>CM047583.1:1401987-1536784 GCA_026184515.1 Peronosclerospora sorghi | reverse complement strand
AAACCACAACTAAAATACTACTACCCTATAGTCCCTAAATGTACCCCCACAAAAATATGTAAAATACCCAAAGTCGGGTGACTCACCAAAACTTGCGTTCTTGACACTTCTTGAGTATGATAGGCTGAAAATCCCCCCTTGTTTAAACCAATCCGAAATTAGACCAAATGCCTTGACGAAACTTGACCAGAAGTGTGCCAAATTTTGGGCACGCTTCTCCACAGATCGGTCTCCTTGGTCGGGATCCCCGCACGCATTGCAGCCACATTAAGCCGGTGGAGGTACTCGATCGGCGTTTCATCGCCCCTTTTCCTTATGTGGTGATACCTCCGAGCAGAATAAAAGCCGGAGTAATAGTACTGCCTTTCAAACTCCATAAATAGCAGGCTCCAATCAGATCGGACATCCCGACTTAACGGTTGGATTCAATTCGCAGCCGGTCCCTTCATCAGATCTCGGAAGATCAGACAACGTTCTTTGTTTGGCGTCTGATCAATGAGGAAGGAAGACTTCGTTCGGCTGAAACATGACCGGGCTTGTTCTTCATCGGAATCTTTACCTGTAAAGTCCTTTAACTCAGTGCTTGCGGCCATGAGGATCTTCGGGATCGCCGACTAATTCAAGTCAAACGCCTTCGTCGACGCTAAGTTTGCCTTGCGCGTCCTTCCTATGCCCGTACAACCGTAGTCATCGTCAATTTTGCTGGTCGACTCCATGTCGAAGTCGCTGCTACTTGCCGAGCGGCGTGGGCGGGCTGGGCGTGACTTGCGTTTGTTTTAAAAACTGGTCTAACACCTTCAGACACCTTTTCTGCTGATGTTATTGACTACATATCAGTGTACGCACAAATATTCTCGTTTTCCTGGACCGATCGGCTTGGTGCACGCGGGTGCAGAGGTGATCGACCTAGATCTCCTGCGTAACGCTTCATCATATCTTCGAACATGGCTTGCATGCTTGCTTCCATCGCGATCGAGGTGACTGGATCGGTTTTGGGGGGTGCCGATACTGTGGGCTCCCCTGGGGGCCCGACTGGCGTGCCGCCCCTCGTTGCCGCACGTCCCTTTTTTGTTCCGTGTGACTGGTACCGTAATCGATAGTCATTCACTCCACACCGACCTCCAACTTGGACGAGCACTTGGAGGAAGGTGGTGACCCATACAGCGAGCTATTCTCATAGAATGACTTTTAAACAAGTTATCGCACGAGGTTTGGGTCTTCCAACGCGATTGTGGGAGTTGGGCGGCGCACCGCCCCCACCAATAGCGTCAGATGGTCATGTAGCGTTGAAATAGCTTGTTTTAACTTCCACGTATACATTTCGAACAACTTGCCAACACCATTAACATTCTTGACCTGGATCTCAACCTCGGCTAGCATCGCCAGAAGATTCTTAACCAGCTGCAGCGGCCTATCGTAGTCGATCGGTTCGGTTGTAGGCCCGTGTAGACGATCCGGAATTAGGGGCTTGGCAGTTCGCATGACCTCGTTTTCGCGAACAAATTTCTTCAGCTCGTAGATGTAGTACATCCTGGTCACCTCCTTCTCACCCACAACCACATCACTGATCGACGACTTTTCTTCCAAGTCGTCATCGTCCGAGAGCATTGCGAGCCTCTGCTTGTGTTTCTTCATTGGTAATTCGGGTGGATCGGGGTGATCCGCCCCCATTGTGTTCTTCATGTTGGAAGGGCGCGCAATTCCTGCGGCACCAGGCGTCGCATGAATCGTGTTTGTTTTGTGACTTTTCGATGAAAGCCTGATGTACTGTACATAACTTAAGTTAAGTACATAAAATTACATATATGCATATTATTAGTTAATTCTATTACTTAACACTAATAAAATCACTTTGGATTTTGATTTAATTCGCTCAAGTGATTACTGTGGACTAAGTACGCCGCGCCTGCGTGTGGAAGTTTCCGTGGAGTTTCTTGTGGATTGTGGATTGAGTTACGGTTTCTCGCCAAGTCACGTAGTGGATCGACTGGAATTAACGTGGATAATATAAGTTGTTTGAGTTTTATTGTTGGCATTACGATTTTTCCTCTGTCGCTATCGTTCTCTATTGGAATGACTCGCGCTAGTACTTACCAAGTGCATAGGAACGCGCGTGCGAGTACGCAGATCGAAATGAGTGATTGCGAACACTTCACATCATACATTTTTTTACGTCGAAATACATGGGATCAGGAACAGGGTTTTGATCCCTACTTAGACTGTAGCAAGACTTGCTATAGTCCCGATCGGCTCCGATCGGAGCCTTGTGGGGAGGAATAAACTTATTAATCTCGATCTGGTCCTCCACATGGCCAGATCGATCATTTCCATCCTTTTCCACGACCACGTCACGAGGCGATAAGCCTTCCTCGTGCCGATCGGCTCCGCCAGGAGCGGTATGGGGAGTCATAAATTCATTAATTTCGATCTGATCCTCCCCCTGACCAGATCGAACATCGCCATCCTTTCCAACTAGTAGTACCCAAGGCGATATGCGTTCCTTGCGTCCTCTCCAGAGAGTATCCATATCAAAACTTGTAAATCCAAACTTTTCTCGATATCGCGGTGATATCCACGGTCACCAAATGATCCAGGAACGTGCACCATTGTCGTGGAGTCCAGTTCAAAATAGAACACCGAAGTATCCGGAACTGATCCACAATCGCGCCCAGCCGACCAAATTAAGGAAGGGGTACTCCGCGAACCTTCGCCTGGGTGCTGATCGGTCGCCCGATCGGCACTGCAGGACGCCGAGTCCGATTTGTCTTCTGTCTCATCTTGTGTACCCATTGGTTTGGGTGGCTACACACTCGGTGGACTGTTGCTCAGTGAGGATCTTGGCAGGTACTAATATGGGTGTACCACTTCTGGGGTACTGATCCAAAATTCCAACGAAAAGATAATCCAATGTAGTCTATCTGCAAACGGAGCGGAAATCTTCACTCCGAATGCGGTAAAATGTGGCGCTTGACTTTACGTATCAGTAATTAATCCAGCCAATAGGGTTTCTGGCACTTGATTGCAAAACCAATGAGTAATCCATCAAATAAGTTTTGGCACTTGACTGCAGATCGCAGTGAGTAATCCAACCAATACCTGGGACTTGATCGCAGATCGCGATGAGTAACCCAGCCCGTAAAACACGTTCCAAACGTGGCCGAACTTGAGGGGTGAGTGAACGTAATGGGTGTTTCCCGTCGTGGGACTTCCGGTGGAGCTCAGTCCTGGCCGGGATTAATGAGCAAGACGGGACCGTGTTATCCCTCTGCTACCAAAGACTCCTGCGGAGCGGCGACTTATGCAACCCAATGTAATACGAACACTATATGATATAACCAATTAAAATCCAATATGTGAACTACATGCAAAACCGTGTTCCTTACCTTAAATCTGCGTACAAAACACTCCAAGCACACGATTGGCCCAAAACACTCCATCCTTTTAGCCAACCCGATCGCCCCGACTTGACAACTGGTACATTGGTACATGCTCGTCAAAATTTTTCAATAGCACTTCACCACATCAGCGATGACAAAGTCATATCATATGTTCGGTCAGTTCGCGCTGTGAATCTGCAACGTATTTCGCAAGTATTGCATGCTGTTTGGTCCTTTTCTATTGAGTTTGATTGTGGAATCAAGGGCGACAAAGGGTATTTAGATGTTCACTTGCGCTTTTCCCTTAAGGGCAGCTATTTAACATCCATTTCATGGCGATACCGATGCATCAAAGTCACACCGGATACAATATGTTTAGATAATTTCTCGATTTTTAGTGGTGCTCAATGGATCGTGGAATAAAAAGCTTATCGGAATATCAACTGATGGAACGTCTAATATGACAAGACGGTATCAAGGTGTCGTTACTAGGCTTCAACAATAATGTCTTCCTGGATTGTACCGGACTTGGTGTGCGTTTCATCAGTTGGACTTGATAGTTCAAGCAAGCTTCAAAGCACTTTGTAGCGATACATACGTGAATTTGACTACAGGAATGACTGGATATTTATGGCGTCAGCAGAATTTAGTTTCTCAAATGAAGTCGAAAAGCACAAAGTTCATTGATACAAGACGGTTACCGATAGAAAGATTGTTAGGATGGTGTGCAGCGAAGCGTATTGAAATACAGCAATACATTGCGCAAAAGAATCCGGCTTGTACGCCAGGTGGATTACGATTCATACATTGTCCTCGTACGTGAACACCGTCAAACGTGTCTTTCGTCCGCCTTCGAGGACTTGCGACGCTGGTTAGCCAACAACGTGAAGAATTAAAACGGCCGGTAATGGAATTATGTTAAATGTGCGACGTTGATGTCCCTTTAAGCGAGAATGAACTCGCAATAGCGCCACCACCAAATATTTATCGGATTGGAAACTATGAAGTGTAATTGAAAGCGCCAAAAATTTTATCTGCAACCAAGGGACCTATGTTCTAGAGACATTTCAATATATTAAGTGCATGGAACCCCAGCACTTTTGTGGTGGAGCCGCTGATCAAAGTTTTTGAGGCTTGATCAGGCGGACCACGGCGCCCGGACTGCCGACTAACGAAGCTGTTCCTCCGGTTGTCCTTGACTGCTTGTGTTTCTGCTCACCTTGTCTACCCGACGGCTTGGGCGTGGGTCGCTCTCCAGGTGGCGGGGATGTAAACACGGCAATTCCTTGATGCAAGATTGGGGGGAACTTGTAACGAGTTGACCTATGTGCTGATCAGGCGTGATCAAGTACAATCAAGCTCGGATCAGGTGTGATCAGGCTTTATAAGCAGTGATCAGGTTAGGGCAGGCACTAAAAGTCGTTGATCAGCTGTGATCAGGCTTGATCAGGCTCGCTCAGGTGCTAAAAGACGTTGATCAGCTGTGATAAGACTTGATTAGGCTTGATCAGGCGCTAAAGTAGTTGATCAGATGTGATCAGACTTGATCAGGCTTGATCAGGCACTAAAAGTAGTTGATCAGCTGTGATCAGACTGGATCAGGCTTGATCAGGCTTGATCAGGTGCTAAAAGTAGTTGATCAGCTGTGATCAGCTGTGATCAGGCTTTATCAAGTGTTAAAAGTCTCCCAGGTACAAGTCAGTGCAATCTGCGAGTTGTTGATCGCGGGTCACGAGCTGCAGAGTGTCGATCAGGTGTTGATCTGCGAAGGGGGACTTGATCAGGCAGCGGAAGTCTTCACTGCCCGATCACGGAGCCTCTGGAGTCTTAAACAGCTAAAGGAACACCCAAATATCTGTATTCCTAGCCTAGACCTACGAGGGGGGGCTAATTTTCACTTAATCCATCTAGAGTTCCCGTGAGGCGCTTACAGCAGCCGAACTCTAGGGGCCACACGTGAACCAAACGTGGAGAGGTGAGAGCACTGCTTAATCACACTCCCAAGACCAAAAAACATTTACAAAAGAACCGCTGACACAGCGGTCGGAGTTGCGGGGTGAGTTCTCAACACTCTACGCCTCTCGGTGGGCCAAAAACGCACAAAGTACTCCCGCCCGGGACGTAGAGGTATATATTAACTAAAGGGAGGCGCTAGTTGCCGTCCCTGAGATGTCCTTAGCGTTTGGACGCAAAATGAGAACTTTATTATTGCTTAAAGCCTTAGATATACCATTTCCCTAATTTCAGCCAATCAGAACCGTCCATTTCAGCGTCCTCCGTCCACCAGTCGACCTGATTCCTCCGTCGTTCGTCGGTGTTCGTCGGTGTTCGCTGAGTACCTGTACGTAATCGTCCCATCTTCCCATGCCCCGTCTATGTCCTTTCTATGTGCACCACGGTTGTACACGCAACTGTATACACCGTGGCACACACAATCGTATACAATTACGTACCCAATTTGTGCCCGCAATCAGACCCCCAATTAGGACCATAATTAGGCCCTTAATTAGGCCCAATTATAGCACCCTTTACGACACTTTCATCTCTTGATTCAATCCGTCACCGAACTATTTGTCGGAACAATCGACAAAATATCGAGGGTTGTAACGGAAAGGGATATCAATAACGCAGCGACAGGTCCACTACCGCCAGTATTGCCACACGAAATTGTCAAATTAAGTGGACAACAGTTTTCTCATATTATTCGAGAGCAAAAATTGCGTTTATCGGAGACCTTTACCTAACACGATCTTCAACAGTTAGAAGATGAATTTGCGGCTTTGGTCCAAGCACGACGTCGTGAGGCACAATTAAAAAAAAGTTTCCGACGATTGTAATCAAAACATCTTTCGAGAAAGGATGGTCGTTGCGGGGAAAGATGTCCGCTTCTTCAGGAATTCACAGGCGGGATTGCTACTGTTTTCCCTTGTACCAGCACGGTCGAGTCAGATTTTTCGGAAATTACCTGGCATAAGGACGAGTATAGGTCATCTTTAACGGATTTTTCACTCGAAGGGATTTTGCAGTGCAAGCAGCACCTTCAGCTTGGGGAGATATGCCATCGTTTGTAGATGTTCCATAGGGAATAATAGTGGTTCCAAAATATCCTAGAATAATTTTCGTAATCACCCCAAAATAGCCTATTTTGGGTAAAACGGGTAAATCCAAAAATGTAAAGAGGCCAGCCCCCCCGTGAAAAAAAAGGGCACGCCTATTGCCACATACGCTTTGCCTATTGCCACATACGTTCTGCCTATTGCCACATACAATCTTAAAATCTAATCAGTATTCTTTTCGAATTTATATTTTTTGGCACTTTAGGGTTTTTCCGTGATTTTTGCAATCATTTTTGGAGTGTTCGATTTGCGAAAGGCGCATACACTTTATCAGTCTAATTTGTAATCTCAGTATCATGAAAACTTTGCGCTGGTACGCGATTATCCAGGATGTCCGCCATGATTCCATGGTGATGTGCTGAACGACGAAAGCGTGCTTGGTGTCTTGATTTATCTCCGGCGTATATATACAGGGGAGATAGCTCGCTATTAAAGTGTAGATTTTTTTACGGTGCGTAACAGGTAACATGCTCAAGAAAAACCTAAAAGTTTTTTGCTTAGAAGCACAAAGTAGTTTAAAAGGTAAACGTTAAAACCGACCCCACATGAAATGTCATAAACCCTACCTCATGTTCCCAATCCAGCTATCGGTGGACAATCGACCCGTGCCCTCGTCCGTGCGCAGAGGAGAACAACTTACGGAAGAATAATTGGAAGAGAAGAAGATGGAGGAGGGAGAAGATGATAAATATCATATTATAAATGTCCCCACTGCTACTGAATGACGCAGTTTTCTTTCTGGCGCCGGCCCACCAACGCCTTTTCCAATCCATCAGCATCTTTTGTGTGAGTGCAGCTACCCAAAACGAGTATGACGTGAGTCAACCGAAACGATTGCAAGGAAAGACAAAAAACACTCACGATTCACGCTGATCATGAACGCATGGCGCACAATGGTTTTGAGCGCGCCGTTCGTTTCTCCGACGTCTTTGCACTGGTTTCTACAACACCAACGAGTAGAACTCTTGAGTTCATTGAACCATTACGACAACCACAACTCAACGTACCAATAAATCGGCACCGATACTGACTTGCCGCTGCTTCACCTTTTTCCAGCGTTACGACAGGATTTGGTAAATCAATCTTGTTGCCCGACGCAAATGCCAGCCATGCTGGCTGGCATTTGCGTCGGGGAGGAATACTGACGAATGTTATTCATCCAATAGCCAACCTCTGTACCAATAATTTTCCATTAGTACCTTCATTCAGACAAAACAGGAATAAAATACATCGTTGACACGTACTATCAAAGCTACGTCGATCACTGACATCATAGCCAAGAACAATGCCATTCGCACCTTGTAAGCAGCTGCAAGTCACCCACAAACCTGCATTAGTCCAACTGTAACAAAGTGGCCAGTGTGCAATCAACTTACTAGCAGTGATGCGATGAAAACGCTCCTGGCCTGCGGTATCCCAAATCTGGAGGGTGATGGCTTCGTCGCACTACATAATATTTGACTCCCTTTTGGTAGTTTTAACGTCTGCAACAGCAGACCAAATCCCATGCTAGCATAAAAATGACACAAAAAACGTTAAATCATCCCGTTTGATTCACCAGCGTATGATGTTGGTACCGAATTGAGAGGGTGACTGTAGTTCCCATCGGTTTGTGATTCTTTCCAACTCCAAGCGTTGGTGCTCTCTCAGGTGCAAACCCGCAAGTACATACGTTCTGCGTCAGTCATGCTGGACTGTTGATTTGCCTGGATTATTTTGTACCTTTACAATAAATAGTTTGATGAAAAAGCTGGTTCAAAAATCCTATCTGATATAAAATTGTATGTGGCAATACGCAGAACGTATGTGGCAATAGGCAAAGCGTATGTGGCATATGGTTAGGTTACGCCCTTTTAAGGGCGTAACCCTAACAGAATCGTGGGCTCCTGTGACATTTTGAAAAAAACATGGGGTTCTGTGACTTTTTCCGGACCGTGGGGTCCTGTGTAATTAATTACTCAAAAAAAGATATGATGTTGAGCACTCTACACAATTCTGTCGCGCCTTTTGTATGAGAAATCGAGGGCGAGTACTTTGCGGTTATCGGCGCTTGTTGCGGGCAAGTCGCCAGGCTTTCCGAGGGGACACGTATGCATTGCATCAAGCGCGTTTGGCACTGCGTGATAACTTTATGGCCAATAGTCAAGTGAGTGACACGAAGCACTTAGAGGAACTGGTTCAAGGCATTGACGAGGCTGAAGAGATGCTGCTCCATCATATCGTTCAGGGTCGCGCGAAGCAGACGGAGGGGGAAAAAGCGCCACGTTTTGAAGTGATACTCACAGATACGCAACGACAGTCTATGCGCAAGGATGAAGAGCTTACGCCACTGACAGAAAAGTCGGCGAACGAACCGCTTGTTATGAACTCAGGGAACTTCTGTCAGCGCCCGTCCTAGATAGCAGGGTAGAACTCACAAATATACAGATTGCTGTTTCAATGAATAGACGTGAACTGTGATCAGCATGTGTAACTTGACAAAGAAGGCAAAAATGGGACCCGAACGAATAGCTTCTTCAGAACGTATTTATTACACAACAACTACAACGTCTCCATGGTTTAGTACGACAGGCATTGCCAAACTTTGATCACGGAAATCCTGACGCCATGCGACGTTTTTTTCACTCATACGCTTTCTGACATGTACGCCATCCCCATGCAATTCAAATCATATTATTCATATGATAGTCTAGCTTTTCCTGTTCAGTCAGCTTTGATGGCCGTACCGCAACTGAGCTTGTAGGCATCGTAGAGGTATTTTCCATTCAGCATATCCACCAACGTGCGAAATTTGGACTGCTGCGCCCGCTTCTTGCTCTTCTCCCCGTCCTCCCCATCCTCCGTAAGCGCGTTGACCTCTTGGTCCGTCATAGCTTGGGACAAGCCAATCATGGCCACAAGCAGCGACAGCAGCAGCAGAATGTAGCGTAGTGGACACATCCTCGCGGGTTCTGCGTATGGAACTAACTGGACGCTGGAAAGCTTGATTGCGAAATGCCTTCAAGTCGTTTGGACGAAACGTGTTCATCCCCTTCTACAAACATCTGATACGTAATCCCTTCTCAAGCCGATACCTTTCCGTCCATCTCTGCAGTATATTGCTAAAAAGAATACCTGATATCCCGCGAATACCAATACCAGCATGTGGCATCGGATTGTACGTACATGTCCACTAAAATTTCAGTCCCTGAGTTCTTCGAATCCACTTGTTGCTGAAATGTAGTCAGTCAGTCACGTGGTCCATCATTTATTATCGGAGAGTAGTAGTGTCTTGAATTGCTATTTTCCGTTAGTGCTCACATCCAAGTATACGTATATCGAAAGTTTCGACATTTTGGTTCCCAATGACAAAATTTCCAAAAATTCAAACATGACATCTTGGACTACTAGAACAAGTTGGACCCAAATTATGGTCGGTGAGTGTCATCTACGTCTAATCCCAACTACTATTACACCTATAACTTCGTCATATATAACATCGTTGCGCCGTCTTGATGATAGCTTTCTATGTCTCCTGCCTTGTCCATCCAGCTCCGATCCCATCCTATCAATCATTCTTGGTGCTCTCGTCACGCTGTAGCAGCCGCGCGACTTGCTCCTGGTACATTTTCTCTGCTTCTTCCATCCTTTGCACTTTTTGCTCCTGGAACTTGGCAATTTCTTCCTCAATTGCGTTCGACACGGCTTGACCAGTGTTCGATCGAAAAGTATCACGTAACTCGAACTTCGAGTCTGGAGACAAGGTGCCGCATCGTTCACAACACGTTGAATAATGATATTGTCGTACCAATGACGCACTGCGCCCCTTCTCAACGTTTGCATGCTCGAGCTTCTGTTTCGTTAAAGCCTGTAACTGCGTCGTCAATTCCAAGTGCAACATTTCCAACTCGACACTCGCGTCGCGGTCGAAACAGCTACTTGGATCCCATCGCAAGTAATAGTGAGCCCAAAATTGAAGCGACTTGATGGCGCAAGACGGGATGATCACGTCTGCACTGGAAACTAAGGTCTTCTCCCCCATGTCCTCACGCTCCGATCCACGCTCGCTATCCTGTGCAGGTCGTGACGCGTCAAGCGACGACACACGCTCGCTCCCGCTTCGAATCAAAGCACACGTGGAAGCAGCTACGTCGGTCCTACCCACGTCCGCGGTGCGGCCAAACGAAACCGATCGAACACGCGATGTGATTGGCTGAAATGTCGACACGGTGCCACTCGTTTCCCTTGGGTGCGGAAACGAGAAACCCGCATCGAGATCGCGCACGAGTTCGTGGGGTCGCAAGCGCTGCGACATGTCCAGCTCGCTGTCCCCGTTGCTTATAGCGTGCGCGTCCAGACGGCGCCGCGGCGCTGTCTCCTTGCTATCGCGTGACGGGGACGACGTCATTGCACGACGCGTTCCATCCGCTGCCTCCTCTTGGTCCATTCTGGGATACACGTCACACGCATCACGCGCGTAAGGAGAGCCCCGGCGACTCGATCCGTCCGTCGACGGCCCGACGCTCGTTTCAAAACACTGTCTTCTCGTCGTGATCGTCGTTTGTTGAAACGGACGGTGCCGATCGTAGAAAGGATTGAGCACAATCGTGTCGTCGAGTGTGCTCAGATAGGACCATAGCGACTGCGTGGGATGACGCGCTTCTTGGTCCCTCCGTTCGCGCTCGGAATTGTACAAGAACGTCCCAAAGCGACACGAATACAAGTGATCGAGAATCAACATGAGGTACCGCTCGTTAAACTCGAACGCACGGGGAAATTGGACGACGACTTGCCAGACACAATCGATCCATTGGAGAAAGATGGGGGAATACTCGTTCGAGTGGTTGCTCGCGCCATGGGCCGTGCGATCTCGAAATTTATGGCCAAACGAACACCACTCTTTCTCAATCAGTTGCTGAAAGCCAATCCTCGTGCGATAGTAGGGATCCACGAGCAGCTCAGTGAGCGACGTCAATTGGGCCGTGCGGTCCCATCCGTCGCTACAATGAATTAACACACTCGACTTTTGTTCCTTCACGATGCGCGCGATTTCCACGGCCGAGTCCAAGATCCGAGACACGTGATCCATCCAGTGCGTCGACGCCAAGTGCTCGAGCCACTTGTCGCTATTCTGTTTCATGGTACACAACTCGCTCAGTTTGTGGTAACTTTTCCGCATTGTGTGAATATTTTCAATGCCCATGAAAATCAACTTGCACTCGGTCAAGACAAGCGCGGACGCCGGTGACTCGACCGTGTCGCGATCGCCGCCATGCTCGTTCCAATCATACGTGACACTCGAGTCCTGTCGAGACTTGGACGTTTCCTCCATGGATGCTCGTTCAAAGAGTGTCGAGGAGATCCCATGCTCGGACGCGACCATATCGGGATACTTGATCGACGCCGTGGCATGTCGTGTCTCGTAATGTTCCGTCAGTTCATACCCCGCTCGCCCCACGGTCTTTTGCGCCACGGCATTTCGCCACGGACGTGCATCGACAATCACCAATTTACTGGAACATGGGTTCGCTGCAGCAATGGCTTGGATCAAACATACATCCATATCGCATTGCTTTTGGCCCAGTCCAACAAGCGGTTGACTGCTACGACAGATCACGGCGCCCGTATCGCGATCCCGCCACGAGAGGACGGGGATGCGTCCTTTGGAACGAAATTTCGACGCCACGGTTAAGACACTATCGGAGACTGACGTCGGGACCGCCAAGACGGACGGATACGTTGGACACAAGTCATAGTTGTCATTAATGAGACTGAGGCGCCATCGATCGGTGGCAGCCGAGATCCCCATGCGCTGATATTCCGTCACGGCGTCGTAGATTCGCCACCCATCGACGGCTCCATTGACCCCATCAAATCGTTCCAAGGAAAACTTGGCAAATTCATCCACTTTGCCTTCGGGCTCGCCCAGGGCATGGAGTCGCACAAGTGTAAACGTGCGATCAAATTTACTAAACGTTTGGTGCGAGACTAATCCTTCAAAGACAAACTGGAGCCGACGAAAATCTTTGCCCATCACATCGAGAATGCCACTATCGGTCTCGACCATCTCTTTACGCTTAATGCGTTCAATCGTAACGAGTGGAATTGCTTGATACGCGACAAGGGAGAGGGTCTCGAGGTCCCCCGGCGCCGACGAGAGCGCGTCTTCCCGCACATGTTTCGTGATCCTCGCCCCTTCGTCCACGACATTCTCCACCACGGCAGGACTAAAAACGAGTCGAAAGTTGGTGACATATAATTTCCCCACGTGCTCCATGCGGTCCAAGAAGCGCACACGCACATTCTCGTTGCGCACGAGCACGGCTTCGCCTGGCAGCGTTTGTAAAATGCGACCATAGTGTCCATCCAAGCCATCCGTGTCGTCACGTTCCGTGCGTTCCCAGTCCTGAAAACTGCCACTCGAGGCTGCTCGTGTAAAGGCACAGGGTGAATGCGTCACGGCCACACGTCGTCGGCCGTTCGACGTGAGGATCGCGCCTTCCATGGTACCAAACGGATCGACGCCATTGTTCGTGCCCGTGAATCCTTTCGCGTACATCAACTCGGCGGCCGACTCACTGCGTTCGGTGCGCGATCGCGGGTGCGTCTCTTTCCCTCCACTCGTAACCCACGCGCTGCCGCGACCACCGAAACTCTCGCCTCTTTGTTCGCCCGTGTCACTATGTCTTCGCACCGGTTGCAGCGCCCAGTGTTTCTGCCGTTCCTGGACCATCTCAGCGTGCGCGAGTTTCGCGGCCACGGAGCACTTGGCACACACGCGGACGGGCGTGAAGAAGCCCGAGTTGATCAAGGGCATGCGTGCGGACGAACACGTGTCACAAAAGACGTTGCCACAGCGTCGACAATGGTGCCGACGGAGCATGAGGGAGAAGGCGACGTGACAGTTGTAACAGCGTTCGGCTAAGCTGTCGGGGACCCACGCAACAACGGGACGCAAGTGATGATGGGATAGACGACGTTCCTGTCCTTCCGATCGCGGTTCCATTTTCGCGTTCCACTTGCGTTTCGGGCTCAGGTCGGACGCGTGAGGTCTCGTCCGTCGTCGCCGCTCGCCATCTCGCCGCATAGCAGGCAGCAGCACGCAACTGTGTGTGTGTGTGTGTGTGTGTCGTAGAATAAGGTGGGCCACACCACGCTCGCGCCCCTCTCTGCCACAAGGTATGTACAGTACACCACCACCCACCACACCCACACTCGTTTCTATTTCTATATCCTACGCTGTTAGAAACCTGAGGAGCCCTTCGTTATAGAGCGCTTTCGTGAGCTCAATCTGGTCGTGCGGATCGTCATGGGGCAAGTCCCCGACGCAAAAGGCGTCGGGATAACTCGTGAGAATGAACTCGATACTCTCGGCATCATCCAATTCAAACTCGAGCGGCGAGACGGGCACTTCATGATGGCGTCGGGCATTGTCCCGGCAATGGTAGACCACGGCTTTGCCATCTTCAATCACGAGGCGAGCCACGTGGTGGCGAATCAACTTGAGCTGCGTCTGGACCGTGATCTTGTGCAGCGGACTGCGGTCCCTCGTGCACGTTTCCTCGTCGTCGTCCAGCGCGGGTGGCAGCCGGTCAAGGAGAAATTTCTTGGCCATTTGGTCGGACGCTGCGTCCACCATCTCCATGGCTTCGCCGAGCACAAGCTTGAGCGCGGACTTGACTTGAGTCGTAAAGGCGCGTCGATTCGCGTCCTCGTCACGGTCCGAGTGCATGACGCCCATATAGTCGAGATAGTCGCGTGGCAAGGACCGACGGAGCGCCACGTTGCTCGTCACGGCAGCTTCCAACGCTTGGGGCACGAGGAGTTGGAGCAAATGGCCCATGGAATTCTCCTGACCCGTGGACACGGTGAGATGCAAGGAGTCGCGCTCCTTCTGTGCACGTGCTTGATGAATAAATCCTCGTGGGAAATACAAGAAATCACCCGCTTCTAGATCCACTTCGACCAGGGGCGGGCCAATGTCGTCCGTCGCGCCAAAGTTGCCACTTGGGTAGCGCGCCAAGACGTCACTCTCCCGTACGGGTTTATACACCTTCCAGTGCTTGCATCCTTCCAGTTGCAGCACGAACGCTTCAATGTCGTCAAAATGCGGGGCAAATCCTTGCGTCCCGTGCGGTGTCCAGTATGCATTCGCACCCGCCATGCACCCCCATTCATCTTCCAACGTCGCTAACAAGTGCCACACCGGGTCGGAAAACTTTTGAGGACACAAGAGGCGCACGGAACAGCCGTCGTGAAAGTGGCGCCGCACTTGCTCAGCGGTCGCAGTGGACGATGATGGATTTAGGGTATGACGCGTCTGGTCCACGTACTTGGTCAGGTCGAGGTCCGTGCCATACTCCAACGTGTGCGTCGTGAGAATGCGCTCGAGTTCCGCTGTACTAAACCAGCCATCGTAGTAGCGTGGACACTGGCGTTTGATCACTACGGGCGCTTGTTCCCAATACTTTGCATAGAATTCGTCCGGCGAGACTGGATACAAGAGCCACGTAAGGACCAAGCGCGCTTTCGTCGCACTAGGTAGATCGGATCGAGCGACAAGCTCGTGTGCGTTCACGACCTCACTCGATGCAAGGTGTTTCTCGATCATGAAAGGAAGAGACGACGCGACGGGCCCCGTCTTGTGCTTCTTCACGGACGCTGTCGAGCGCAACGGCTTGGTTTTCCTCGCCATTGGTTTCGTGTAGGATGAAGATGCTAGTTATCAGTTTTAAGAGCAAAAACGGTGCTGCAGATTGGATGATCGTCGAATAATGATTTCGAGACTACAGTAGTTAGTTTTAAAGGACACAAGAATGTTTCGACTTGTACGCACGTCGACGTCTCTGCGTACAAGCGCTCGCTTCTGCAGCCATGTCATGGTTCAATGGACTCACGGGATCACCGCATCAGCTCGTGGGATGGAATTACGTCGTGTAGCTGCTCACGAAAAGCAACGGCAAAAAGTCTTTTTCTCTCGATGGACTCGTCCCGACCGCGTGCTCACGGCCAGTATGGGTCTTATCGCTGGAGGACTGGTCGTGACTTCCGTGCTACCAAAGGACAAAGAGGCGACAAAACCTGTTCGCACCTTGTATGGAAATGCCAATGACGTAGTGTACTATAAAAATGGACGACCGTTTGCCGAGCGGGTACGGACTGTCGCTGAAGAGTGAGTCCCCAGACGAAAAAAAGTCTTTTTCTCCTCACGTGCTTGCTTTTTCATCGTAGTGGTACGACGATCGAAACAAGACTGTGATTGCAGCAATCATTGCCGCGAATACGCTCATCTTTGGACTCTGGCGCGCTTCGTTCCAGAATGCGAGACTGCACCATTTTATGTGGCAACACTTTGCCAGTTCGTACGACGCGGTCGTGCATGGCAAACGAGTCTACACGCTCGTGACGTCGTCGTTCAGTCACCTCACGTTTCCGCACTTTGGGATCAATATGTTTATGTTGTGGGAATTTGGTCCCTCGATCTTGGCCCCAAGTAATAATTACGCGGGCACGTCGTGGTACCATCGCGCAGTGGCCAAGTCAAGATTCGTAGGGTACGTCCAGGATCGGTACCATCATTTTCGGCACGGACCTGACCTCCTGACCGTACCAACTTTTCTCGCGCTCTATTTTACCTCGGCCATGACCTCGGCCGCATTAAGTGCGTTGATCTCCAAGCTACGAGGCAATCCAGCAAGTAAGGAAGGACTTGATGGGGACCAAGGTCTCCTGGCTCTGCAACTAACGGCCGCGTGGCGTGTGTGTAGTGTTTTCCATTGGTGCCAGTGGTGCCGTCTCGGCCGTCTTTACCCTCTCGTGTCTTTTGTTCCCCACGAAACGGGTGCGTGCGTGCGTGCGTGCGTACACTTCCTACGGTGTGGCATCGACTATGCTCTTACGGCGTTTTTTCGTGTACCCTTTGTGTAGCTCCTGCTCTATGGCATCCTGGACCTCACCGCGGCGCAGATGCTCGAGCTCTACACTGCATTAAATCTACTGGGCGCAGCGTTGCAGCGTCATGTGCGCATTGACTGTGTGGGGCACTTAGGTGGCCAAATGACAGGCGGGGCCTTTCATCACGCGTCTGTCCGTAACTAGACGAGAATGGACGCACGAAAAACAAAAAACACTGTTTTCTCGTCTGTATTGCGTGTCGATATCAAGCGCGTGCACGCGACTCTGGTCGGCAGTTTTCACTCATTCGGCCTGTTCCAAGTAGTCTTTCACTTCTGCCGGCGTGAGAATATGAAACTTCTTGTCGTCTTTAATAATGCCAACCTCAATATTCGTTTCGTCCATCTACCATCCAAAACAACAACAAACAAACACTTTGTTGTGAGACGCCGTCGCCCATCAGCATCAACATCCTCCTCCGTCTCTGTCCTTTCCTACCTCTCCTTCAAATCCTTCTCGAAGCGTTAATAACGCCGTATGAATCGCATCTTCCATCTCCAAGTCGTCATGATAACGCTAGCAACAACAGTCGAGAAACAATAGCGGGTGTCAACAAAGGGCTTTCTTTTTCTTGCACGCTCTCTCTAACCCCCTAATTCGACACAAGAGCACACACGCACCCGCTCAAGAAACGTCTTGGCACTCACGGCATCCTTCCCAATGGCCGTGGCTTTCCACCCAAAGTACGAGCCCGACGGGTCAATCTGATACAGCTGCGGTCCGTCGTCGTCATAGCCTGCAAACAAGATCGAGACGCCAAACGGACGCACGCCACCGGATTGCGTAAATTCTTGCATGACCGCGGCAATGTCATGCACCAAGACGCTCGCAGGCGCATGTTCCTTGTACTTTTGAACGTACGTTTGCGCTTTCTTGCGCGCTTTGCGCACGAGGACGCGGTAATCCGGTCCAAGACCGCTATAGACGATCCCTGCGGGCTCCGAGACGAGGGAAATTTTCGCGTGCGACGCTTCATCCACGAGGATCGTGGGTACCTTTTTTTCCGTGGCAATCACGACGCCATTTTTGCCTACGAACGAGGAGAATTACCACCCACCCACACACACATCCCAACAATCCTTTTGTCAGCAAGGCGAGTTCAAACGCAGTCGACACCATGCGTACATCGAATGCCGAGCGACGTGCGGCCTCCAGTGTTGACAGCATTGAGCGCATATTCAATCTGGAGCAGCTTGCCGGACGGATTAAAGGTCGTGAGACTGAACGAGTAGGCAGAGTCGGCCATGGGTGCGTTTTTGCGTCGAGGATACTGCGAGAGAGAACATACAAATGGGCGTGGTGAATAGAGAAAAGAACGCGCGACAGGATGTGCGATCGAACAGTGCGAGACGAGCGGTAGGACGCGCGATACAAGCCACGAACGGTCACGGTACCTCGCTCGGATCTTTCTCGTGTTTCGGGACTTGACTGACTGACTGGGGGGAAGGAATTCGGATGGACTTGTACCAGCGTTTCGGTACAGGGAGTGCGGGGCCTACCGGTATACTTGGTCTCGTACCGGTAGAACCAGTTGGATGCTCCTTGATAGTTTCCCCGAACGCTCGCGCTACGTACGTCGTACGTGGACAATAATAATAAGATCAAATGGAAAGGATTTTGGTCCGGGTGCGAGATTATGTCGTTTTTGAGCGAAATCCGATCGTTCAGGTATTGTCGCGCTAGCTTCGTTGTATACGATCTTGTGTATAGTTCAATGAGAATGGTCCTTTTTTTTGTGTTTAGATCCTCTACTTCGTCGCCATGGGATTGTGCTACTTTTTGTTCGTACAAGAAGCTCACGCGGTCGTCCCAAATCAATATGTAGCGTGGTATCATAAGTATGGAACGTGATGTTTCATGCACATCTAGGTAGACAAAACAAAGTCGTTGAATGGATTATTGTGTTGCTGCGGGCGTAGATGGTTGCCAACCGTTTTGTTTGTCGCGACAATCGTGATGTACGTGGTTATGAGCTCGAGCGACCCGGGTGTGATTCGGCGCGATAGTATCCATGAATTTAAGGCCTATGCGAACCATCCGGTTATGTACCCGGAGGGAAAGTATTGCCGAACGTGCAAGACTCTAAAGTGCGTTCGTTCTATACTTGCTACGCGAGACTCGAGAGAGAAAACGATTTAAAATACTTTGCCATCAGGCTGCCACGGTCGAAACATTGTCGCATGTGCAATTATTGTGTTGCGAGATTTGATCACCAGTGCGTACGAAGATTTTGCATTTTCTCATGTTTTTTTGTGTTAACGATTCCATTGTGTCTGTAGTTGTAGTGAGTGCCTATCGTGGCGAGTGGTTGCTCCAGTCGATGGCTAACGGTGATTTTCATTCTGTTTCATCAAGTTTGGTTTAACGGTTGCGTTGGGGAAAAGAATTACAAGTATTTTTTCTTGTATTTATTGGTACATCCATCTCTATCCTCATGGAAAAAAGGAATGGCGATAGGGACTTACAGTACTGCTCCCATCTTTTTAGGTACAACTAGCTGTTTCTCTTGAAGGTCTCTATGTCTCAAGTGGTGTCTTTCTCGTTCAGGTGCGATGACGTCGACGAACAAGTGGAAACATTTTATAGAATTGACGGTTGTTGTGGTAAAGACGAGTGACCTACTTCACTCGCGTGGCGTGAGCATCGAGGACGTGGACCGCACCGAGATTGCCAAGATTTTGCACTCTCTCATTGCAGTACGTTACACCTAAAATGCACTGATTTAAGCGTGTTTAAGCACCTCACTTATTTATCCAGAACAACCAAGCCCTGGGTATTGTCACAGCAATGTGTCTAACAACGAGCCTCATTCTATGGGTCTTCCTCCTCATGCAACTAAAGCGTATTGCCCAGAACGAGACAGCGAACGAATCGTTCAAACGTGAAGATCTGCGAGCGGGAGCGCAACTGGACGGCGCGACGACGGGGCGTCGCATGTTTCACTTTCTCTATAAGCGTCTCACGTTTCGAGCACGTCCAAAAGGAGCAGTGCCGCGGCACGAGTTGAAAAAGCGACTGGACGCGTCGTGGGGTGGCCTCTTTTCACCGGACACGATCATGAACACGGAAGAGAGCTACTCGGTGGACGACGTCAACTTTAACCCGTACAAACGCAACACGTTTAGAGAAAACTTTGTCGACGCGCTCAATTTCGGGGGGGGTCAGTGTGTTAAAGAAAAAACAACGTGAGGCACCAAAAAAGAAACCAATTCGTTTACCCACTTTACACTAGAGTCAAAGTATCTAGTGCATGGATAGATAGAAAAGCACGATGGGATAAAATCTGTGCCATGCAGCAATTAAACGACGATGCAAGAGCAAGCGGGCGCAACGGCTTGGCACACGTTTGCTCCTGTTATAAGTCCATACGAAGTTACAATCTAGAGCGACGCAGTGGAATGGCCCGACCGAATGGATTCGCCCAAGCTCGAGAGCGACTTGTTCATACTGATGGTCGCTTGCACGGAATGCACCGCGGCTTTGAACTTTTTGCGCGCATGGAACCGTCGCAACTCGGTCAAGGCGCTCGTTAACGGCACGGTCGCAACATCCGTTTCGACAATCCATTTATGCTCGAGTAACTCGGCCGCCGTGGCGCGAGCGGTTGGATCCACGACCAACATTTTCGAGATAAAATCTTTCGCATCCGTCGAGACATTATCCCAATACGGTGAATCGAAGTAAAAGGTCCCTTTTCGGATTTTTCTAAACAATTGGGCTTGGGACTCATCATGAAACGGCGGGTACCCCGAGAGGAGAATGTACGTAATGACGCCAATGCTCCAGACATCCACGGGTTTCCCATACGATGCACCTTCCAAGATCTCGGGCGCAACGTAGCCGGGCGTGCCACAGGTCGTCGCGAGTCCGGACGTATCTTTCGTCACGGTTTTCGCAAAGCCAAAGTCGGCTAATTTAATACTCGCGTCATCATCGGCCGACAGGAGCAGCAAGTTCTCGGGCTTGAGGTCGCGATGCACGACATTCTGATCGTGACAGTATTTAATCGCACCAATGAGAATCTTGACCAAGTCGCGCGCTTCTTTCTCAGTGTAAAACGTTTTTTCCACGATCCGATCAAAGAGTTCGCCGCCACTCACAAATTCCGTAACGAGATAATAGTACTCGGGGTCGACGAAAAACTCCTCGAGTGTCATGATATTCGGATGTTTCATCTGTTGCAAGATCGAGACTTCAAACTGAATGGCCTCGTCGTCCTCTTTCGATAAGACCGAGCGCTTGATGCATTTGATGGCCACCTTGCGCTGCGACCGTTTGTGAATACTTTCTCGCACCACGGAATACGATCCTGAGCCAATCACTTTGCCCAGAACGTACGAGTCCGTGACCGTCCGTTTCCCCGCGGGTTGGTGTTGGCCACTACTAAAGCTAGACAAAGTCGACGCGGCCACTGCGTCCGTGCTACTCGTAGACGGCTCTTGCGTTTTAGGTGAACATGTCGACTGGCCACTCTTGAAACAGTTGTAGAAGCAATCGAAGCAGCGCATGCTTGATACGATAGAGGATAGAGAGATAGGTGGACGACGTCCGCTCCGAGCGAAATAAATCAGAAACCCACGGTTGATGGGATTCAAAAAGATAGAACAGAGTCGTAGCTAGTAGTAGTTGTACCGGTATACGGGGTTACGTTTTCTACTCGCGAAAAACATACATAGTCCTAACAGAGAAGAAAGGGTCTTATTATGAGGATGTTACGGATTTCTGGGATGTTTAGAACCGTAGTATCTTAAAAGGTGTTAAAACAGAAAAGACACATTGCTTCTTATGTTTAGAACCGTAGTACATATTAAGAAGTGTTAAAACAGAAAAAAACATTGCTTCTTTTCTTCTACATTTAGTTAGTTAAGCATCAAATTAAACTGTAATGAGACGAATGGAACCAAAATAAAACAGACAAGATACTCCTTAATTGAGCCAATCAAAAAGTTCAAGAGCTCGCGCCGCAACAAACAAACAAACTCAGGAAGCTCACAGCAGTTTAACTTGCTCACAGATATAAGGTGTAGCCGGTGCGTACACGCACGGTGCGGCTAGCGCACAGAGGAAGACTTTCCTAAAGCGGCGAGGTGCCGCTACTTAGCCGATACGCCCTTATAAAAGGGCTTAGTAAGAGAGTACTCTCTTACTCGGTGCCAAGATTTCCCTTGGTTTACAAGTTAGCACGAGTTAACGCCTTGATACAAGGCTCCCTTAATAAGGGGGTAGCTAAGGGAAGGACTTCCCTTACACTACAACACTCACTGCGCGCGCGACCGGTCGAGGTCGTGCGTCCTGCAGTCGGTTGAGTGAAATGTAAACTGAATGTATATTTAATATATAATTAGCCTAAAGCAATTTAAACTAATGTAAACTATATGTAATACTAAGTAGAACTTACTAAAGTCGTACCTAGCTAAAATGTAATGTACACCACTTGTGTACTAACACGTGGCTGGCTGCCACGCCTACACCAAGGGCTCCTATCCTGATTGGTTAAAATAACCAATACGTC
This sequence comes from Peronosclerospora sorghi, assembly GCA_026184515.1. Classification (NCBI taxonomy): domain Eukaryota; phylum Oomycota; class Peronosporomycetes; order Peronosporales; family Peronosporaceae; genus Peronosclerospora; species Peronosclerospora sorghi. The sequence goes on along the minus strand of CM047583.1, from coordinate 1,514,846 downwards.
CAAACCTTTCGGATCGGTCAATACTGACCCCAACCGTAGTGTACTTACGTAAGCAACATAACTAAATGTAACCAGAATGTAACCCTGTTACATAAGATGATTAAAGTAGTGGAAAGAAAACTTGATGATTTCATATAGACTCATGCTTGTTGCTGCTCAGAACATCCCGTACGATACGCTTATGAAATATCTTGGTGTATAAACGATACGCGAAGCGGAAGATATCCTCATCGACACAATCTACTCCGTACGGTTAACACCTATGTATTATATTTTATGTTTGATAAAAGTTGCTTGTGTAGGGTCTAACCCAAGGTAAGCTAGATCAGAAATCGCGCTGTTTCGTTGTGAATATGCCGTCGGACGTGACACGCGCCACGAAGACGTTGACGACATGATTCAAAAACTTACCAACTGGAAAACGCAGTCTGCTGAGATATGTGAGAAGATCAATACGATTCTTACGTAAAATACAGATCGCTATATATTATGGTGGTCTAGTTGAAATCGTTCTAACGTTCAGCTGCATGCTGCCGACAGATTGGCGGATAAAGAGGAAGAAAACGAGCGAACACGGGAAGAATACATTCGTAATAAGATGGCATCTCGTGCAGCTGGGCGTCGTAAATCCTTCGCTTCTGTCGGAGGGAGTTTTCGTCAAGGCGATGACTTCAGTCAATACGCAGATTCTGGAACGCGGCGACGGTTCGTATGAATGCTTGCTTTAACAGAGGGATGAGACATCTAATCAATATGATGATGCGACGTTATGATTAGAGCGCCGTCCGAGCACCACGTGCACTCGATGTCTCGCAAAGGTCGGGTATAAGTCGAGCGCACCGTTTCCTACCTTAATTGGTACTACCGGTAGTACTTCTACTACAGTAGTGTCAAATGAATTAGAGTTAAAACGTATTTTAGTGTCATTTGTTTATTAATCTATTTAAAATCCGAAGCATATAAAGAAGGGACCTGATCATTGGAGGGGGGGGTGCCCTCCCCCTTTATATATATATAGGAAGAGCCTGCGGTCACTCACACCCCTCACATAAAAGGGAGGGGGGGTCACCGGATCAAAAAAGGGGGGGTGACCGCACGCTCTCCCTAAAGAAAATGTAAAAGTGAATATTTGATTAACCTAAATAATAGTCAATCACAAAATGCAAATTTGAGTAGACCTATTGTACGAAATTGCGCCATGATGCTTGAACTGAAAACTTGACATATTCCTACACCCCTTCTCATCATTGCGCACTTCGATAAAACAGGTCTCACTCAATGCTCCACCAAACCGACCCTTGTCCTCATATCTTTAAGTCATGGTTCAGCTAGTGCCTTCGAGAACATGTCCGCCCACATGTCCTGCGTGTTCATGTATCGCATTTCAATCTTTCCAGTCTTCTGTTTGACAATAGGAACTTGATCCTTACATCGACGTGCTTCGTCTTTCTAGAGTTGTTCTTTCCGTCTAAAAACTTAATTACGGCCTGATTGTCGGATAAAAGCACAATCGGCAACTTATCTTCCATTTCAATTTCCATAAGCAATTGATGTATTCTTAGTAGCTCACACTCTACTTGCGACGCAGTATAGAACTCCTCCCCCATGGTAAAAAGCAAAACACATCCCTGCCGTTTGCATATCCAATACAGGTTAATCCCATCCAGCGAAACCAATCCACCAGTCACAGTCTTTCGATCTTCCTTGCTTTCAGCGTAGTCTGCATTACTAAATGCTTCCAAAGTAATCAAATCCTTGATTCCAATCTCCTTCAAAACTTCCAATTTCAATCTTAGGTTCATGTTCCCTTTAGATATCTCAAAGTCCTTTTTGCGAGATTCCATTCCAATATTTTCGGCGCGTTCAATTTCCGGGTTGCTTTGTGTACGGCGTAAGCAATGTCGGGTCTAGTGCATCTAGACAGGAGGCTTCCAACAAGTGATTGGAAATCCTTTACTGCAGGCGATCCATCATTAGGTTTTAATAGTGGATCGACTTGTTTTTCCATGTAATTGGCGTCATAGTCACTCCCATCGGCGTTCACGCTATTAGCGTTTTCCAAACCGTAATCATCTAATAGAAATTTTATCGTCACTTCTTGGTTCAAGTAATATCCGTCTTCGGAGTCGTAAGTCACCCTCATGTCCAAAAATTTCGAACCTTCACCCAGGTTTTTATTCTCGCGAACCTTCATATCTTCAAAAAAACGCTACCAGTCCTTCGTTGATTCCTTTTACCAACAGATCGACTCCGTACACTCCAACTACGATTTTTTTACTCCATTCCACTTGAAATACAGACACATTCCAGTATAACTTTGTGCAAGCTTCAATCCCAACAACTTGTCATGCAGTAGGCGATTTCACAATCGGCCGGCTTGCTTTCGACCATACAGCGTTTTTTTACCTAGAGACCAACTCGTTCTCGCTCTCTGCCTTCTATTTCATCAATTCTTCCTCACTTATTTTCATCCCCTTAGGAATGAAAACGTAGGTCTATTGTTCTTCTTCGATCGCCTTCACGTATGCGTTCGGTATGTCTCCATGCTTCGCCCATACGTTTCATCCTCTTGAAAATTCCAGTATAACCTTAACCTTCTCATATAGATGACTGCTGCGAAATTAAGTGCATAATCAATGCCGAAACGCTGCTCGTTTCCACACGCGACCAACCTGGCCTTATATCTTTCCACGCTTCCTTTGCGTCAGTCTTGGTCTTGAACACCCATTTTGTGTGCAACAATCTGCAACTTTCGGGATTCTTCACAATGTTCTACACGTCATTCATTTCGAGAGCCGTAATTTCAGAATGAATTAATAGCCACAAGTGTATGCTGTTCGCTATTGGATTGTCATTATTGTTTTGGGGAGATGCGGTTTAATATGCGCATACATATTGAATCGCAACCCAAGTAATTCAAATTCTCGTCGGCAATCGCCTTAAGAATTTTTGACAAGCAAAAAAACAAATCTTGGTGAGATTGTTGCTTTTGGTTCCTTCTGTACTCTGTGCAGGAACCCTGGAAAGGATTCACTTGCATACCGTGCTCAAGTTGTGGTTATCTTTGGCAAAAGTGAAAGGTTCAAGGGTTTCAAGGTTTATCTAAAGGTTGAAAGCAAAGTTGTTGTCACACAACACGTAAACAAAATTGAATTCCTTGACCAGGAGTAAAACAAGCAAGTTCAAAAAAGTGTGACAGAAGATCGCCATTCGGGGGGGGGGGTTGCGACTACTGCTCAAGACACAAAGTAGACGACACCTAAGAAAAAGAAGAATGGCAACGCGAGCGGTGCGTAATATGAAGTGTAGCAAAGAAAAAAATGAAGATTCATGAAATATTGGTGAAGAAGATACGGCCAAAAGTTTAAGTCAAGTTGAAGATGTGGGGTCCGATAATTTCATAACGGAAATGGACCTCAAATATTTTTCGCAACAATGAAGTCTTCAAAAAGGACAAGTGTATTGTGGATATTAAAGAGAAGCTTAATTCTCTCGAAAGAAATGAAGTCTGGAGCGTTGTCGAAAATCCTCAAGATTTCCGCCCTCTTCATACCAAGTGGGCTTCAAAAGTAAGCTTGACCAAGACCGTAAAATCGAAATATTTATGGCAATATTCGTTACATTTTGCAACGAGTAACGTTTTCGTATCGATTACACCTTTATATTTGCAGCCTTGATTATTTGAACACCGTCAAGACGATCCTAGCTCTGGTGCTTGCACAGCACGGGGATATTCCAAATGCTTATGTTAAGGCTGAGTAAAATGAACACGATATTTTTGTTAACCCCCTATGGAATGCAATTAAAAACAGTTGAAGCACCTGGATATTTTCAAGTTTAGGAAGACTCTTTACGGTCTGAAACAGGCAGTACGACAATTGAAACGTTTGATCCATAGAAACTTTTGGATTTGAATTTTTCGTAGTGCATCACAGATATATGTTTGTACGTGAAGCCAATTAATGGTCAAACAGTCATCCTAGGCATTTACGTTGATAATTTGTTGGTGACTGGGACTCAGGTGCAGCTCGTAGAACAATCTTTTGAAGATTTGAAGTGCCTCGAGATCAAGATCTCGGAAAGTTTCTCGGTATGTGAGTTACTTTTGTGGATAATTTCGGTTACAGACTGGACCAAGAAGTCACGATCGATGGTACTTCAAGATTGAAGAAGATAATCCTGTTCGCACCCCGATCGGGAAATACCATGAAGATTTATTGATGAATCCAAGTGAAGCTCTCAAAAGTACTGGTTTAGTGACGATTAAGGATTTTAAATCATTGGTCGGAAGTCTGCTTTGGATTTGGGCGATGCACGAGGCCGGGCATTGTATACGCAGTACACAAAGCCACTCGACGCACACATGCCCCCACCATTTCGTACTGGTAACTGGCCAAGAAGATATTGCGATATCTCAAGGGGATCAATAATCTTAAGTTTTGGTGCGCCGAAGTTCCAAGCGAAGTTTCAAGCATGAAGGCCTACAGCGACGCTGAATACGGTGGATGTAAAGCCGATAAAAAGTCGACTACTAGTGGTCTTATTTTCGTTGACAGCATGTTGGTTGCTTTGTTGTGCAAAGAACATGGTGGTGTGTCATTATCCACCATGGAGGCAGAAAATAGTGCTGCTTCCACAAACGTGGTAAGTTCGTTGGGTATCAAGGAGTTGATCGAAGAATTTGAGGTGAAAATGAATATGAATATGCCTATCCAACTTTGCATGGACAACCAAGAGGCTATCAAAGTTCTCAAGGGCATCGAGAAAAGTTCAAAAACGAAGCACATGGACATTCGGGTAAAGTTTATTGTCTGGAAGTTAAAAAAAGGACTTGTCGAAGCTACCTACGTTTCAAAAAAGGAGATGATAGCTGATGGACTTACCAAGGATTTACCTGCACCAAGATTCGACGTGTTACGCAGCGTGCTCTGTCTTCAACATCTGTGACTTTTAGAAATTCACATTGAGGAGGTGTAACCGGGTTACATTTGAGTTACATTTAGTGTTGGTGTACATAAGTACACTACGGTTGAGGTCAGTATTGACCAGTTTGAAAGGTTTTGAACCATTGGTTTTTTTAACCAATCAGGGCAGGGGCCCTTGGTGTGGTGGTGTGTCAGCCATCCACGTGTCGGTACACAGGTGTGTACACTACATTTTATCTAGGTACGAATTTGGAATATTCTACTTAGTATTACATATAGTTTATATTGGTTTAAATTAATTTAGGCTAATTAGATATTAAATATATTTAGTTTACATTTCACTCTAAAGTGCAGACGCACGACCTCGACCGGTCGCGCGTGCAGTGAGTGTAGTAGGTAAGAGAGAGCCCTCCCTTTACTTACACCCCGTAAAGGGAACACAGCCGTTAAGGCTAAGTAGTAAACCAACCCGGGAATCTTGGCCCCGAGTAGGAGAGCTCTCCTACTAAGCCCTTTATAAGGGCGTATCGGCTAAGTAGTGGTAGATACCGCTTTAAGGAATAGTCTTCCTCTGTGCGCTAGCCGCACCGTGCGTATACGCACCGGCTACAGGAGGAGTGTTAAAATAATTAATTTAGTCCGTATATTTTTGGTTTTTATTAAGGGGAATGTTAAATCGACTCCCCCCAATTGTTAATTCGACCCCCCGCCCATTTCTACACATCGATGTAACAATGCACTTTTTATAGGGTCGCCCTACCCGCACCACCCTCCACCCTACCGGCACCCCCACGTGACTTTCGACCAATAGAGATGAATATTGCTACTAATAATAAAAGTATGAATCATACCCGGCCTTAATAGAAATATAATATTGCTACTTATTACTACGATCTTGGGGTAGTCAAAAATGGCACTGAATTGTTCGATGTAAAAGCTCGGGCAGAAATTTTTGATAATAACAGCTAAATGAGATGGATACTTAACGTGTCCCATCGGATTTTAGTGCACGCTTTGCGTTAGAGTCCGGTTTTCAAGTTTAAGCACTGTTGTAACGGGGTTACACGGGTTAAGCTTACGGTAACTGGGTTACATGGGTTACGGTTACTACGGTATCGTATACGAAGAGGGGTACGGTATATATACCGTACCTAGCGAACTAGCATTCGTTTTTTGTAGGTTATCAGTTTTCGTAGGTTTTGGGATGAATGGTCGTGAGGACCATTTGCTCCCTTTGATATTCAATTCAGTCCTAAAATTACCTTATTCTGTTGAGTCCAAGAGTGCCTCATCGCCGCTCTGTGTAAGTTGTTGTAACAGAGTGCTTAGAGCGCTGTTACACCTGGTAGCACTTTGTGATCCGTCCAACGACCGATCTATTGTATGTCTACACGTTTGGGAATGAACGAAGAAGAAATTCCTCCGCTGGAACGCCAGTTCTTCCAGCATCTGTCGGATTTCGAATGGGAAGCGGTTGGACGCATGTCCAACCAAATCGGCCTGATGGCAACGCAGTTGTTGTTTTCTGGTCCGCAGAATCGCCAACATCAAGTTATCTCGGAGTTCTTAGCTCGCGAAGTGGAGTCGCTCAGATCGACCCCTTTAATGGTACCTCCGAGTGCGCGTCGTCCAACGTTCAAGTTGGACATTTCCAAGTATGATGGTTCCTCTAAACCACCGCTTGTTCGCTGGTTTTGCGAATTGGACCTTGCGATTAAGGCCCGTGGCATCGCGGAAGATGAACACCAAGTGGCGTACACAATCGCAAATTTATCTGGTCGTGCTCGCCAGTGGGCACTAGAAAAGACCATTGCCAATCCTAGCGCTTTTCCAACGGTCCAAGATCTCAAGGACCAGCTCACCGCTACGTTTGAGCCAGCCGAGTCGGAATTCCGAGCCCACTCGCAGTTCCTGGCACTTAAGCAAGCACGTGATTCTGTGCATGATTATGTGGTCAAGTTGCGTTACTTGTCCTCGTGTGTGTCTACACACCCAATCGCTGAGTCCACTCAGTTGGCGGTATTTTTGAATGTCCTTCGCGAGGCACCAACGCGCTCGGAATTGTTCCGTGAGCGTCCGACAACTATTGAAGCCGCATACTCCATGACACTGCGTGAAGAGTTGAGCGCCCAACAAGCGAAAGGAGTTGGGTCGGTGTTCCGATCCCCTTTGTCTCCTTCTCCTGGTGGTCCTGAACCCATGGAAATCTGCGCGGTGTCGTCGTCCGCCACCTCTGAGAAGAAGCCTAAGTGTCACCGCTGTGGCTATTCGGTACATTACGCTGCTGTGTGTCGTATGCCGTTTGAGAAGATCAAGCGTCATGCCAACAACTCGACCACTGGTTCTTTGAGTCCAGCGTCGAGTCCAAAAAACAGCAATGGACAGTAGGCGCGGGGCGTCCTACTGCCCGCAAACGGGAGATGTCGTCTGAACGAGAGACAGAGTCTTCTGGGCCCCGTGTGCAGTATGCACATTTGTCCTCGTCGAGTGTTGGTGGGGATTCGGCGAACTTAATCTTCGTCAAGGTAAGTTCAAAGGATCTCGTCGTCCTTTGACCGCTATGATTGACAGTGGAGCCACAAACAATTTTGTTGGAGCTTCTTCTGTTCGTGATATTGAAGGGATCTCCGTTGTTCGAGATCCAAACGTGAAAACGATTGTACGGTTTGCCGATGGAAAGACTCGATCGAGTGAGAAACGCACTGTTTCCCTCGATTTCGAATATGAATTTGGTAATGGAACTTGTGCGAAAGACAACTTCCTTGTGTTAGATACGGATCAGTCGTTCGACTTGATCCTGGGTATGCCATGGATCGAACGCCATAGGCCAACAGTGGACTGGTCACGCGGGGTGATCAGCTCCACACGTCCAGCTCAGGACGTGGTAGAGGAAGCAACTACAGCCACGGTTAAGGGAAGTAATGAACCCCTTTCAAGTGATTGTTTTGTTGTTGGTTCCGTTGATGGATATAGGACTCCCATCGCTACTTCTCCTGAGCAAGTGGGTGTCAAGATGAGCCATGACACCCATACGACAGAGGCCGTGACATCAGTGTCACCGCCAGGGGGCCGCGACATCCGTGTTGCCGATAAACTGTGTTCGAGACCACTCCCCAGGGACCCCTGTCAAAGCAGAGGACCAGCCAAGGTTGAAGCTCTGGTCCAGCTTAAAGATTGTACCGTTCTCCGGGAGATCCAAGTCGAGTGTCCTCCCACCACTGCTTCTGACATTCTGAACCTCAAGCTCATGAGTACAGACGCATTCGTGCGTGATCTCAAATCGTGTGAGATCGAACAGATCTGCGTTCTCGTAGCAGATCAGCGTAAGGAAGAAGAGCATGTGGCTACTTCTTTCACTTTGGATCCAACATTTCTTTCGGCAAAAAAACTTCTTGTGGCTCAACAATCGCTTGAGTCACTTCGTGTGTCAAACAATCCGGCGTATGAGTTGGTCAAGGAATACCAAGATGTATCTCCAGAATCAATCCCGGACAAGCTTCCTCCTGATCGTGAAATTGGCCACGAAATTGATCTCGTCCCTGGCACCAAGTATTGTGTCACTCTTCAGTGGCCACTTCCTCGTGAACAAGTCAAAATCATCGACAAGTTCTTCGCGGCTCGCTTGAAAGAAGGCCACGTCCGTGAGAGTAAGTCGCCTCACTCCAGTCCGACTTACTGTGTCACGAAAGCCACGGTCGGTTGGCGTATAGTCCATGCCTTTAACAAGGTAAACGACGCAACCGTCCCAGCGCAAACGCTAATCCCTCGTAAAGACGTGATTCTGGACAGTATGGCTGGTAGTACGGTGTTTAGTACCATCGAGTTGAAGGATGGTTACTACCAAATCCTCATGGACGAGGCCAGTGTTCCACAGACCACGGTAAGCACTCCAAGTGGCATGTTGTACGAATGGCTGGTCATGCCCCAAGGCTTGAATAATGCTACCGCCACGTTTAATCGCGTGATCTCATTGTTGTTGAGACCTCTTCGAGCCTTCACTCTCAGCTACTTCGACGATATTTACATCCACTCCCGTGTCGACCCTTCACCTGGGTTGACGGGTATGGAGGTGCATTTGGATCACCTCCGCTCAGTTTTGGACGTCATGCGAGCCAATAAGTTGTACGGCAGTCTCTCCAAGTGTATCTTCTGCGCTGATGAGATCCCCGTCCTTGGCTCGTTTGTCGGACGCGCGGGTGTGCGTGCAGACCCAGAGAAGGTTGCAGCGATCTGCGACTGGCCAGTACCGTCAAACGTGAAGGAACTTCGTCAATGGCTTGGCTTGTCCACTTATATGCATCGTTTTACCAAGGACCATGCTTTGATGATCCGCCCGCTGTCTCGACTGCTCCAAAAGGATGTTGTGTGGACATGGTCGTGTGAGCATCAAGCTGAATTCAACTCCGTTAAAGCGTCACTGCAATCAGCGCACGTGCTTGCGTTACCGAATTTCGATAAGCCTTTCCATGTGGTCTGCGACGCCAGTGATTTTTCCATCGGCTGTGCTTTAATGCAGTTTGACGATGCTGGTCACGAGCGCGTGATCTCCTATCAATCTAGTCAGATGAAACCAGTGGAGCGGAATTAGTCTGTCCACGATTAGGAACTGTTAGCGATGAAATACGCTTTGGTGAAGTTCAGCGTTTACCTTCAAGGTGAAGAGCGGTTCATGATTTACACCGACCACGCGTCGCTGCGTACGGCTGTGAGGTCACCGCACCTGTCCCAACGGATGGCTTGGTGGCTGTCCTACTTTGCGCAGTTCAAGTTCGTCGTCCTGTATAAACCCGGTAAACAGAACATCTTGGCTGACGCTCTGTCGCGCCGCCCTGACTATGAGAATGTGGCGGACGAATCCACGCTGGCGACCACGGTGGTCTCTGCTACGTCGTCCATTTACCCGGCCATACACGCGGCATACGTGGCCGACACGTTCTGTCGGCCTCTGATCGACCATCTTCGGGTTGCTGCTCAGTTTCCACAGTCCTCACTTCCTCCGCGCCAACGCGCACAGTGTTCTCACTTCTCGGTTGTCGACGGTTTGCGTCTTTATCAAGTAGATGCGTCCGACGCTCCGCGTGTTGTCGTTCCCGCTGATGATGCTATTCGGAACCGTTTGATTCGTGAATATCACGATTCCCCCAGTGGTGGTCACTTCGCTCGTGAAAAGACCTACGCTGCGCTGTCACGGGACTTCTATTGGCGCCACATGTACAAGTGGGTCCGTACGTGGGTTCGCACATGCGAGGTTTGTAAGCGCGTCAAACCGTCTCCAGATCATCAAGCTCCGTTGTCTCCGTTGCCAGTACCACATGACGTCAGGTCATCTGTCAGCTTGGATTTTGTTTTTGGCTTTCCGAAGGATAGCCACGGACACACTGGTATTGTGGTCTTCGTGTGTCGTCTCAGTAAAATGGTGCATTTTTAGGCAGTAGCGGGTATCTTCACTGCTGCCCAAACGGCTGATGTGTTCCTGAACGCCGTGTTTCTCCACCATGGGTTGCCGGAGTCCATCGTTTCTGATCGCGATTTCCGCTTCGTTTATCGTTTTTGTCGCTCGCTCTTCGCTCGCCTCGGCACTCGCTTGGATATGTCGACTGCAGCCCATACGGAGACTGACGGAAGACTGAACGTGTCAACCGTGTCTTGGAGGATGTGTTGCTTAGCTACGCTGCGTCCACGTCCGATTGGAGCCGTCTGTTGCCGATGGCTGAATTCGCCATCAACAACGCGGTTCACTCGTCGACGGGGTTGACGCCTTTCTTCGTCAACCACTTGCGCCATCCTCGTGTCCCAGCGCTACTTACTGGTGGCTCGACTTTAACGGGGGGAGAAGCTGCGCTAACATTGCCACCTTCTCCACGTCGGACACGCAAAACCAAGTCGCAACAACGAGTGGAATCCAGTCCGGAACCCTAAGACAAAGAAGGTGATGCGGTCGCGGTTGTCCCTGCCGACAACCAGCCGTTAACGGGAGTGAACGATGCGTCGATGGAAGCGGGATATACGTCGGTGGAAACGGAAGTCGCGTCTCCAGTGCCACTTCAAGATGCCGTTGACGATGAAGAATTCTTTGACTGCATGGAACCATATTCACCAATTGTGTCTGATGTTGGTGATGATCAAGACGCAGCCTACACCATTCGAATTCAAAATGGTTCGGCTGCGACGGGATCAATCAGTGTGATCCCTCGTGATATCTTGCAGGCTTGAAGTAAGGTTGAGGATCGTGTTACAGTGCTTAACACCATCCACAACTCCATGACAGCGGCGCACGCGGTGTGTGCCAATACTGAAGTTGAGCCCAACTTCGTGGTTGCTCCAAGTTTGAATTCCATGTCCAAGCAAGAACTTAAAACTCTGGATTCGTTTGTGTTGGATCGTCAAGCGACGATACGCTTTGTACGTGACGCGATCGCAGTGGCGGTTTACCGTCAGAAAGAAAATGCAGATCGACGATGGCGACGAAACGCGTTGTCCTTTCGAGTGAATGATCGGGTTCTGCTGTCAACTCAGAACCTTCGATTGGAAAATGTTTACAACAAAGAATCAATCAAGTTAATTCCAAGATTTATTGGTCCGTTTAAAGTGGTGGCTAAGAAAGGGGATGCGTACAAACTCGACATTCCCACGACCATGAAGCTCTATCCGACATTCTACGTGGGAAGGTTGAAGCCGTACCATCCCTCGCTCGCAATAGCTTCCAATTCGGACGGAAGAGTCTAAGCTATTCCGGTTGATCGCTTGGCCGCTGGCGCTTTGATCAGGAGGCTGCTGATCCTCGTCACGTGGCTCGTTTTTTTATGTTCCCCACGCGATGGTGGAGAACGCGACCGCCTACGCAAGATCTGGCGAAAGTGATCCCACGAGTCCTGGCGACGCAATCGCGCCAACAAATTGGAGTTCACGTCGGTCAAGTCGTTTACTTGATCCTGTAGTTGCCGCGCGTGGTCCTCAGCGCCACGAAGACCAACTTCCAGCGACCGCGGAGTCGGTTCTGCGCGCGTCTCCCCGTCCACCCAGTCCAAGTGTTCGCGTTGATTGTTCTCCAACCGCTCGTTCTCGTATACGACACGCGCCGGCAAAGTCGGCTCACTTTGCCTTGGATGATCCAGCTCGGGCGGTTGCTGGCGTGCAGCACGGGGTTCGGAACGATAGCGATAATACTGTAGTGGATGTGAATAGTCACGTCCCCGGCAGTCTTGATTCTAGTCCGACCGAGCATACTGCTGCGGGTTCCAGCCGCGCTGATACCAGCCATAGTAGTCGTGACGATCGTCACGATGGGAAGGACGCGAACCTTCGCGTCCATACGAACGGTACGGTTGACCCCATCCATCATGATCGTGCTGCTGATGCTGGAGTAGTGCTTCGTACCGCTCGTACTCCTGTTGGTAGTGACGATCCCAATACCGCGGGTCGTGCTGTCGCTGATGGTGATGCCAACCTCGCTGGTCGTACGCTGCGCCGCGACCCTCCTGCTCCGTTGGTCGACTCACACGGTCAGCCTCGTTATATCTTGGATCGCATCGTCGGTCATGATCCTCGCGTGTGGACCGAGAACGTTCCTCGCTCCTACCGTGTACGCTGGCTTGGTTACGGTCCTGATGACGATAATCAGGAACCTCGTGCTGTCTTGCTGGAGGACGTTCCTGACGTCGTGGCTCAGTACGAGCTGAGTCTCGACCCTGGCGAGCGACATCACTAGTGGCGGCACCGTGTTGCGCCACTTCTCGTGCATACGCATCAATCAATGCGTGCACACTTTCGTGCAAGTTTGCTGCTCTCTTCCACTAGACCAAGCTCTTCCGGCGACGTTCACCACGCGGGTTGCATGCACGGAAAACCTACATGATGTCGACTACGCAACCAGCAAAATGACTGCAGCCATGGACTCGTGAAACACGATCCCGCAAGATTCCAAGGCCGTATGCGGCACGTTCGATACGTCCCAACCGCAAGTACTCTGGTAGGACTCCACGATTCCAAGTTGCAACGAAATGATTCCACGACACTTGAGTACCGCGTGTGTCGCCGTACGAAGGCCGAAGACGAACAATCCGATATTCGTGGAAATAGCGACGTATTTCCGAATCAACAACGCCATCGGGATTGTTGAGGCGGCAGGTATCGTACAACGTCTCGTTGTACACCGCTTCTCGATCGGGACAGCGTGGATCAGCTTGTACGTCTGCATCCGTCAACCAAACGCGATCTGGGTTGTCCAGATCATCGATTTCTCCTGGGCGTGGAAACGTGAATCGAATGCGACTCCCTTCATGCATATCAGTCACGAATTGCGGCACTGGACATCTTGGAATTGTAGCCAATGCCAATTCATTCACTTGCTGTGGATTCAGTGTTGACGCCATCCCAGTTGTCCGCGTAGTGTTCACACGCGTCCTCGAGGTTGGAGCGGCAGTAAGGCTTGACGGTGGCGCTGCAGACGACATCACGGAAGCCGTCGATGTTGATTTCGTTCCTGCATCCGTTGATTGCGCCGTTGATGTCGCTACAGTTGCCGTTGCAACTCCTGTTGTTACTCTTGGTGCCTCTGTCGTCGCCACCACTTGTGCTGTTTGCGCTGCTGTCGTCACTGGTGCAGTCACTGGAATTGCTGGTGCTGCTAATGCAGCTCCTGTCGCCGCGGCCACCGCCGCTGGTGTTGTAGCCTCTGTTGTCGCTGGTGCTGGCACCGTTGTCGTTGCCGAAGTTGTCGTGTTTGCGTCGACCGTGTTTGCCTTTTGCGTGGACATCGTCGTTGATGGCGCCGTTGACGTCACCTTTGCCTCCGATGTCACTGTCGTTATTGCCGTCGCTTGCGCTGTCGTGGTAGTTGTCTCTGTCTCTTGCACGGGTGCCGTCGTCACAACCACCGATCGTGGTGCGCGCCCTGGCGTTCCATTCCCTCTTGGTTTGTCATCGTTGGGATTCTGGTGGCTCCCAGTTCCTTTCTTTGGTGGTCGTGTTTCTTGGAAAGTTCCTCCTTTCCTTGGCTTTATCAAGTACGCGTGGCTCGTACTTTAACGGGGGAATGATGTAACGGGGTTACATGGGTTACGGTTACGACGGTATCGTATACGAAGAGGGGTACGGTATATATACCGTACCTAGCGAACTAGCATTAGTTTTTGTAGGTTATCAGTTTTCGTAGGTTTTGGGAGAAAGGGATGAATGGTCGTGAGGATCATTTGCTCCCTTTGATATTCAATTCAGTCCTAAAATTACCTTATTCTGTTGATTCCAAGAGCGCCTCATCGCCGCTCTGTGTAAGTTGTTGTAACAGAGTGCTTAGATCCATGTTACAACTTTGTGGTTATCTAAGTGACATTTATCAGTACGGAGACATTATGTAGCTAACTATGCCGATTATCCACCTTCGCCGCAAAAAGAGCTCGTACGAGGTAAAAAACGCATGTACCGAACTTCAAAGTCTGACATTGGTATCTAGTATGCGATGTCGCCCAATCGACTCCGTAGCGATGCTGGCACCAATTTATCGGCAAACATCAACGGGGAAATCGCAACGTTTATTATTACGTTCCGAAGCGGCTAAAGCCCCACCCAAAACAAGGAAAATCAAGTAGACTGGATTTGACGACGCGATTTCACCGAAAAAGAATGGAGAGCACAGCGAGAGCCAAAGTGAGGATCCACGAAATGCAAGCAAGAGACGAAATCTGGCGACCTGTACGTAAAAAGCGAGGATCGTCCGAGTCAAGCACCACCTTTCGTCGACAAAAGGACTGCTACTGATAGACTTCAATGCACGGAAGACGAGAAGATGTCGTCGTCCAGCAAGAGGAACGTGTGACAGGAACCTCATCGACTGTAGGACCTATCTCGTCCATCATCAGATCCCATACTTCGCTTGTGCAAGGTTAGTTTGGTTGATAACAATGCTGCATTGTTGTTAGCAAAAACTAACCCTTTTCGTGTTTGCTATATATTTCACAGGCTCAACCCTCGGCTGTATCATGCAGCGTATTCACTTTAATGATGGCGATGTAAGTGAGATCGATTTCTCGACTCTGGCTCATTACAATAAACGACTTGGGTCGGAAGGATGTGCGCTGGTTGCACGTTCTATGGCGACTAACCATACTGTTCGAAAGCTGGTAATTCGAGACCACGCGATTGGAGATGACGGATCGATCGCGCTCTCGAGGAGGAGAAGCACTAGCACAGGCATTATATGGACACGATTCCTTGGCACAGTTGTGTCTAAAGTCTCTAGATCTCGTGCAGAACCGAATCAAGTGGAAGGAAACCCAGATACTACTTGATGCATTGGATGTAAACTTGCGCTTAGAGACTATTACTATGGATGCAAACGATATGCCAACATTTCTTGATAGTGAACTTGCTGCGACGTTGTCACGGAATCGGGCTGAATTCTTAATGCATGAGCTGTATGTTGAAAAGGAGCGGGCGGATAAACTAGTACGTAGGGCCAGTGGCTGCACTACTGAAGACGAAGATGAAGACATGCATGGTACTGTTATGTAAAACTGGCGCGTCAGGAAGGCTGGTCCGTTTACTTTCGCGGATTCACGCCGACGTTAGTAAGGGCTGTGCCAAATATGGGGGTGCAATTTGCAGCTTATGATTTTTCAAGAGCTTTATTGAAGGTTAGAGACAATGAGCCGTCTGTCTACATATTTTTTGTACATACTCTTAGAGAAACCTGTATCGATTCGTTCATCGCGTATCTAACTTACATCATCATTTACTGTTGAAAGTATTCCTAATACCGATTTTTATTATGGCGTGGTATGATTGATACTTTTATTATTAGTAGCAATATTCATCTCTATTGGTCGAAAGTCACGTGGGGTGGTGCGGGGAGGGCTACCCCATAAAAAGGGCATTGTTACATCGATGTGTAGAAATGGGCGGGGGGTCGAATTAACAATTTGGGGGGGGGCGATTTAACATTCCCCTTTATTAAAACTGAGTAGGAATATTTTAGGTAGCAATTTGTATTTCGGTCTTATTAGTAGAATAATTAGTGTATTAGTATTCAGTTCTCAGTTTACACATTTTTTTACGCATAAGAAATGTATACCACACAAAGGATGGATGTTTACCATAACTTCAACATCTGGTACATATTTCATATTAGGCTAGCTAAACATTTTTCAATATACATTCCGTTGATTTAGTCCCTGGTTTGGATAGTTCTTCTTCTCGTTACGAACTGTCCTCTGGTATATTTTTCACTGTTAACGTGTGATTGACTGTGGAGATATCGATTTAAGTGACTTTTCGTTATATTGATGATATAATCCAGCATCAACGACTTGAGGTTTTCGTCTGAAAGCGCAAGTATAGATACGAACAACTTTCAACAGCTCTTCTGGTTGTGTTCCCTAGAGCTAAAATGAAGCAAATAGAGAATCATGGCGACTCCTGCCTTCCGAGGGTAGCTCTGGCCGCTGTCCACCGTGGTAACTTCTCTATCTTTGCGGTAGCCACTAATAACAAATGGTCTCTGCGACGCGCGTGTAGACAAGAATGAGGATTCTGGGAGTGTGCTCTCCAATAATTATGGGTTGTAAAAGTGCAATTTAGATAAAACGTGCTTTTTAATTTCGTGATTTTGCCCGAAAAAAATACTTTTCAGGACTTACCTATTACCTTGTACAAAAAAGTTAATGAAGTTTTCAACACGCGTATGGACGTTTTCCTGTTAGAAAAAATAGACGTATGTCAATTTTCCACTTCGCTGGATATTAAACTACCTGGCCTGGACAATTTTGACCAGGTAGGATCCTTTATAGAAGTAAGCTGCTGTGCGACGTATGCCACACTCGGGTAATTTATGCTGAGTCTGTAGTAGAGATAGAAAAGAAAAGTATATTATGTAAAGTTACTTTAATATACAGTTATAATAAAGAGAAATTTCACAGAATACCCCCCAAATGTTTTTATTCACAGAATGCCCCCAAAATTTCACGAATTTGAATTTCCTCCAACCAAATTGAAGCACCATTATCTAAACTGAATGATCGGTACTTAAGGTACGTGTTGCCTAATGGTAGACCTAATGCACACTATGCAAGGAAAGCCAGCTTATATTTCAATCAGGGGCAGCTTTTTCCTGGTGCCATTAACACGACAATGGTATCTGGATCTTTCATCCACTGCAGGATCGTTTTTATTACTCTCGACGGTTACAGGTTGCCATTGTAACTTGCGGCTGCGAGAGTTCGTTCCTGATGTAACTCGACGTACGGACCTCCTGAGAGCTTGGCTCCTTCTTCTCCCATGTTTAACTGTGTTCGCTATCCTCACCATCCACTTATTTCCCACTATTCATTCCCGCTTTTCGCAGACACGTCCGTCATTTCCTGCAGGGTTTTAATGCAAACCATTACGTGTTACATCTATTCTTACAGAGCATTGTCACGCTCATACTACGGACTCGCGTCTTCATCATTAGTCCAATTCCATGCTGCCTTTCGAACGGGAATGGGTCTTTGTTGTTGCCGTCGCTCGTTCTGGTACGCTCTAGAGCCGGCGCCTCTACTTCTGCTCCTTGTTTCCTATATCGACCAGCCCACTAAACGTTCCTATCGGTTTCGAACCTGATATCGCTGCATGCGGACTTGTTGTGAATGAATACCTGGTCCGAATGAAAATCACTAAAGGTTATGAGCTTCGATTCACGTCAGTAGTTTGTACAACCAGCTCGCTACATGGCATGCATCCGCAAGATTGCTCACTTTTACGGCATCTCCAGCTTCGTTTCTGCTTTCGTAAGATATCCACGTTGATATCTGTTACGGGTCATAGTGCGCGTAGATGCTTTCTAGGCTGCAGTGACGTTTGGTATCTTGGCGACTTGCACTCGTCAAGCATCCGCACGCACTTCTTGTCGAAATTTTCTCTTGATGACGCGATTTTCTTCTTCAGTAGTCGAGTCAGTCGACTACCATCAGTCCAAAATGATGCAGTGCCGTCAACACGTACCTTACTGTAACGAGCATTCAGTTTAGATAATGGTGCTTCAATTTGGTTGGAGGAAATTCAAATTCGTGAAATTTTGGGGGCATTCTGTGAATAAAAACATTTGGGGGGTATTCTGTGAAATTCTGCTCAGAAGGGGGGTATTCTGTGAAATTTCTCCATACTAAAATGTATATCAAAAGCAACCGTCAATTTATACCTAAAATATATACTCTCTTTCCAGCCAATGGGGTTTCAACATCTTGTAAGGTCGCAAAAACACAAAATTAGTACACGCACTTCCAACTTTCCTGCTGAAACACCGGAGGCTGCGTACCCTTCAAATCAAACCCAAACTCTTCCGCAGCTCTTGAATCCTTGGTGCACACAAAACCTTAGTCAATAGGTCCGCTAGCATATCCACACGTGGCACATGTGTCGCAGAAACAATGCCCTTTCCTGAAAAATCCTTCAAAAATTTTAGTTTCACATCCATGTGCTTGGCGCTGGCCGCACTCGCGTCACTCCTACTTGTCTTATAGACGCCTGGTTGTCTATCTTCAAAACCACGGGCGACTTCACGTGAAAGCCAATTTCCGATATTAACTCCTTCAACCCAGCGCCTCACTACCGGCCATCGAAGCTGGAGCGAACTCTGCTTCGGCCGTCGAGAGTGCTACTGTGGTTTGCTTTTTGAGCGCCCAGTTAACCACAATTCCATTAACGAAAACGATCATCGCGGAAACGCTCTTCCGATACGTCCTGTCTGCAGCGAAATCCGCGTCGTTGAAACACGTAATTCGTAATGGTATTGGCAACTCTTCGTCGAACTTTAAATGTAGCTTCAAATCGCTGGTTCCCTTGAGATATTTGAGGATTCGTTTAGCTTCCTTGTAGTCACCAATCGTCGGTGCATGCGTTTTTCGGGTGGCACGGTGCACCACAAACAAGATTTTTGGGCGCGTGCACCGTAATATCCACAACAAACCCCCGACGAGCGACCGGAAACTTCTGATGCACGGTATGTTCGGCTTGGACTGTACCGGTAAAGGTTCGCTAAAACTTTCCACATCATCCAAAGCTAGTACCGGCGTCCTGGCCGGGTTCATCTTTGACAAATTGCGTGTACTTAAAACTTCAAGAATTGTAGACTTTTGATTTAGCACCCAACTATACCTCGGGTATCCTCCAATCCTCATGCCCAGGAATTTCGCCACATTGCCGAGGTCCTTCAGTTCCAGCACTTGCATGACTTCAAATTTTTTTTAACAATTTCCTCGTTGGTGCCTTTCACCAATAGGTTGTCGACATAGGCACCAATTATTATCGTGTCGCATCCTCATACTTCACAAATATGCATGCATGTGTCCGTAACGCACTGCATAAATCCAGAATCTTCCAAGGTCTTGCTCAAACATTCGTGCTATAAACGTCCAGCTTGCTTGAGCCCATATAAATTTCGTTTTAATTTGAGCGCTAGCTCTTTCTGCGACTCCACATCAAAAATTTTCCATCGTTCTTGGTCAATCGTCATGCCCTGCGGGATTTGCAGATATATTTCCACGATATTTTCTGACTTGGCCTTGGTGTAAGCACTTGGAACGTCTACATGACATGCGGCCAACCCCCAAATTTGCGCTAGCACCAGTATGAATTTGACGTTATTTAATTCCATAACCGTCGAAAAAGTAAAAAAAAGTAATCGTTACCATATATATGCTTTTCGCCCCTGGCACAAGCCTCGCCTTGTACATCTCCATCAACCCATCTGAATTAACTTTGGTCTTATAGACCCATTTGGTCGGGAGAGGTGCCTTCCCTTGTGGTCGTCGAACAATACTCCATGCATCCAGGTTTTCGAGCGACTTTATCTCCTCCATTTACGCATGACTCCACATGATACTACTTGAACCGGCGTGCACAGCCCTGAAATTTTTTGGGTCAGACCCCGCCATCAGCTTGGAGTCCTTTTGAAGCTTCGGTTCACACACGGCGAATGCGCATAGCGCACTTTCACTAACTTGTACGTTACCGATGTCAAACGTTTCGACACTTGCTCCAATGTCGTTCGAGCTGCCGTAACTTGAACTTGACTTTTGCTTCCTTGAATCTTCGTATTCCTTGGCCTTTGTCGTTTTCTTCTTTTTCCTGCTGGATCTTCTTCTACTTGGACCTTCAATTTCTGATTTTTGCCCTTTTTCAATTGTACTAGTCAGCTCGCCGCTTTTACTCTAGGAATGCACATAATTTTTATCTTCATTTTTCGATCGCAATTTCGATCGTTTCTGTAGCTCCAATTCAGTTTCATCGTCCAGATTTTTCGTGATCTGCTTGCTCGCATCTTCACTGAGAGTTTCAATCGCGGTGACATGCCTCGTCACCGTTACCACTCGATCCTTGAGCAGTATCACCTAGTAGCCTTTCGTCTCATCATTCTTGCTCAGTATCAGCGCGCGTTCGGCATGGCGTGCAAGCGCTTTCTTTTTCGTGTCCCTCCAAACCATGCATGGGGATCAGAAACACTACTATATCGGTGATCACCGGCCGCTTTCCCGTCAATACTTCGACGGGCGACAACCCTCCTTGATTTCCCCTTGTCGCAGTGCGGTTGAGTATGTATGCGGCATACTCAGCCGCCTCCGACCAAAAAAACAGCAGGATTCCTGACCCAAATATCATGCACCGGACCATATTGAAATTGGTACGGTTCATTCGCTCCTCTTTCCCGTTCGAAGCGGGATTCCCAGCTTCAGTAAATTGACGACGAATACCAGTCTGTTTACAGAACAGATCGACGTTCTAGTATTATCCACCGCCGTCTGTACGCAGCACGTGTACACGGCACGAAAATTCATTCTCGAAACATGCGACAAAATGTCCAAACATCTCGGTTGCCCTGTCCTTGGTGCGTGCAGCAAACACGCTTACGTAACTTGAAAAATGATCCACAAAAACAACTAAAAATCTGTGTCCACGCCTGTCCCGAGGATTGATGGGACCCTTTAGGTCACTGCATATCACTCCTCCAATTCTTTCAATCGGCGCGCTCAAGAATCCACCTTCGGTTGGGCCTTGTGCGTTGCTTTTCCCTCAGCACAGGGCAGGCAAATTTGGCCTATTGGTGTCCATGAGGACTATGCCTGACCTGGGGTCCCTGACCAGTCTTTCGACGGTATCATAGGCCAGGTGACCCAAGCGCACATAAAAATGGTGCAAGCTTCTAGTGTGGGCGTTGGTAACGACGTCTTCCGACGACACATTGCTTAACACCATTCCTGCAAAAAAAATTGTGTCGTAAATTTTATTATCCACCAATTAACTAGCCACAAACACAGACCCGTATGTCTTAATACGAAACATTCTTTCGCCTTTTAAGATTAATTCCATTTGGAGACCATCTTCGGCAATGTTGCACCCTTTTCGCGCATCCTTCCAAGCGAAATTATATTTTTCGCAAATTTTTGCGCGTAGTATACTTCGGTCAAGACAATGACCGTTGAAAACTCATCGCATGTCCGCAAGTAATTTTCCCGACTGTGGTAGCTTTAATCATACCGCCGTCTGGAAGCGCAAACGTGTCGCTTGGGCCACAATTTCTGGCGCCTTCCAATAAGTCAGCGTTCGACACTAGGTTTCTACTAGCTCCGTCAATAATCCATGTGTTTTCATCAATTTTTCACTTGCACACGCGCTTTTTCCATCACTTAGGATAGATTATATCGTTGACAGCACAACCTTCTTTGACCATCCGTCGCTTTTCTTCTTTTTCGGCCTCCCTTTGTGGTTTACACCACTTTTGCGTCGTCCTTCTGGGCAATATCTCTGTATATGCCCTTCACCTCCGCAGGTATAGCACCCCCTCCTGTTTCACTTGGGATGACTGCATGCGCTTGTATCCTGTCGAAGGCCCTGCTTTAAACGCATCGTCTTCCAGCTCTTGATCCCATGCAATGAGCTCTTGAGCGTGGCTCAGGTAGTCCTGCCTAGCAGTATCATACCTGGCTATCAGCGTAATTTTCATCCTAGGCGCGGCAAACGTGACTATTTTTTCAACAATTAACTTTTCACTCGACCCGCTCTCACGGGCCAGAACTACTAAGTAATGATAGTGCTGTGTCCAGCTTCTCTTGGTGTTCTTCTCCGCAGCGAACCACATGGCAGCTGGTGGTGGGATATATTCACCTTCAATCCCAACCACATCTGCTCCAAAACGTAGTGCAATTACGGGCACATCTGCCACCACGGACGATGTTTGATCGGAAATATTCCGCGGCCGTGCCCTTAAATGTTCGCCGAGCATGTTCACCTTTAATCGCTCGGTCAAATTAAAACCAGATATCAACTTTCTAATCCCGATGGCCTCCATGAGCAGGTAGGCCCACTGTTTAAACCCGTCACCTTGGCCTGGGTATAGCACCTCCCCCGAGAATTTTCCACTGCCAGTTTGGGGATTTTATGCGCTGCATGACCGAAATTCGGTACATGCATCTGTTCGGCAGGCATATTCATACCTCCTGCACCCGGCACTCCGGCTAGTACCTCACGGGGAGCCGCATTAACATTTGGGTGTGGCCTTGCGCCAACTTGCACCCCTTCGTCCTCGGCCAGGTCGTGCAGAGTCATCTGCTGAAGGAACGGACGGTAGTTTCGTAGGCTATCGCGAAACTCCATTTCTTTCACACGTACCGGGGAGGCCTTCCTCGACCCGGACGAGACACTACCAACTGATGACTTGCTTATCCCTTCTTTCACGACAGTCAAGCGGACAGAGATGTCCTTTACGCGTTACATGATAGCCTTCAACGCATCAATTGAGGTCGGCACCTCATCATCAACATAATCACTCATTTCAAAATAAACCAATAGTCAAATATCCATCGTCACTCCACTAGCCCTTGCAGTAAGGGGACTGACTATCCACTAGTCCACGTAACAAAACGTAACAAATCGAGACACAAACTTCGTAATGCCAGAAAAAAAAACACGAGATAACTTAAGCCAGTCTTGGGCTCATAACCTGTTAGAAAAAATCAACGTATGTCAATTTTCCACTTCGCTGGATCTTAAACTACCTGGCCTGGCCAATTTTGACCAGGTAGGAACGATCCTTTATAGAAGTAAGCTGCTGTGCAACGTGTGCCACACTCGACGTAGAGATAAAATGAAAAGTGAATTACGTAAAGTTACTTTAAGACACAGTCCTACTAGAATGTATATCAAAAGGAACCGCCAATGGGGTTTCACCATCTTGTAAGGGCGCAAAAACACAAAATGGTTCCAACATTTCCTACTATGGCATGGGAGCCGACGCCGTCGGCTGCAACTTGATGCTTTGTCCGACAAAAGTGAGCGAAAACACGGGCCAAAGCCGTTTGGCTGAGATGCCGCTAAACGCAACGCCAAGATCTCGTCCATTCACGTAAAAACTAAGTTGACGGTATTCCATATCAAGCAACACGCCCACGACATCTCCGTCTTTACAAGGATCTGTGTAATATTCCATGGCGGCGTGGAATTTGTGCCCAGTCGCACACGACAGGCCCCAGAACACGCCACGACGCACGAGACTCGTATTTAATGCTACCTCGGCTGCTGCCACACCGATTAACACGCCATCGCCGCCTCGCGCGCTTTCGAGCTTTATTTCCCAGTACTTAATACCACACACTACTTCGCACGTACCGAGCACAGAGCCACATCCTTTTGCTACTTGGACTGCGCGTGTCCTGTCGTCTTGCAGCTCCATGTAAAGTGAACATTTCTGTGGATCAAACTGCATCCTCGGTGTCTGTAGCACTAGCACTGGATGCTCGGGTCCTGCCCCGATCGTACACTCACCAATCTTTAAATGGGGTCGGATCTCGTGCTTGCTGACGGAATCCGTTTGCACAAGCGCAACGACAATATTCGGGCCCAGTGCCAGCCGGCGACGCACGGCATCCACCATTTCTTGCCCTGAACTTGTCAGCGCAAACGGAAGCGAGAATTTGAGTCGCTGTGTCTTGGACAGCGCGTAGAAGGTAAATACTTGGACCGGAGCGACTAAATTCGTCCGAACATAGGCATGACCCCATGGAAACTCAACGTGCGCAAAGTCCGGACGCGCGTTCGAACTCGCGTCTTCGGGATTCGCAAAGCGTGGGGCGTCGCTCACTCCAGTATCATGTAACGAGCCGTAGCCAAAGGGCGTGGCCACGGGCTGCAGCGCGGGCGAAGGTGTAGCGGGAGCCGACATCGTATCTCGTTGAAGGGAAAGGTTGTATTTCGGACCTGCGAGAACGAATGCGGTACCCGTTGTGCGTCTTGTCTCTCTCGAGTTCAAGAGGACGAAAGAAACGAAAGAACCCGTGACTTTCGATTTCCTTCCATCCTTCATGCGTTTCAAGGGCTCGTCCACCTTCTCGATTTCGAACCTGCCAGTTGGCAAACTTCAACGTGGGGTGGGTTGCCGACCATCACTCTCACATTGATTCCGCACTTGATGGGTGCCGTGTGTTGCCGCAACCAGTCCTTGGACGCTCCATTGCTGTCGCTCTCCGCCGCCACGATAGTCCACGAGCTCGATCCACGTGCCGCCGCCGCCTCCTCCTCTTCCCCTGCCACTCCATCGCTTGCGAGCTACCATTCCTTCTCGTTTCCCTTCACCTTCAAGTCAGCCCGTGGCGCGCCGCAATCGACTTGCACGCGGAAGACGAGCTATCCAGCCGACAGAAAGAATGGCACGACACCATCGAAAGCCCGAGACGTTTGGATGCCATATGTGGGTGAACATTGGCGCCGCACGAGTCGCGGGACGTGCCTTCCCCTCTCTCTAGTCGACCTGAGTATCCGGAGTCTTTGTGCCCAATTAGTAGTCCACCCGCCCCATGCGCGCAAGCAAATCACGTGGATGCCCCCGGAAGTCGCGTCCAAGGTCTTGCAATGGCTGCGCGAGCATTATTTACTGGAGAAGGTGCTGTTCCAAGCACTCGCGCCGTTGTTGCTTTCGGAGTGGAATCTCGAAGAGCAGGTGCAGGTCGATGATTCCTGGTTTAATGACATTCCCGCGACAACGGTAGCGGAAGTCAGACATATTAATGTGGCAGGATGCATTCACTTGCAGCAGTTTGGATCCGAGCGAAAGCGAATGGTGCGAAAGCTTCCGAAGCTCGTGATTGCTTCGTTTCGAGACTGCTCCAAGCTCTCGAGCGGAACGATCGAGTTGTTGTCGTTCTCGAGAAAACTAACGACCCTCAACTTGTCAGGCTGTGACAACTTGGACGATACGAGTCTGAAAAGACTCAGCTGCTTGAACCTGTTGAAATCGTTACAATTGGTGGGGACAATGTCGCTAAAATGAAGAGAAGCTTGTGAGAGTCGACGGGTTACTCACTTGATGCGTTCTTTTTCGCAGACTGGGTGCTCTAACTTGACAGATAAGGGGATCAAGTACACGGCCAACCTACCAAGGCTGAAAAAACTTTATTGCGGGGGCTGTAGACGAGTAACCGACGGTGCATTTGATGCACCTTTTAAAGCGTTAAAGAAGCTCGATGCGACCAATTGTCGGCTAACGTGAGGGCGTCGTTTTCAAGAGCGTTCTTGTTTGGAGCTATCACCTACTAAGGTATTTCTTTTTGAATAGGGACAAAGCGATGGAGCACATTGGGCGGCTCCGATCCTTAAACTCTCTTGTAATTCGTGGCTGTCAGCAAATTTCTGATAACGCAACGCGTTTGCTATCTGGACTGACGAAAATGAAATACTTTGACGCGCGACATTGTAGCAGAATTCATTCCATCCCAACCGAATGGACTCAGCTCCAAGTTTTGTTGCTGGGATACACTGCTTTTGCCGAAGCCGACACAGCTGTCTTGCAACAGTTAATGGAACTGCAAGAACTGGAGCTTCGCCGGTGCCGAATCATGAAAAGGTTGTTCCGTGGTAGAAAAAAGGGGAAGAATCTAGCTCGAGTCACTCCCTTTACAAGCATGTTGTGTGTTGTGCTTATTCAGAGGATTTCAGTTCATCAGCCGCCTTCATAACCTTGAAAGACTGGATTTGGGAGAGACGCCTCTCACCGATTCCGGATTGCTTGAAATTTGCGACAGTGTTCGAAAACTGAAAGCACTTAACATATCAAATACAGAGGTAAGCGATACGGGCACACATGGCCTTGCCAAGTTGAAAGAGCTGCGCATTCTTCACATGGATACGCAAGGGGTTACCAGTAATGCGCTGATGAATGTGGCGTGTTTGGTGCATTTGGAAAAATTGGATTTGTTTGGAGCCAAGTACGTCGTAGCACGTAATGATTCGATAAGTTTTTGTAGTGCTGTTTTCAGAATTGAGCTTGCTCTATATGCAGTATCACGGACAATGGACTCTTGCATCTTGTCCAGCTACATCATCTTCAAGAGCTAACGATCTGCGGGGGTAAGATCAGTGACCGTGGTGTGGGAATTATCTCGAAGTTGACATCGCTGACGATTCTAAATTTGAGTCAAAATGGGTATGTAAGGCCCATGTACGATGTGGTACGATCGAGACATGACGTAGTTGTTCTATACTGCAGAAACATTAGAACCAAGTCGCTGTTCTATCTTCGATCCCTCACAGGTCTGCGAAGTTTGAATCTGTCAGACACAGGCATCTCGGCTCTTTCGTTACGTCATTTGTCTCGTACGTATTACATGTAGAAGGTGGCGATTGTTTATTTACCTTGAATTGTTGCGGTTGGTATGCGAAGCTTTAAAAGAGTTGCAGTCTTTATCCGTGTATGGATGTTCATTATCGCAAAAGCACATCGACCTTTTAAGAGGTACGAGGAAGGATCGATTTTGGATTTTGGGAACTGAATTCAAAGTGCTGGTGTCGTTTCTTCGTGCACTCTTCAGCAAACCTGCCGGAGCTCAAATGCTTGCGGTGTACTTAATGCTGTGAAAGGCTTGGTGAAGAGTGTAGAGTAGTTGCGTCTTATGTGTTTCAAGTTTGTTTCTTTTATTTTGGAAGCCGGGGTGAAGCGACAGTTGATTATCGAGGAGATGGGCTACAGCGATCTCTGATAGCCATATCAAAGACCAAATGGATCGTCTTCGTGCAGATTGAAATGATATTGCGTAGGTACGCTCTTCTAAAGACGATGAGCTTGTAGTTTGGTCTAATTGGTCTTAAATGAACAGAAGTGAGTAGAAAAGTATCAACCTGAAGAAGATAACTTACACTCGTTAACTGAAAAATGGAAAACGAGATGTATGTGAGCTAACCGACCGCCTCAATCTAGTGGATCGGAAAGAGTTTACTCAGCACCCGGGGTGGGAGGATAGCCACGGCAGTTAAACAAACTCCGCGTCACGACGAACTAAAACATCGCGTGAAGACTCAGACAACGACTTTAGAAGAGCAATGCAGCTCGTGCGCGCGAACCAGTGCTTCTCAAACTTGAAAAGGCTCGGTAGTCACTACCAAGGTAAAAATAGACAGCGAGTGAGAGCGTGGAGAAGAACAAGCTGTGAAAATCCATGAAGCACCAGATGGCTAGTGTGGTATACCCGTGTGAAGACATATTGAATATCTCGTTGGTGTCCTTGAAAAAAAGAGAGCATCGTAGCCAGTTTGACGTTTTTGAGACTGCGTTTCGCAAGATCAAGGATGTGACGGGTGTGAGCAACGTTTACTGGCCTGGAAAGCACGAGGGAGAGAGAACCAGTTTCAGTTGATCCGACTCCAAGCCGAGTTTGCTGCGAAGAAAACTGGTGTCGATGAGTTGAAATACCAGTTGGCCGGGCATCGACTCTGCGAGACGGTAGCGGCAGCTAATTCGAAATTGGTGACACCACGAGCGAATTGGCCATGGTGTGAAGCTGGAGTCGATCACATAGATGCGTGGCGACGGTCATAGTTTGTGACGGATGAATCTACTTGTAGAGTCACTAAAAAGAGAGGGAAATGTTGTTGATCCATCTGCTAAGGTTGCTGGTGTGGCAGCATCAAATGAAGTTCGACGATTAAGAATGAATTGGAGAGAGAGACATCACTAAAAAACGAATGGTATTGGCAACAATCGTTTCGAAGAAATTGAGCGTAGACACCGACACTCAACGTTATAACCAACAAATTCCTCTCGCTGGGCTTCTGGCGGATGATACCTGATGAGATGACAGGCACTTAGGTCGTGACGGGGTTC
The DNA here is from genome assembly GCA_026184515.1 of Peronosclerospora sorghi. Classification (NCBI taxonomy): domain Eukaryota; phylum Oomycota; class Peronosporomycetes; order Peronosporales; family Peronosporaceae; genus Peronosclerospora; species Peronosclerospora sorghi. Next base: position 1,486,805 of record CM047583.1, on the reverse strand, counting down.
CACCGCGCGTCCTCTGAGATCTGGGATGATCATGCTAAAGGCAAAGAAGTTGTCCCGTTGTCTCCGTTGGTGCTTGCTACTTTCTCTAGAAACTGAAATACTGATCGGGGGTGAAACCTAATTCTTCAAGTGCCGGAAGGACGGCGAACTTAAGCATCGGCGGTGGACCACACATGAAGATTTGGACATCCGATGCCGGTGCGGGCACGTGGTTCTTGATCATGTCGGCAGATACAAAGCCCGTCGAGTACTTCCATCCTTTCTCGGCGCGATCGACCGTGTACCAGAACTTGACATTTGCATGCTTCGCGGCCATGGCCTCGATCTCGTCACGACACAAGATATCCGCCTCAGTCTGGTTAGCAAATAGGAGGAAAAACTCAGTCTTGTCGTCGGGATCTTGCAGAGCACGACGTATAACTTGCAACATGGGCGTGATTCCCGTTCCGCCAGCAATCATGCCGATCTTGGAACATTTGCGCACCTCGGGCACGACGTCCCGAATGCGATGTTTAATGTGCAGTTCTCCCTTGCCCACATACGTCAACTTTCCTTTGGGTCCCGACACTTCTATCGTGTCGCCCAGGGCCAACTGATCTAAATATTGACTCATTTTCCCTCCATCCGGAAATTTCGGGTGCACGTTTTTAAAGTAAACTTTAATCACCAAGTCAACGTACCCCTTTGTGTCATCGGACGTCACGGGGGTATACGACCGCATAACCACTTTCCCGGCTTCATCTGTATACCGCAGGGAAATGTGTTGACCCACAGGTAGGCCCAAGATGTGTCGAGGAGACGGGAGCGCGAAGCGAAAGCGACGCGTGTCATGCGAAAGTTTCTCCTTCTCCACAAGTGGCAAATGCACAGTGGGAGGGGAATCACCTGGTTTCGGGGGGGCCTGAAGGGTCACTGGTGTCGTTTCACGAGGCTTGAAATTGAATAGTAAGACCAATACCGTCGTGCCAGCCACTATTGCCACACCTAACAAGACACGGAAGTCGCCGTCAAGCATAGCCAACAAGGAATCCATCGACTGATATTTAAAAATTGATCACTCGCGATGGCAAACTACGATATAGCCTCAGCTGGGTAAACTACTCTAAAGAATAAAACTTCTTTGAACATGGTGTCCGACACATGCAAAATATGAATGAATTAACGCTTGAACTACCCCATAAGGCAATTTTTTACCGGCTGTGGGCGTGATGACTCGATCTATGCCCTGTAGTTGCGCTATATTGCTGCTGGTTGAATTCCGGTAGTAAGTTCTGTTGGAAGCCCGCGCAATTCGCGTGGCGGCTCGCGTTGCGATATAGGTTTTTTGGCGACTTTACAGTGAAAGGTGATGTACTGTACATAACTTTAGGTTCAGTACAAAACTTTGTGTATTTGCATATTATTAGTTTAGGTATAAACATAACACTAATAAATCACTTCTGAATTTGATTTTTGATTATCACGTTATTTGAGTGGAGCACAAGTACGCTGCCGAGAGCAGCTGGAATTGTTACGTTTACAAGTGGAGACTAAGTACACTGCAAGTGAAGTTGTAATTGTTTTTACGTTCTGGTTTCTCGTTTCACGTAGTTATTGATTTGGGTCGCTGCTCACGTCAAGTCACGTTACAACTAAGTGGATAATAAATTTGCGTATGTGATTTTGTTATTTACTGTTACGTTACTTCCTCTCACTATCTGCCTGCTTGGAATTTCACGCGCCAGTACGTAGTTACATTGGAACGCACGTGAAGCAGTACGCACGGGATATGAGCGAATCCGACGAACAGGTTATGAGCCCAAATAAGGGCAGTGACTCGTCAAACCAACAGTCAAAGAGGAAGATATGATGCGTTTATTCGCACATATGATAAATCGCATGGATAAAATAGAATCGTCCATTAACAAGGGGGCGCCGGCACCAACGGCGGCGCCAATATCCAAGGGAGAGACCAAGATGAGCTTGGCCTCCCTGGGTGGAAGCGATGAAGAAAAAGAGGGCTGCGGCACCGGCAGCACCGGAAAAATGAGCTTCAGGGACATCAGTGAAGCTGGAAAAGATGTGTTCACTAGGGGCGGGGTTCCTAACCCCGGTAATGCCTACGTGCAACCGCAAAACGTCTATGCGCAGCAGCAACATGCCAACCAGTACCAGCCAGCATACGTAGCCCCTGGGAACGTTCACGCGCTAATATATAAGGTGCCTATACCGCCGAAAGCTAAGGAGAAGAAACTTCAGATCCGGCCATTCGACGGATCTGAAACCTACAAGGGGCTGGGGTCTGGTTTCGGGGCCTGGGGAACTAAATTCCTCAGGCAGATAACCATTACAGAAGAGTGCTGAGGTTTAAAAAGGTCAGAAGATATCAAGGTTGAACTGCTGGGCCACTATTTGGCCGGCCCAGCAGAGGCGTATTATGACCGACTTGCAGATAGCTGGTGGAGGGAAAGGCCAGCCCTCTGGAACGTCATGGAAAATATGCACGCAGATTTCAGTGTGCGAGTGACGCATGCGGAGGGCATGAAGCTTTTAGGTGCGCGTATAGCGCCTGGAAGGTCGTGGCCCGATCATTTCCTGTACCTTACCGCAGTGGCTGAAGCAGTCGGCACAAATTGCGATGCGATGGTACTGGATAACTTGATTTACCATGCTGTGCCGGAGATGGAACACGTCCTCGTCTCCCGGTACAACCACCAGAGGATGGAACATCTGTGGCAAGCTGAGGAAATATGTCAGTTTGCGCAGGCTGTTGAGTACAACAGCCGGCGGCAGAAGGGTCATGGTTCTGGGTCTGTGAATTTGGTGGTGGAAAATCCTAAGAAGACCGTAAAAATCGTGGCTGTTACGCATGTGACGAGCAAGGGCACTTCAAACGGGAATGCCCGAAGAAGAAGAAGTCGCCAAGGGATGACTATGCGCTAATGATCGCTGGAAGCGATGAGCCATGCGACAGAGACACGTGGGTCCTAGACAGCGGTGCAAGTATGCACTTGACACCGGACCTCACATGCTTGTCTGACTTGAAGACTGTAGCGCGTCAATGTCATCAAGTGGACGGTAAAAGTTTTGTCATTACCAAAAAGGGGACGATGTTTATCCGTTTCGTATATGGTAACACGGAAAGTCGTGTAAAAATTAAAGATGTTTTTCACGTGGAAGGATCCGCCCGGAATATTTTCTCGTATGGTGCTTTCGAGAAGGGTGATTTCGTTATCGATTACGTTAATGGAAAAAGAACGCTCGTGATACATTATTAACGCGTTCCGATTACGAATATTCACGCGGAGAAAAACGTCTTCACCGTGGAAGGTACAGTGGATCGTCTGAAGAATACATACAAAGAGATGATTATGTCTGTGGTATACCCGACTGAAAAAAATTATTCGGTGGACCAGGACATCCAGAGTGGAACACTGATGCATTTCCACTCGCGGATGGTCCACCTGAATTGTGACACGATTCTTGCGCTTGCAAAGGACCCGCAATATGGGATCCGAATCACGGACGAGACGCGCAGGCATTGTGTTACCTGCGCGCAAGGCAAGCAGACCAAGAACGTCCAGTCGAAAAAGAATAGCGGCAAGAACGCGCCCATCGATCGGATCGGCGTTGTGATTGTTCTGACCTTAAGGGTCCAACCACACCGAGGGATCGATTGTAACCGCTATCTGATAAACTTTATCGATTTCAAGAGTAATTACGTTCGAATTTTTCTGGCCAAGACCAAGGACGTTGCGGCTAAGAAATTCGAGAATTTTTTGGCTTTTTTTCGAGAGAAGTTTTGGATGTAAAATTCACGTCCTAAGAACCAACGGAGGGGTGGAGTTCAAGAACGTGGATTATTTTCTGCCGGAGTACCTGCATCGCTCGACAAATAAGCGATACCTGGAAACAAGCAAGCAATGGCAAGGCAGAGTGCATGCATCGGACGGTGATGAACATGGCTCGGTTCATGTTGTTCGGAAGTGGCCTCAATCTGTCTTTTTGGGGGGATGCAGCGGAATATGCAGCATACGTACTGAACCGCACCCCGACTAGCGCGAATCCCAAGCGGATGTCGCCGCTGGAAGTGCTTACGGGAAGAAGCCAAATCTAGGGGAGATTGTGACCTTTGGGTCGCCATGCACCGTATATAGAAACTCGGGAAAGAAGACGCTCGCGCATCGCGCGCAGGTCGGAGTAATAATCGGCAGGAGCGAGGAAATCAAGGAGGTCAAGGTTTACCTAAAGGCTGAACGGAAGGTAACGATTACTCAGCACGTGAAGAATGTTGATACGCTTACGGACGTGCAGAATCAGCGGGTACGGATTGGAAAAACTGAGGAATCCAAATCGGAATCTCCACCGAGAAACCAAGCGTCAGAAGGAGCTGAGGGAATGCCAAGTGTCGAAGAAATCGACAGAAATGTGGTTCAAGAAAAACGAGGGCCTAAAAAACAAGCGAAAAAAAAGAAAGCCGCGTTGGATGAGAGATCGTCACGTCACGCGTCAGTACGCCAAGCTCATGTCTCAGGAGGAACGAAAGGAAGAAGACAATGACTAAGATGAAGAAAAAATAGATGGTGAATATGATTATGGAAGGCAAACCCAGAAATTATCGCGATGAGATCGGACGCAAGGATGGGAGCTGATGGGTCGAGGCGATAGAGCAAGAAATTCAATCTCTGGAGAATAATCAAGTCTAGGACGTTATAAAGAAGCCAGCAAAATGCGAAACCTTTGCACACCAAATGGGTATTTAAGGTCAATACGGACGCCAACGGGCAAGTTGAGCGATAAAAGGCAAGGTTAGTGGCCTGCGGAAACGAACAACGTTTCGGGGCTTACTACGAGCTATCCTTCGCCGCGGTCATGGAGATGACCACAGTTCGCTTTATTTTGATGCTGCTCGCAAGTGGAACGTTCGAGCGATTCATGGGGACATCCCCAGCGCTTACGTAAAAGCGTTGGAGAATGAACACGATATGTATCAGTTCAGTCCCAGTGGAGTGAAAATTGAACGCGAAATACTGGAGAAATTGCAGGTTAAAAGCACGGGTGCAGTTGTTTTAAAGTTGAAGAAGAGGCTTTACGGATTGAAGCAGGCGGGAAGGCAATGGAACCGCCTCCTGCATTCGAAGCTTTCGAAACAAGGATACGAGCAAAGTTCACGGACGGGTGATTATATTTTAAGAAGGTCTGTGAAGAAACGGTGGTGGTCGGAGTTTATGTCGACGACCTGTTTGTTACGGCGACCAAGGAATAACATACGAGAAATTTTTTCGAAGAACTCAAGGATTTGAAAATTAAGAACTTAGGTGAAGTCTCGAAATTTATCGGCATGTGGGTAGAATATAACGAAGGCAGTGGATACCTGTTGGACCAGGAGGTTATGATCAAGTACCTGCTGAAGTTTTACTACATGGAAGATTCAAACGCCGTGAAGGCGCCGATTGGCGATGAATATGAAAACGAAAATTTGAAGGAACATGAAATACTAAAGGATCGCGGTGAAAATGGAGCGCCAACCATCAAGAATTTCGAGCCGTTGACGGGAAGTTTGCTCTGGATCTCGCGATGCTGCAGGCCAGACATAGCCTATGAAGTACATAAGACAACGCACAGAACTCATGCGCCCACTAAGTTTGATTGGGTGACGGCCAAGAGAATTTTGCGTTTTCTCAAGGGCACATCTGGATTGAAATTGCGTTTGGAGGTTGACGCAAAGGCGAAAATTCACGATAAGAATCAAGTTGGAATTTACGGATATTGTGACGCTGATTTCTCTGGATCAAAAGATGATAGAAAGTCCACAAGTGGTGGCGTAATTTTGGCGAAGGATGTATTGTGCACTGGATGCAAGCGACAGTCTTGCGTCTCGCTTTCCACTATGGAAGCCGAAATTTATGCGGAGTCAGTGACGCTATGCGAGTTGATTCGATTTAAAGAGATGTCTACAGAGGTTGACATGCTGGTAAAGCTACCCATGACGATGTATTGTGACAATCAAGCTGCTATCAAGATGCTGGACGGTGATGGAAAAACTTCGAAGACCAAGCACATGGACATTCGGGTGAAGTTTCTGCTTTCGAAAGCGAAGGATGGTATTATCAAAGCAAGTTATCGGCCTACGGATATGAATCTTGACGATGTTTTCACCAATCCTTTGAGTCCAGAGAAGATGAAACGTGCGCAGGATGGTCTTGGACTAGGAGAGAACGCGATGGACTAGTCGGATTTCACGGAAAGTCGAGAAGGAGTGTTGGAATCCCGCGCAATTCGCGTGGCGGCTCGCGTTGCGATATAGTTTTTTTGGCGAGTTTACAGTGAAAGGTGATGTACTGTACATAACTTTAGGTTCAGTACAAAACTTTGTGTATTTGCATATTATTAGTTTAGGTATAAACATAACACTAATAAATCACTTCTGAATTTGATTTTTGATTATCACGTTATTTGAGTGGAGCACAAGTACGCTGCCGAGAGCAGCTGGAATTGTTACGTTTACAAGTGGAGACTAAGTACACTGCAAGTGAAGTTGTAATTGTTTTTACGTTCTGGTTTCTCGTTTCACGTGTTTATTGATTTGGGTCGCTGTCTCACGTTAAGTCACGTTACAACTAAGTGGATAATAAATTTGCGTATGTGATTTTGTTATTTACTGTTACGTTACTTTCTCTAACTATCTTCCTTCTTGGAATTTCACGCGCCAGTAAGTAGTTACACTGGAACGCACGTGCAGCAGTACGCACGGCGATATGAGGGAATCCGACGAACAATTTCTGTATATATTTTCTTATTAGTTGCAGAGGTCTTATACTACCTGGCCTGATAGTTTTGACAACGTATGACCTAGCGTGTGTTAACGTTTAGGCACGATGGACGCCACTTGAGCTGTCGTTATAAAGACGGAAACTATAGAATGTAGTTACAAAATTCAAATATAACAATACTAAGAAGTAAACTTGAATTCTAACTTAAAAATGCATATGGACATTTCCGTCAATGTTGGTTTCGTCGCATTAAAAGGATAATTAAGCAAAATCTTCAAAAAATGGCTACATGTAATTTCAACAAGTGAAATTCGTACAAAAGTGCAGGGTTAGGCGCTAACTTCTTGTCCAACTCCTTTTACGGCTACGTCTAGATATCCTTCTCGTGCACCTCTGGACCAATGCCGCTGTGGTTCTTTTGTTGCGTCGCTCTCGTTTCACCTTCGTAGCTCTCGTTTTTCATATTAACTGGTACTCCGCTGTCTGTACCAACATTCTGCAATCGGTGATTCCATGGTTCTTTTTTGGCCTGACGCTCCGCCCTACTCCCTGCTTCCCACGAGCTTTAGCCGATAATATATGCGTGTATCTCTCATTCTCCTCCTACATCCCGTCACCTATTTCTTCTGCCCTCTCAATTCCTCATAAATGAGGCCCTTCCTCACATCCTTTCGTGTTTCGGGGTGCGCCGGGATATTACCATAAGAGGGGGATCATTATCACAAAAGGTATTGCGCATAATCAGTTGTATTCCCAAAACACCCAAAGGAGGAGCTAGAAAAAGACCCATGGGCGATAGTTTCGTCTTATGTGTCCCATTTTCATGCCTCTTATTTTCGAGATAGTACGAAGAGCCACTAGCTTACGTCAAGCCGGTGCCGTTGTTCGGGGTTTGGATCTAATGTGTAAGAATGTGATACAATGATACTATGGAGCACGAACACAAGAGCTCTTCTTATCTACTCAAGCTTTTGTTGATTAAGCTGATTACATCGCACAAAAGGAAGAGTCAAGATAAATATGTTCCCACAAAACCTTATGAGGGTTTTTATTTCGATTTTTTTGAATAAAAGCGTCAGGATGGACTGTCAGCAAAGTAGGTCGGCTTTCATAGCGCAATAGCAAAAATACAACACATATTCGAAAGCATCCCACTCACTTGTCTCTGTAAATTCCAATCGACACTACTTCAGCAGATTCTTATTGATATGACAAATGCATATCATGTTAACATCATCTGGAAAAGCTTTGGGAATAGATTCCATGAGGGCCAATTCACGATCAGTTAAAAAAACTAGGAAACTTGTCATCAACGTACACCGTGGCGAGTTGCTACATTGCCTAATCTGTCTTCTCTGCCTTCATAAAGCAATTGCGATTGTAAAAATATTGTTAAAGCAATAGATACATACTACATGGAGCCGAAGTAGCCGGTACCGATTGGTTTCTTAGGTACAATTAGCAATTGCCACGTAACAGTATCATCTAGCCATGGTCACATCCTTTTGGGTGCTAATGAACAAGTGCGTTAAGTGATAACTCTTATCCTTACGAATGTGGTAAAAATAGTTCCCCTTTACAATTGATCATACAGTGCTTCAAGTGATGATCTTCCTTGCAACTTCGCATCACGCATTCCCGCTCTTTCGTTGTAATTATCCCACGGAATGAATTGCACATTGGGTTCTTGCTTGCGCAGTCCGCTCAATATTTGTCGCGGTGCTACACCGGCGCTAGTAAAACTCTGTACTGATCACTTTTGTGTTTTGTTGTGTTTTCTGGCGCCAGGATGTCAAGAAAGATCTACCTCCAGCTTATCATTGTGGGTCGCATTCTTAATGTATAGATGTCATTTATCGTTCCCGTCCTTTTGCCCAGACATAATATACGAGCAGTCGATCAAACGTGAAGAAGTATTTCTTTGACGACTCTGAGCAGTTAAGTTACGACGGTTGCAATATTCCCCGCCACGATTAAAGCTGGCGATAATTTAAGCTTTTAGTGGTGACCATAAAACCGCGTGAAATATCCTATTGTTGTACATATTCTCGACATTATTTCCACCTGTTGAAAATCTTTTTAGTAGCCAAAGAACCATCTGCGTTATCCGTTACACTGGTAAAATAATTTCAGTGCAAAACGTACTAAAATTTAAAACTAAAGTTTATGAAGTGTCCGCATAAAAATGGAATTGTCCCTATCATTAACCATTTATTATTATTGTATTAGGGAATTGTTAACTCCATTTACTAAATTGTTAACGCCACTTTTGTGGCGTAAGTTTTTTTTTATCCTAAATTAATAAGTGGGAGACACGCTCCCCCCCTCTCCCACCTTCTTTAGTATCTAGTAAGTGGAGTTAACAATTCCATATATTATTACATACGGTTTTATACATTACTAGGGGATGGTACCCGTCGTTCCGACGAACTGTTTCATTAAAATTTTCATTGAAATTACAATATATGTACATTTACTTTGAAAAAAAAGAAAAGAGTTTATTTTTTGCTGTTAACGACTGCGTGTGTAAACTAGGACAATGCTTGCTCCCATCATTGCGAGATTTTGCAACTTCATTAATGTAGTGCTTCGTCATAAACGACGTTACGCATTAGTAGTCGTTCTACAGACTCGCTATCGGAGATACTTCCGTCATAACCATCTCCCACCATTTTGGCGCTGACTCGAAAGATGAGTTGTTGTTGTACCTCCTTTGGGTCGTTCGATTTCAGGAAAATCAGACGGCTTGATATTTTGCAATTGTTCTAATATTTACTTTGCAGAAATGAACTAATGATGGGATCCATCAAATTGTATAAAAGAGCGTCCTTGGTCGTTGAAAGGTGCTAAGTGCAGAGCTTTAACGATGTGTTAACGATACTAAGTAGGTATCCTATGTGTAGGGAATTTTAACGGTAATTTCAAGTGCCGTAGAAGATGACACTCCAGCTGAGTACCGCATTAAGATGAGCGAAACTCAGCTGAATCTCAAGTTATTTTCATTGAACGGTTCCGGTCGTATGGATATAGAAGGCGCTGTGAAGAACAGCTGCAATATTATGGCTCGGCGAAACGATCATTACAGCAAAATGTGCAAGAAGCGGCTGATTAAGTCGATGGTCAAGATGAGGTATGAGATAAGATCTATTGAGCAAATAGTATCTGCCTAAGTTTTGTTGATACAGAATTGTACAACCACTGGAATATTTGCCTCCTGTAAAGAGACAACAAATTAATTTACCATTGAGAAGCTTGATCCAGATGCTGAGGAGGTCAGGTTTGCGATAACAATTCGGTTTTGTGGCTGCTAATTGAGCTTTGCTACTTTCATGTGAAGAATGACGCAGAGTCGAAGCTTCAGACAAATTAGGTAAGACGACTAAGATGAGCAAGATATTAGTCTGCTTTTGTTTTTGTAACACACCCCAAGATTCTTACCACAATCTTGTTATTTTGCGGGTAATGTAGGATGAGCTCAAGAATCTCGTGTTTCGCCACTTCAAGGAGCGCGAGTTTTGGCCGCTTAAGGAGCTCAAATTATCATTTCCGTCAGCCTGAGGTGTGGAATATTTGGAGAAAGCGTTAAGTTTTATCCTCGCTTGGTACTAATCACTCCACCTGATTTTATTATATATATATATATATATAGTCTTTCATGAAGAGGGTGCTCAAGGAAATTTGCGTCTACCACCGCAAAGACCCCAACACAAGCTGCTACGAGCTGAACCCTCAATACAAGGATGGCGTCTCATTAAAAGCTTTTGAGTTTTTGAGTCACAATCACAGCACGTCGACGACATGGGAAGATTTAAATATGCGAAGGTATATAGTCGCAAAAGATGTGGCGACACTCAATAAAATATTTGATTTTTCATAATTAAAGTAATTGAAAAAGTTTCTAATATAAAATACCTAGCATGCTACGGCGACGGTCGGCGGTGCTTTGAAGGTGGTACACTATCAAGAAGGGTGGTATGGTAGTCTTTGGAGTCTCGAGCCATAGGCGGGGATTTGACAGATATTGAAGTTTGGTCATTGATTTAGGATAAAAGAACTTACGCCACAAAATAAAAACTTAGTAAGTGGCGTTAAAAATTCCTTATATTAGTACATACTGTGTTATACATTTAAGGAATATTTTAAACTCACACCTTTTGAGCTAAATGAATTTAGCTCATTATCTATTTTTGGTCATGTAGCTATTTTAGTAAAAACGTTCGGACGAGGGTGTGTATTTAGCGGAAAAAGGTGTGAATTTAAAAATTGCGATTTTTCAAAGTACGAGTTCAACTATCGTAAAACCGTTCACCAACGCCTTTGTACCGCACGGAGATCCTTCGCTTGATTTCCCTATTGAATGCCTCGGCCAAGGCTTTCATCTCCGACGTGCCGCTCATGAATGCAATTGTGGTGAAGTGTACCGTAGATTTTGAGGCCAACTGTGGGGAAGCGTACCGTAGATTTTGGGTACAACTGTGGGGAAGCGTACCGTAGATTTTGGGTACAACTGTGGTGGACATGGACAGGCCATCGGATTAGAAGCGGCACAAGGTACGGGTACCTAACGGTAAGCGACGGACGACTGAGATATCAAGTTGATTGGTTGATGGAGCACTGCAGGATGGGTAGCTCTGATTGGTTAATATTAGATAATCGGTAGATTTAGGATTTAAGCAGTAATAAAGTTCTCCTTCTGCGTCCGATCATTCAGATCGCCGACAGGGACGGCGTGTTAACTTCGCGCCTCCCTTCTTTTGCAAACGCACCTCTACGTCCCGGGTGGGAGCACCTAGTGAAATTTTTTTGGCCCACCGGCAGGCGTAGAGTCCTTGGAAACTCAGTTTCGACTCCGCCCGTTGTGCAGCGGTAGTTTTTTGGAAAGGTTTTTGGGAAAGTGATAGAGCCTAGTGTTCTCACCTCTTCCCCCATTGGTTCGCATCTGCCTCCTAAAAGTTCGGCTGCTTTAAGCGCCCCACGGGAACTCTTGGTGGTTTTTTGTGAAATCCGTCGATCTGCACATCGACAGTACAGATCGTCCCCCTCCTCTTAGGTCTAAGCTAGGAATACATAATATATTGGGTATTCCGTTAGCGATCTATGCTTAAGAGGCTCGGCGATCAAGTGGTGAAGACTTCCGCCACTTGATCAAGTACCCGCTTCGGTGATCACCACTAGATCGACACCGTCGATCTGCGATCATCAATCTGCAATCAAAGACCCTCAATCTCGCCAATTAGTACAAGATTCAACAAGATCAACAGTGATTTATGATCATCGACCCCTGATCAGCGATCTGCGATCATCGACCTTGATCATCGATCTGCGATCATCGATCTTGATCATCATCGACCTGTGATCATCCGAGATCTCGTCGATTCAGCACAAGATCAACTAGATCAACCGTGATCATTGATCATCGATCATCGATCTTGATCATCCCTTGATCATCGATCTACGATCATCGATCTCGATCATAGACCCGTGATCATCCGAGATCTCGTTGATTCACCCCTTGATCATCGATCATCGACCCTGATCATCGACGTTTTGCACCTGATCGATAGCCGTCGATCTGCTACGAATTCATCTCGATCTTGCATCGGAACTGCGCGGATCTACGTCCCGGTTACCTGGAGAGCGACCCACGCCCAAACCGTCGGGTACACAAGGTGAGCAAGACATAGGCCTGACACAGGACAACCGGAGGACCCCTTCGTTAGTCGGTAGTTCGTGCGCTGTGGGAACTCCTGATAGAACCTCAAAAATTCTGATCAGCCGCTCCACCACAATGGTGCGCGTGCCCGGATCTTTGGGCGACACGGGATATCACCGCGATTCTACGGAAGATGGCGCTGATGCGGACGTGAAAACGGAAGCGGAAGCAGAAATGAAGATCAAAGTAGAAAAGTAGGAGGTGGTTGTGATGATGGAAGGCAGTTCGCCGTCGTCATGTCTGAAGAAGAAAGGAAGTTCTGATCATCAGGACCTGGGGAGGTATCCTGATGACATAAAGGAGGAGAACCCTCAATCACCTACCAAGGCCCCTTCGGGAGCCCCTGCGGATCACAACGCAAGTTGTGATCCGCCAATTGCATATGGGTATAATGATCCGGATTGGAAGCCGGTGGTGACGTATTACAAGATTGACCAACCGAAGGTGTTGGTGAAGGCACCGGGGTCAGAGAGAGACGAAAGTCGATCAAGTATGGTGCCATCAGAATCTGATCTGGTGGGGACGTTTTATAGGGAGAAACTGGAATATTTCTTATTGATGGATTCGATCATGAGCCTACTCGAGGTCACGATCAGAGGAAAGCTGAACGGACCAGTCGATCAACCAGTGACAGATGGGAAGAACAAGCTTCAGCTGGTGTTAGGTCTGACAAGCATGATCAAGCAAGTTGGTCTGACGACAGGCGCCTACGATGCTGAAGACGTGTTCGATCAGGACCCTCAAGATGTCGCGACCGCTACCCAGCGGCTGTTTGATCTGTTGGTTCCTATAGTGGGTCGATCTACTAAGGTGTAACCCCCTCGCTCTCCGCTGAAAATTGAAGCGGGCCCGTCAAATCAACGTGACAGACCACACGGGATCATCCTCTTATGAATCTGCTCCTTCCGAGGGCGATATGTCTGAAGTGGAGTCGAGCAGTGATGATAGCGTGGAACCCAAGATTACCCGGATGACGATCTGCCAGAAGGATGAAGACAAGTTCTCGGCCGTGAAAAAGGAACCTCGATCAGCCAAGGCGGAAGATGATCAATCACCGCAGGACCCACAGCTGCAAGCGTTTTTTTAAAGTCTATGAGGCGGTTTTTGGCTGAGGAAAGAGGCGAGGCGACACCTGAAGTTGTACGCATGAAAAGTCACCAGCCAAATCCAAAAAGAGCGGTTACGGTTAAGGATGTTGACATGAAATCTGTGTATTCGCTCCATGATCAACAATCCCATCTGGATTATCCCGATCGAGATGAGCCGATCACTCCGCCTCGATCAGCTACGGTTGCTTCCGCGTACACTGGAGTGCCTCTGATCAACAGCTGATTTCCAGGATCACGATGTCTGCGATCAGTGATCGGAAGGAGTTCTCAGGGAAAGAAGTGGATGAAGACTAAGCGTGAAATTGGATCAGTCGTCTCAAATCAGCATTTATGCGTGATCAATCCTCTGATCATGAGAATTGTTTGATCATGGGTGATATGCTTAAAGGACCGGCGCGCAATTGGCATCGCCAGCTGAGCAGATCGACGCGTGGAAACAGGAAAAGTCTTGTCGAAGAATTTGAAACTCACTACTGTGGAAGTGGTCAATCGGCATCTCGCCAATATTACTACACGAAGCAGCGATTTGATGAAACTCCTATTGAGTATCTTCACCGGTTGAATGTGGCAGGAATTCGGGCCAAGTTGTCGATGAAGGAAGGTCCGTCTACGATCTTACGTGAACATCTGCAACATTTTCTCGACACGTTGGCTAATCGCGAATTTGCTGATCAACTGACACTTCTGCGTTTGGATGATGCTACGGATTTGGAAGAGACGCTGCGGGCTTATGCGCGCAATAAGTCGTGCCAACCTCAGGCGGCGGTGGGCACTAGCCGATTACGTCAGAAATTTGGCGATGATCGATAATCTGCCCCAGCGCGGAAGCCTAAAGCATTGCGCGCGATCAAGATGATGTCTGGAAGCGAGGAATCAAGTTCAGTGGAAGTGATGGTGATCAGCGTCGTTACATGATTGCTGCTATGCGTGATCAATCAGTGACGCACAATCAACCTAGTGAGCCTCGATCTGGAAAGCGAAGTGAACCAAGTGCAGATGGTCAAGGGGCGACGAAGAAGTGTACACATTGTGGATCGATCAACTATGACAATTTGCGTTGTTGGAAACGCCTGAACTGTCTGAAGTGTGGCAAGAAGTGACACCCGACCGATAACTGCTTGTATGTCTGCCGAGCGTGCGGCGAAATTCATGACGCTGGCAAGTGCCCTCTGGAGGAATTCTACAATCGTATTCGCCAGTAGTACAACCCTACCAAGCATGCCGGAATGTTGCCCAAGGAAGCCGAAGATATGTTAAACTAGGGCGCTCGCCAGGTTGGAATCTGGTACGAGACGAGCGTTCTAGTTTGTGTATTTTTGCATATGTGGATAAGAAGAAGGCTGATCAAGCAGACGAAAAAGATAATGAAAAATGTGATCAGCCTGATTTACCACGCTTGGCTAATTTCCGTATTGATAAGTTTTCTCGGTCCCCAGTGATCATGGAAGTTGATTTACTTCCGGGTGAATCACGTGGATATTGGAAGTACCACTCGCCAAAGAAATGGTTTAAACAAGCCAAGGCGAGCGGTAAAATTAATAACGAACGTGCCACGTTTTTATTTGATTCTGGTGCCGAAGTGCCGATCATCGACTCAACCTTTGCTCGTAAGGTGGGTTGCCAGATCGACACGAGACAAACCCAAGAATGTGTTGGTATCGGAGAAAGTGCATACCTCACAGAAGGGCGCACTAGAATCAAGGTGACGTTAGCGGGCTCTTGTTTTATTACTTCCATGCATGGGTGGGAAAACTCGTTGGTCAAGATGTTATATTTGGAATGGATATTATGATCCCAGTTGGTGTTAGATTGGACGTCGCCCATGGCACACTAAGTTTTCCTGACGAAGTGGTCATCCCATTGGAAGGGCGTAGGCAGTTGTTTGGATCAAGTGGAAACTTTATGAAACTTGATCGGTATGAGCAGATCCCAGTAGGTCGATCTCCTGAGGTTCGGATTCGTGATCAACGATCTCGGAAATTATGGATTACTCGCGGAAAGAATTGGGTCCCCACTGTGACAAGGGGCGTGGGTAATCTACGGTATTTGTGCATTACAAACGTTGCTGATCATACGGTCATCCTACAAGACGATACGATTTTAGGTATCTGGATGATCAAAGACGACGTGCCCCGTTGCCCTGGATTCATTTCGGTGGGGTCAATCGTTATAAGGAGTGTCAGAATCTCGCTTATCAAGATTCTACCGATTCTGTGCATGACGATCAAGAAAGTGTCGATCAAGGCCCTTTGGTCGAAAAAAAAGGAGTATCCTATTCCTCAAAAACATTTTGGTACGACCTACGGACTCGATCACGGCATCTGTCGTGTTGGTAACTGGATGCTCGCAGAAGGTGCAAGAAGTGCAAAAGAAGTGCGATCAGGAGACGAGTGTGAAAGTTCCGACCCTTGGTCACGAAGTTGAACGACCTGTTGCAAGAGATGAGCCTGACCAAGATATGCGTGAGCACCCCGTCTCAGCCGATCACGGTGAATGGAGTGTGATACCTACCGATGACCAAGTGTGCTACCACGAAGGCGGAGATTTGTTCGTGGAAGAGTTGGAGAAACAGCTTGCCACTCTGCCTGAGGTGTCAGCAAGTACCGAAGAAGTGATCAAGGACGATTTACAAGTTGGTGATCCATTGATCAACACAGCAGAGGAAATTGATCAGATTCGCGATATAATTTGGGCGAAGAAACATCTGTTGATCAGGAAAGGAAACGCGTTACCTCCTGCTGCACGTGAAGTTGTTTGTGATATTGACGTAGGCAATGCGCGCCCGATCGCTCAAAAGTGTCGGAAGGTTGCTCCACAATTTCGCGAGAAGTTATCAGCCTTGACCAAGGGGTTATTGGCCACGAAGATCATCCAGCCATCTACATCACCCTGGGCATCACCTATAGTGATCACTGTGAAGAAGAATGGGGTTGATATTCGATTATGTATTGATTATCGCGCAGTGAACCAACTCAAGCGTTTGATGGTGTACCCCATGCCTGTGATCTTTGATATGCTCAAAGATTTGGATAAAGCGTTTTTTTTGTGGTTTTGCTCTTTGGATATGGCAAGTGGTTTTTGGGTCGTGTCTATGACCGATCGAGCACGTCAGATTTCGGCTTTTGTTTCCACGTTTGGATTGTTTGAATGGAATCGGATGCCCTTTGGCCTAGAGAATGCTCCGCAGATCTACCATCGGTTAATCGATAATGCATTGTATGGGTATCTCAAGGTTAAGGGCGGTGCTGATTAGTCAACTGATGTATTTACTTCGGGAAAGCTTGATCAAGCGCAAGGCCCGTCTGTGTTGCAACGACGATCTTATATCGACGATATCTTGATTCCTGCACCAACATGGACGACCTTGTGTGATAAAGTGCGGAATCTTTTGGAAAAGTGCGATCAGTGGCACTTGTCGATCAGCGTGGCTAAATCGTACTGGGGGCGAAGTGAAGTTACTTATTTGGGACATCACGTCTCTAGCCGCGGTTTGGAAACAAATCCGAAGAATTTGGATGATCTGATCCATTTTCCCTTTCCTGGCACTTTGCGCGCTATGCAATCGTTTTTGGGAAGTCTGAATTACTACCATCGATTAATTGAAGACTTCGCGATCTATGCCGCTGTACTCTATGAGCTACGAGAAACAGATTATCAAGAATTAAAGATTCGAGCATCGATCAATGAGAGTCAGTTTCGCGAAGACCATCGATTCGAGTGGCATTCAGTATGCTGAAAGCGAAGATTTCGTCAGCCCCAACCCTGCGCCATTTCGATCAAGCGAAAACGCCGGTGATCATGGTTTATGATAGCAAGTGGGCAGTGTCTGCCGCGTTAGTACAAGAACATGATCAAGTGTATTGCCCCGTCACATTCGAGAGCCGGACACTGAAGAGCGGTGAGCTGAATTACAGCCCCGTCGAAAATGAAGTGTTGGCTCTTCTGCGAATTCTGGACGTCTATTTTACGATGCTGGTCGGAAAGGCGATGACTGTCCTGTAACGTCGAGCCACGTTGAAGTGGTTATTAACATCCAACGGTCTAGACGGATGATTGGGTAGATGGGCTGCGATCTTGTCACAATGGGACTTGGAGATCAAGAAATGTGTGTATGGAGAAGAGGAGGTACTAGGGGCGTTAGCAGCAAGTATCACCCCTTGCACCGAAATTGATGAAGCCCTGATCGCGATCGCACCGAAAAATCTACCTCGGCAGATGATTGAGGTACCACCTCCCACGGTTTGGAAAGGCGAAGATCTGTACGTGATCAGTTTCGATGGGTCTGCTGGCGTTAAGCGATGTGTTGGTGCGTTTGGTGCTATTGTGTGGAAATTGCCGGAGTGGAAGATCATGATCGCGGTTGCTGATCATGCACCTAACATCACGGTGAATGAAGCAGAGTATCATGGATTGCTTCTGAGTTTGGATCTACTGTCGCAATATCCCAAAGGAAGGGTGATCGTGTTTGGAGACTCGAATTTGGTGATCAGACAAATGCGTGGCGAAATAGAGTGCAAAGCACCGCGATTGCAAGTATTGCAGCAGCGTGCCTTAAAACTCTTTCGCGAATGGCCTGATCACGATCTGCTGCGCGTTAAAAGGGAGTGGAACAAGAGTGCCGATCACATCACCACTACGGTCATGCGGGATGGAACACGATGTGAGATTGTTGACGAATACCAACTGGAAGAATTAGCTGATCTCAACCGATTGTCTGAGGTGATCACTTGGAAGGAAGATCCCACTGTACCACAAGTGCTGGTGACAACGCGATCACGTCATCTTCGATCAACGCAGCCGTGAATGTGGCCCGAAGTATCCATAGAAGGTATAAGAGCGGAACGTGTTAAAAGGCGCAAGGCAAAGAGAAGTGGATATGTGATTTGAGATGTTACTTGCATGGTAACGTGTCACAATTGAGCGCAGACGACGTGAAAGATTGTGCGAAAATCGCCGACAAATATGATGTCAATGATCAAGGATTGTTGATCTACTGTTGAAATATGGCTAAAAGAAAAGCCAGCTGTGATCAAGATGATCGATAGGATCGACACTCTTTGATCAAGCTGGTCTTACCTGAAGCCCTACATGCAGATGTCCTCCACCACTATCAGGTGAGTTTGGAAGGAGGACACCAGGGTATAGGGCGTACATATAAGAGGATCAGACGATATTTTCATTGGCGTGATCTATTTCGCAGCGTTCAACGATTTTTCGGGCAATGTGTAGATTGTGAGACGGGGAAGGGCCAGCCTACGATCAAGGGTATGTCGCCGGGAAATATAGAAGCTAAGTACCCATTTCAAGTGATAGCTATGGATCATATCCCGTCGTTGCCCCGATCAACTTATGTGCATACGTAAATGCTGATCTGGACTGATCTGTTTACGGGTATAGTGATCTCTAGAGCTGGATCAACTCGTACAGCACAGAAAGTCGCCCAAAATTATGAAGAATGCGTATTTGGTCGATTTGGAGCTAGTGAGGTGATCAGGCATAATCGAGAACCTGGGTTTATGTACTAAGTATTTCGTGCATTCAACAAGATCGTGGGACAACGACATAGTGCCACTATGGCGTACCGTACACAATCTAACGGTAAGGCGGAAAGAATGGTGCAAACAATCACAGGAGAGATCAAGATGTATGTATCAGACGTCGGTCAGAAGGATTGAAGCTCGTATGCAGAACGATTGGCATTCGCGCTAAATTCGACCCTGATCGGATCCGTGGAGAAACACCATTTTACCTGACACATGGGTGGGATCCGCGATCTTCGTTGGAATTAACATTTCAACTTGGTGGAATTTGGCATAAAGATCGTGATGCTCGTCGGTGGAGATATAGGCTGAAGAAAGACTACCGTTATGCCCGTGATCAAGTGAGCACTCGATTGCATCAAGCTGTGGCTGATCGAGCTGAAAAGCATAATGATCAAGTGACACCGCACAAAATCGAAGCTGGATCGATGGTCTGGTTATACCTCGACCGGGTGAAAGAAGGGTTCGCGAAGAAACTGGCGCATATGTGTCATGGACCTTTCAGATTCGATGAGGTGGTCGGTGATCACGCTGCAAGATTGATTACGGCTGGCACCGAGTATCGCATATTCCCAGTGGTACACCTATCCAAGTTGAAATTGGTCAAGGAATTTCCAGATCGACCAACTACTGTGCTGGAAGCTGGGGTAGAAGATCGTTTTGATTTCGATGAAGCTTTATTACCCGAAGACAGCTGGGAAAGGACCCTGGATCTGGAAGACTTTGAAGTTGATCGCATCACCAATGTCCGATCTGGTCGAAAGACTAGGTATGGCAGAACGTTACGCAAATATCAAGTCTACATGAAGGGTTATGACGAGCCGTCATGGGTAGACGAGGCAGATCTGAACTGCGATGCTCTGATAAATGACTTCAAAAGGAAGAAGATCAACAGACATCGGTTTGATGTAATCCAGGTGGACGAAGAGTCCCACTAACGCATGATCGACGAACGGACTATGAAATTATGATTGACGAACCCTTGATTGGAGAAGATCGATTAACGAAACTCACGATTAATGGAAATTGACGATTGACTTGAATTGGTAAATTTACGATGGATATTGCGAGATATGGTTATGGAGCAACGGTAGATGAGCCGATGAAAGATCGATTTATTTTATGCATGGAAAGTGACGAAACAACACTTGGGAATGGTATGATCAAGAGTGTTTATTGATTAAAGCAGAAGTGATCAACCAGATAGCCTGATCCATAGAACTTACGGCAAAGACGAGGGATATGACAACCAGGATGATCCTCCAGAGAGAGACGATACTGGATCCTCCAAGGTTCATAAGCGTCTACTTCGCGCAGCGCATCCTGCAAGGTCCGAGGTAGTGGATCTGATAGGTACCCTGGGTACCATGATCCACCATCAGCTGGATCATATTTCAGCGGCGATTCCGGGCGCAGTGTGAGATCGCAGGGTCCAAGAAAATGTCTAGATCGCACACCCCGTTGACCATGCCCTGCAAGACGAATTCCACGATCTTTTTCCACAAGGCCCCGGCGAGACACCTACGCTGACGTCGACCTTGGTAATATTCACGGAAGAAGGCGTCGCGCTCTCTGAGGCCTCGATCTATGTGGAGATAGTGAGTAGACTCCCAGATCGCTTGCGCATGATGGTCCAGGAACGTCTGGTACCTCGCTTCAAATTCAGCAAACCAGCCGACTGAGCGGAAAGAGACGGGTGGCAGCATACGATTGAAGGAACCCCAGGGGCGTCGCGAGTACAGCAGCTCCACCTCCGACTGGGTGATCAGGTGATTACACCACCGATCAGTTGAAGGGGCGTCCGTGGCATCTGGAAAAAACCATCCCACGGGGCGTGTCAAATAGTCAAAGACCACGTGTACTGAGACTAGTGTTGAAAACGGCTCGGCTGAAGCCGGTTCAGCCGTGGCTCGAGCCGATCCGGTCAATCCGTGGCTTGAGCCGTTTTCCAAATATTTTCTCTTGTATGAAATATATTTTGAATATCAAGGATACAAAAGTATGTTCTTGCCATTTTGGCAAAAACAGATTGAATTCAGAAGACTCTGACTATGATATATATATATATATATATATATATATATATATATATATATGCACATGGATTTTTCTCACACTTTGTTGCATCTCAAAAGTTTCTACCCAACTGATGAGATTCGAAGGATGATGTGATGGGCGGAGTAGAGAATTCCATGAAAGCTTCTAGATAGCTTTGCATGTGTGTAAAAAGGCAGCCCGTCCGCTGTATCTTCCTGTACTGTACGCATTAATACATGCATTATCTCTCTATTCTGTCCTTACGATACATATAACCAACTTTCAATATTATAAGTATACTCAAGCCGTGGCTAAGTGGCTGGCTTGAGCCGAGCCAATGGATTGGCTTGGAGCTGAAGCCGAGCCACATTTCATGGCTCCGATCCGAAGCCAAGCCGAGCCGAGCCCAGCCGTTTTCAACACTAACTGAGACGTTGCCCAGATCGAAGCCATCAAGTTGATATGGAGTCCACGGCAAGATGTCTGCATCTGATGCACCATCAGGCACCAACATCAGCGACTTTTATGAACCCGTGCGAGGAAAGAGAAACCCAGCAGAGTCTTGATCAAGCGAACCCTCACTCCCAAGCTCGCTGATCGTGGGACCGGATAAGATTTGAGTGCTAACCGATGCAGAAGAACCGCCTCGATCGTCATCCGGCTGATCGGGACTAAGTGGACGATCATCTTCTGACTTATCCTCTGAAGTGGGAGGAACTTGACGGTTCCTCTTGGACCAAGGTGCGGATGGTGAGTGCTGTGCGCGTCTCTTGGGCGAAGAAGTGGACCGAATAAAAGAATATTCTGGTGAATCACCCTGAGGGTCAGCAGACAAGCTTGCATCTTGATCGGAATCAGCACAAGAGGCGTCGTAAACCGGGGCGATCTGCATTTGTAATGCTTCCCCGACCAATAAGGATTGGATGTGCGAGTAGTACGAACGCAATTGCGTAGTTTCATCTTTAGCACGTCGCACCTCGTCGCGCAGTGCGTCACGATCGGCGGATACGCGAATGAGGCGGCGCCGTGCCGTCGAAAGTTCCGTCTGCAACTTGGAATTCTTGGAACGTAGATCCTACAGTTCGGCCTTGTTGGTAGGCACCCCATCGAGGCGATAACGTAGCTCATCAACCTGGGTTAGGGCAGGACGTAGTCCTCCATCCTCAAAAGATTGGTTTCATTTCTCCGCCCGGATACGATAACGTTGGTTCTTGCGTTTCTCGGCCTTGGAGGTGATCCTGATCGCCTTCTTGATCAGGCGATTGTTCTTGGAGACGGCTTGATCATGCTCCTTTTGTAGCATGCCTAAGCGGTGTCGGAGTTGATCAATCATCACTTGATCTGGGAGCGCCTCAAGGCGCGAGATATCCTGTGTCTGATCAGCGAGGGTCACCTCCTGGACCGATAGCAGATAACGATCTCGATCAGGACCGCCCACCAGATCGCGGATCTGGGCGCGTTGGTAAGCTATGGTTCTTTCAGTAGCCTTCAGTTTGGTCTTGAGATCGTTGACCGTCGCACGGACATGATCGCGCAGGGGCGAAATCTGCTCATGGGTCCGCTTGATCTCCTCCTCGTGATCAGCGATTTTACGGACAGCGCGTGCGAGTTGTTTCCGAAGCATCGGGGCGGTGTACTCGAGCACCGAGAGCGAGTTAGTCAACACGAAGACCTCCTCCTCTCGCGTGCGAAGCGTCTCCTGCTGTACGCACGCTTGATTAGTCAACGAGATTATGATGTCTGCTGTAGACCGATCGAGGGAGGAGGCGCTGTACGTGATCGCTTGCATGATCGACTCATCGAAAGAAATGTGGAAATGCGTGATCATGAGGACGTTACGGTTGATGAGTGGTAAATGCATGATCATGATGGGCTGATCATTGAGTGGTAACGACGTGACCGATAGTACCCGATAGATGGGAGAAAGGGCTGATAATTGAGTGGAAACGACTTGATCGATGATGTCACGGTTAATGGGTGCAACGGTATGATCGACGATGGCATGATTGATGGGTGTAACAGCATGATCGACCCCCTCCCCAACCGCTGTCCGGCTGGGACGAGGTTCAAATGCAATTGTGGTGAAGTGTACCGTAGATTTTGTGACCAACTGTGGGGAAGCGTACCGTAGATTTTGGGTACAACTGTGGTGGACATGGACAGGCCATCGGACTAGAAGCGGCACAAGGTACGGGTACCTAACGGTAAGCGACGGACGACTGAGATATCAAGTTGATTGGTTGATGGAGCACTGCAGGATGGGTAGCTCTGATTGGTTAATATTAGGTAATTGGTAGATTTAGGATTTAAGCAGTAATAAAGTTCTCCTTTTGCGTCCGATCATTCAGATCGCCGACAGGGACGGCGTGTTAACTTCGCGCCTCCCTTTTTTTGCAAACGCAACTCTACGTCCCGGGTGGGAGCACCTAGTGCAATTTTTTTGGCCCACCGGCAGGCGTAGAGTCCTTGGGAACTCAGTTTCGACTCCGCCCGTTGTGCAGCGGTAGTTTTTTGGAAAGGTTTTTGGGAAAGTGATAGAGCCTAGTGTTCTCACCTCTTCCCCCATTGGTTCGCATCTGCCTCCTAAAAGTTCGGCTGCTTTAAGCGCCCCACGGGAACTCTTGGTGGTTTTTTGTGAAATCCGTCGATCTGCACATCGACAGTACAGATCGACCCCCCTCCTCTTAGGTCTAAGCTAGGAATAAATAATATATTGGGTATTCCGTTAGCGATCTATGTAGCCGGTGCGTACACGCATGGTGCGGCTAGCGCCCAGAGGAAGACTTTCCTTAAGCGGCGATGTGCCGCTACTGATACGATACGCCCTTGTAAAAGGGCTTAGTAGGAGAGTTCTCTCCTACTCGGGTCCAATATTTCCCTTGGCTTACTTATTAGACTTAACTAACGTCTTGAGACAAGGCTTCCATTAGAAAGGGAGTAGCTAAAGGAGGTATTACTTTTGGCTACAAACACTCACAGCATGCGCGACCGGTAGAGGACGTGCGTCTAGCTAGATTGGCGTGTATTGTAAACTGAATACATATTTAATATGTAATTAACCTAAATAAATTTAAACTAATGTAAACTATATGTAATACTAAGTAGAACTTACTAAATTCGTACCTAGCCAAAATGTAATGTACACCACCTGTGTACTAGCACGTGGCAGGCTGCCACGTCTCCACCAAAGGCTCCTGCCCTGATTGGTTAAAATAACCAATAGGTCCGAACCTTTCGGACCGGTCAATACTGACCCCAACCGTTGTGTAGTTACGTACACAACATAACTAAATGTAGCCAGAATGTAACTCTGTTACATCCCCATCAAGACTATTGCTTACGCAAAAAATAAATTTTAGTTGGAGAACTCCAACTGCCAGAACTTCTGGCTAAACATGAGCACCTTTAGTGGTGCTGAGGATTTCACCTCGGGAAGAGGATGGAAACTATTCCGATAACTCGGATGCGGGTGCCCTTGGGGATATCTCCCCAAAGTCTGACCGCTCCGACAACGCCGAACGGCGATGTCGGCAGTGTAACTCGTTCCACGCACGTGGGGAAAACGCACTAACTCGTGCGCCACCTCTACCAACTGCGGATGATGCATCCGGATCACCGAAGGCGACCATCACCGATGAGACAGAAACGGCTCAGGAAGCCCGAAGTGCCGCACCGGCACGGAAGGGTCCTCGTGACCCTCAAAAGAAGGCCAAAAACGAGGTGAAGAAAGGTTTATCCTCCCATATCACCGGCCCTGCGGCTGAAATACCGCGTGAGCTCGCGCGCCGGAAACAACTCCGAGCAAGACTTCTAACACAAAAGCAGTTCACTGTGAAATCATACCGAGCACGCCTCGGGAAACAGGCACGGGGTGCCGTCGTTGAGCCCCTCCAGGAGGTTCCCTACGTCCTCCTGAAACACGAGGATGTCTAGGAGGCCGAGCGGGCATTCCGCGTTTGGGAGGAAGGGCAGAAGCAACTACCTAGCTTCGACGAGCTGTACAACAGCTATTCCAACCGCGACGTTCATATAGAGAGGGCGTTGCGCTTGGCGTATGCTCAGGCCAAAGCGCTGGGGCAATTACCTGCCTCTGACTACACGCGCCCTGCTCTCGGTGTGGTGCCGGAGAGGAATGCAAACTCTGCATCTGCCTCCGGCAAACTCCCATCTACTGGGAGTGAAGGGGCTTCTTCCGCCCCTTTGTTCGTTGAATCTGCAGCGGGATTCTCCCGCTCGAAAGCGTCAACGACGTCTCGGCAATCCTGTCGCAGGGGAGTCTCTAATTCCCAAGAACTCTGTGAATGTGGATAGCCTTTCCACTTCACCAGGTACTGGGTCTCACCCCGATAATTGCGTCGTGCCATCGGGCGCTCCACATGGTAATGTGGAATATCATCCGTATCGAGAACTGGCGGAGGAGGTCGCACTATTGCGACGTGAGTTCCACGAGCGCTGTGATCGACACAGCCGTCGCATCCAGGATGTACAGGAGGGACTCCGCGATGAGTGGGATACCACTGAACGCTTCGAGAGGCGGCTTGCCTCTCTCGAGACGACCGTTGCGCCACTTCGTGGTCGCATTTTGACCCTGTCGGACTTACTCTGCCCTGCCGTGTCTTACGGCTCTTATGGCTATTCTCCTTACCAACCCCCTTCAAGAGGGTACCCGCCTCCGGGTTCTGGTATGGTTTGAGCATACCCAAATAGAAGGTTAGATGCGTACAAATCGCCTTCGGGATACCAAAGGTATATGCCAAGCCCTTTCGGGCTAGCACCTTGAAAGGCCCCATAAACTGGGGCGCAGTTTGTTCCGTAACACGTTAGAAACTGCATGTGTAGGAAGGTTTTTAGAGTTTAATAAAACACTTTCTCCTACTTTGTACGCCCTTTCGTTACTCCGACCCTTGCGGTCGGCCTGTTCCTTCTGCTTGTCTTGGCTTTCCGCCATGGCATCGCAAACGTATCGTAAGACACTAAGGCGCGTCGATAAAAACTTATCGATGTGCTTTCGCACAGATACAGGGCTGACATCCGGTAATCCTCCCCCTCAAACCCTGGTCCACACACGCGTGGTGTCAACGAAACCCTCGGATTCACTAATCCGTTCACGTAAAACGGGGTAAACCCCGTATATGCATGGACCGAATTGTTTATAGCAAATTCGGCCATAGGAAGCATCTAACTCCAACTCTTTGGAGAATCCGGACATAAAATCCGGAGAATATCCTCTACAACGCGGTTGACGCGTTCCGTTTCCCGTCCGTCTGCGGATGATCCGCAGTGGACATGAGGAGCTTGGTGCCCAGCACCCTAAACAACGCTCCCCAAAACTGTCCCGTAAAACGGGGATCCCGATCCGACACAACGGAATCGGGTAGACCATGCTGTCGAATGACACGGTCTAGGAACACTTTTGCTGTTACTTGTCCATCAATGGACTCTGGCACCGCCACCAGGTGAGCCATTTTGCTCAAACGGTCTACAAAGACCGATATGCCGGTGTTACCGGCCTTATCCTTCGGAAAACCGAAGATAAATCCATACGAATGAATTTCCAACACTCCGTCGGAACGGATAAGCTCGCCAAAGGCGCAGCTGAATCTGCAGAGGGTTTGACCCTCTGACACGTCTCACAGGTGCGTATATACGCACCGACCCACTTATACATTTTGAGCCACCAATAAAAAGCGCTTAAAGCGCTGTAGGTCTTATCCCGACCTAAATGACCCCCGGTAGGGGCGTCATGTGCCTCAAGGACTCTGTACTTTAGTTCCTCATCATGAGGAACAACCACCCGCGGAGTGTCCTCCGCGCTCCGTGCTATAATATAGCAAACCGTCACAGTACCTGTAACGGTGTAACCGAGCTTTAGCTCGACTTGACAGGGTAGGCTCAGACGAGCCAAGTCCCTTTCCACCCAACGCGCTGATAAGCTCCGTACATTGTGGGTCTTTCTCATACGTCTGGCGTATGAGATCCACCACAGACGAGGTGATGAATGTCGCGTGAGCGAGCTCGTAATCGGGACGACGCGACAACGCGTCTGCAAGTACATTCTGTTTCCCAGGTTTGTACTTTACCTCAAAACTGTACTCCGCAAAGAAGGAGAGCCAACGGGCCATCCGTTGCGAGAGATGAGGCGACTTTGTCGCTGTCCGTAAGGACGCGTGGTCAGTATAAACCACGAACGGCTTTGAGCCGAGTAGGTGAACCCTAAATTTGACAAGGGCATACTTCATTGCAAGTAGCTCCTTGTCATGAACGGTATAATTCCGTTCCGCAGCTATAAGCTGCCTCAACTTAAACGCGATCACGCGTTCCCTTCCTGCATCATCTGCTTGTAACAAAGCACATCCGATTGCGAAATCGGAGGCGTCGCAGACGACACTAAATGGTTTCCATAGTCTGGGAGAGAAAGAACGGGAGCTTTCAACAAGCTCCCCTTTACCGCTTCAAAAGCGTTTTGGTGTTTGGTTTCCCAACACCAATCAACATCCTTCTTAAGAAGGTCGGTCAATGGCTTTGCCATTTCAGCGTAGTTCTCGCTGTACTTGTGGAGATAATTGGCTAATCCAAGACACTTCCGTAAGTATCTAAGATTTAAAGGCGAAGGCCACTCCACAATGGCTTTCACCTTCGCGGGATCCGCCCGCACTATATCCTTACCGATGAAGCATCCGAGGAAAGGAATTTCCTCAGCACCAAAGATACATTTGGATGCGTTCGCATATAACTTATGCTCTCGCATACATTCGAGCACATCTCGAAGGTGAATTAGGTGCGTCTGAAAATCAGACGAGTCGACTTCCGCGCGACTATGAACGAATATATCGTCGAAGTACGTCTGAACGTACTTTCTATGAGGGCGAAAGAGTTGAGTCACCAATCGATTGAAAGTCGCTGGTGCATTTGAAAGCCCCTCTGGCATAACAAGCCACTCCCACAGCATGCCGCTAGGGGTGCTAACCGCTGTAAGCGGAAAATGGGACGCTCGCATGAGCGCAAGTGGGAGATGTATGGGGAGACTTGCTCTCCCGTACCATCCCTGCCTCTTCTTTCCCCTTGAAGAATGCGTCGATGACGTCGCATTGTTCCTTGGGGAGAGGCCACTGCCTAGTGACGCAGTATTTGGTTCCAGGAACCAAATCAATTTCATGTCGGAATCCCCGATCTGGTGGTAACCCCATGGGAGGGTTGTCAATAATCCATATCTCCACATTCCTTTAGTAAAGAATGGTAAGGGTCCTCAGGATCCGCGAGGATTTTGAGACCTTTTCGGGAATTCAGTGCCTGTTTGGTTTTCACCAAAACCGACTCGTCCGTCGTGGATGAGGAGTTCAACTCCTCTTCCGGACGCAATACGACAACCTCAACGATTTCACCTGCTTTCAAAGCAGTCTCAAACTCGTTGAAGGACATCTCCTCCAACGACAACAGTTCGCCTACCCCAGGCAACATTTCCAGGCTTACGCCCTCCGTGAAAACACCTGTCACGCTATTCAGCATCTGATAGGACTGCTGACTACTGCCCTCGGGACTCATCCCGAGAACCAGATGGGGGGAGTCAATTTCCCCATCTACTGGAAGCTCCACGCGCCTATCCACAGAGGTCTATACCTCTACCACCGGTGACTCGCCGGTCTCACCTACAACGGCGTGATCGGAATCATTTCCGACGTGCGAAAGAAACGAACTACGGGTATCTTAGCTTGGAAGCGCCTCGCGCTTAACCACAGGGGTCTCTACCCCTACCACTGGAGTCGCAACTTGTTCGCCGAACACGGCGTGGTTGGAATCATTTCCGACCTGCAGAAGAGATGAACTTCGGGTCTCTTCTCTAAGCGTCTCGCGCTTAACCTCAGATGAATCCACCTCTATCATTGGCGACTCACCAGTCTTGCCTATCTCGGCGTGGGGATTAACCGCCGAATCCCCTTCGTCAAGGAACACTTCCTTGACCTCATTGGGACTGATCATCTCAGACATCCCAATCTCTGGCATCTCACGCCAGAATCGCTTTTGCGATCGAGCAAAGGTGGGTTCATGACTCGCCAATGCTTCACCCTATCTCGGGTGCGTTGAGCCAATGGACTAAGACTTCCAGTCTATCCATGGCTCGTGGCGTTCCGGCCACTTCATGCCCAGAATGAGGTCATACCTTGAGTCCAAATCCAGGACTAGGCAACGTTCTAAGCTGTCGAGGTCTGCAAACTTCAGCTTAAGGTCAATCGAGACCTTGGGTACAGAAACCTGTACGCCCGTCGCAAGACGGACCGTGACAACGTCACGAGAACGTGCCTCTACGGCCTCGGTGTACAGCCGACTCTTCACAACAGAAGCCCGTCTGACATAATTGTCAGACGCTCCAGAGTCTATCAAGATTCTCCAAGACTTATCAAAGCCTTTCACGCCCTCAAGGACGACCAGCAACCCTGGATGGTACACCAACTAGGTACTAGATAGCACCGTTTCCCTCGGGGATTTGTGCTGTCGGCCCCTACCCTGGGGTTTAACAGCACTGAGGGATCCCCCAGTAGGGCGCCCCGCACCTACTGGGAGCCTTCGTTTCCCGACGGCTTGGGCGAGGGCTTTTTACCTACCCTCGGCCCCTTAAAGCGAGAGTCTCGCTGGGTTTTTTTTCGGACATCTGTTCTGCAGATGATCCGTGCTTCCACACAGAAAGCATCTCAGCGGTCCATGCCGCCGCAGCATGGCCAGGAGCTCCGCCTCAGAACCATACGAAGCAGAGTCAGCGTGACTCTTATCGGAAGGTTTCTCTTCCGATTTGACCTGACTCAGTTCCATGGGTTCGGGACCCACCTTAGAGAAACGAAAGTTCCTCTCGGCGTTGAACGCCATCTTAAACGCCTCCCCCAGGGATTGGGTCGGCTTCGGAATAGCTCCGAACGTGCTGGCCCTTCTCTCAGGCCTCCCATGAACACGGAAATGGACACATTGTCCGAGTACGCTTTCGCGTACATCCCTGCCAACAGGGTTTTCAGTTCTTGGACGTATGTTTCCAAGTCCCTAGTTCCCTGACGGCACCTCAAAAACGCCAGCTGATTCTGAAAAACCAGATGAGGCGTGGCGTCCATAAGCTTCTGCTTGAGGACCTCCCAGGTTGGGAACACGTCCGTGACTGACTCCGAACACGTGAACGCCCATGCACGGGTTTACCCGTGAGATGGGTCAGTACAAGTCCAACTTGCAAGTGATCAGCGATCACATTCGCTGTGGCGAAGGCCGTTTCGACCTCTCGTAACCACACATAAAGGTTATCACCTTTTTCACCCGTGAATTCTTTTATCTTAAAGGACAACGGGGGGCGCACCCCTGTGGACGTGGAATGACTTCCACGACAACTCGCCTCATGGGCGATGAGGGCATTGACCGTCGCCTTTACGGCCTCAAGTCCCTGCTCCACTAGGAGTTGCATGCCTTCGTCACCCAGTAAGGATAACAGCCTGTTAAAGGCTTCCTGCTGGAAGAGGGTTAACCTTTACCAATCGTCCTGATTCTTCCTTTGCAGAGGATGCCGTAGCCTACCAATACAGTTGTCGGATTGACTACAAGTGCTACCAGATGTAGCCGGTGCGTACACGCACGGTGCGGCTAGCGCACCGAGGAAGACTTTACTTAAGCGGCGATGTGCCGCTACTTAGACGATACGCCCTTGTAAAAGGGCTTAGTAGGAGAGTTCTCTCCTACTCGGGGCCAATATTTCCCTTGGTTTACTTGTTAGACTTAGCTAACGCATTGATACAAGGCTTCCATTAGAAAGGGAGTAGCTAAAGGAGGTATTACTTTTGGCTACAAACACTCACAGCACGCGCGACCGGTCGAGGTCGTGCGTCTAGCTGGATTGGCGTGTTTTGTAAACTGAATATATATTTAATATGTAATTAGCCTAAATTAATTTAAACTAATGTAAACTATATGTAATACTAAGTAGAACTTACTAAATTCGTACCTAGCGAAAATGTAATGTACACCACCTGTGTACTAACTAACACGTGGCTGGCTGCCACGCCTCCACCAAGGGCTCCTGCCCTGATTGGTTAAAATAACCAATAGGTCCAAACCTTTTGGACCGGTCAATACTGACTCCAACCGTAGTGTACTTACGTACACAACATAACTAAATGTAACCAGAATGTAACCCTGTTACAATCTAGGCTTAAGAGGCTCGGCGATCAAGTGGTGAAGACTTCCGCCACCTGATCAAGTACCCCCTTCGCTGATTACCACTAGATCGACACCGTCGATCTGCGATCATCAATCTGCGATCAAAGACCCTCAATCTCGCCAATTCGTACAAGATTCGACAAGATCAACAGTGATCTACGATCAACGACCCCTGATCAGCGATCTGCGATCATCGACCTTGATCATCGATCTGCGATCATCGATCTTGATCATCATCGACCTGTGATCATCCGAGATCTCGTCGATTCAGCACAAGATCAACTAGATCAACCGTGATCATTGATCATCGATCATCGATCTTGATCATCCCTTGATTATCGATCTACGATCATCGATCTCGATCATAGACCCGTGATCATCCGAGATCTCGTTTATTCACCCCTTGATCATCGATCATCGACCCTGATCATCGACGTTTTGCACCTGATCGATACCCGTCGATCTGCTACGAATTCATCTCGATCTTGCATCGGAACTGCGCGGATCTACGTCCCGGTTACCTGGAGAGCGACCCAAGCCCAAACCGTCGAGTACACAAGGTGAGCAAGACATAGGACTGTCACAGGACAACCGGAGGACCCCCTTCGTTAGTCGGTAGTCCGGGAACTGTGGGAACGCCTGATCGAACCTCAAAAATTCTGATCAGCCGCTCCACCACACAATTCCAACCTTTTTGGCTCGGTTCGTGGCATAGATGGTGTAGTAAATTAACACGAGTTGGGGGCAAGGTCAACTTTCCGTAGTGACTATACTGGCCGTTAGTGCCTTATAGTCTGAGAGTAAGTTTCTGTAACGAAGCGCGCCCTTCATGATCAGCGTAGGGTGCGCACGGGAAGCAATTAAGTGTTATCTTAGTTTTAGAGCAAAAAATAGGGAGAGCCTGCGGTCACCCCCCCCCCTTGCTCCGTTCACACCCCTCCTCCCTTTTATGTGAGGGGTGTGTGTGACCGTAGGATCTCCCTATATATGTATCTAAAATATGGGCAATTGTATTTCCACACCCCAAATTTACTATTTCCACACACACACCCTCAACACACTTCGCTGCATATATATAATGGGAATTGCTAACGTACATACCGTATGTATCGTGCATACCCCCTGCAGGGTTTAGGTTTAGGGTTGATTGGCTGTTTTCAGCCTGCAGGGTTTAGGGTTTAGGGGGGTATGTACGTTAGCAAAACCCAAATATAATATATTAAGGCTTTTGCTAACGTACATACCGTATGTATCATGAATACCCACCCCCTTTGATTGGCTGTGTTCAGCCATCAGGGTTTAGGGGTTAGGGTTTAGGGGGGGAGTATGTACGTACATACGGTATGTATGCTAGCAAAACCCATATATTAAGGGCGCTTTATTATGTGTGTGTGTGTGTTCGTGCTACCTTGTCACATCAGAATTGTATATGTTATGCAACGGTGGGCACGCGGCACGAAATAGCTATAAATTGTAGCGCGCGTACGCACTAAAAACAGACAAGTACGTTTTGAAACGATCAATAGGAAGTCGCATCTCCTGTTGCTTCCCGTTGCACGAGCAATTCGACAAAACACCAACTTGATCCTCCTCTTGAAACGTGTCAGCAGCCCAAACGTTTGTTTTCGTCGGAAGTTGCGACTTAGGTCCCCCCTCGGGTTGATCCCGTGGTAATAAATCCAGCCTCGCAGTACATCCCCGCTGGCATGTGATCACACGCAGCAGTTGGCAACGATAACGTTCGTTTCAAATGGAGCGCATCAACTTCATAGTATCGAAATCCAACTTGTCCTGGTGTGACGAGCTCCGTCACCCTAACGGAGCAACCTTCACTAAGACCCATAGACCCCCAATAACGCACTGCCCCCGGAGCACAAACTCGATTACCAAGGGTTGAACCGCCTTTTGGACCCCAACGTGACACGTAGCAATCCTCATTTTCCAACAACTACACGTCGCTTCCATATCGCACAGCATCAAAACGACGATCAACATTTTCTGTAGTGAACATGAAGACATCAAGTTACAATCGATTCCCTTCTTTTCAAAGTTTATCTATCTTCCATGTTGCAGCCGCATGTAATGCCTCGGCAATGGCAACACGCTTGCAACGTGTATAGTATCCAATAGTTGTGTTGGACACGGTAGTTTTATCTTTAGCAAGATAGAGCGAGTACGAGTGACGAGCCAGTACCAAATAACGGCGCAACCTTCACGACCAACAGTTTGGTGGGTGCACACAAATGTTGCCACCTCTTGCGCGTTAAGAAACTCGAGCAAAGGTGGCGGCAATGCAGCTAAAACGAAACGCGTCGGCGCATTATTCAAAACTCGCAAGTGCTTAACAGGTGGCATGTAAACGCAAACTACGCTCCATTCAGATGGTTTCATTCGTCACATTACACTTACGAATGAAAAAAACCAACTTGGTTTGGCCCAGGATCGAGCCCGAGACCTTCCGGTGCAGTGAACCACTCGACCACGGTCGGATTGCTACATTCATATGGTGCAGTCGCCCCGTGTATTTAATCAGGTCCCGCGCACTTGCCGGCACGAAACGGAATGTGCCGTCCTTGTACTGCGTCAGATCGAACTTGTAGACGTTAGTTGAGGTCTCTATCTGCTCTTCGTCATCACATATATATGTAGACGGCCCACGAACAACGCGCGTGTCGGTCATTCTCGTGTGACGTTTGTGAGGGCGGTGGTGGGCCGTCTATGTCCCGCTGGAAACTTACGAATTCATGCCGTATTAAATATGTGTTGAGGGGTGTGTGTGGAAATAGTAAATTTGGGGTGTGGAAATAGCATTGCCCAAATACATTACTAGTTTATTTAGGGAGAGGCTGGGTCCCCCCCCTTCTATGTGAGGGGTGGCAAAGGGCGGGGGGAGGGTTCTCCCAAAAAGTATACTAATTGTAAAAGCGTTACTTAAGAACCTAACCTCAAACCCTGCTAATAAAAGTAAAGATACAGTTAAGATTCCAACGCAGCTGCTAAAAACACAGTATTGACCACTGTGTGGTGGATCGCGCTTCACTTGAAGTTTGTATAGTCTCACGCCCGACTATATACATCAACTCACAAACTTCAACCGATGGAACCTAGATTGTCCTTGTCTCCCAGCCAATCAATAGACAATGAACAAGCAGTCCGAACAAAGTTTCGCAGTCCTCACCCTTTTTTGCACGCTTCTCTTTGTTCAACAGTATGCTCTTCAATTTTATTTCGAGATCAGAGGGTTCGGTATTCAGGTATCCACGGTACTTTGGGGTCTGGATTCGACGGTACTGGATCTCCGCAGTCCACCATGTTCACCGTCCCCCTTGTCTTAACAGCGCTGCTTCTCGCCCACGACAGGCATCTGCCTCTCGCTACCAATAGCACGGAGCGAGCAAGCGCCAACGCTGCGCCTTGTGCCAATGACGTGAACGACGTGCGCTCGCATCATGAAGAGAAGCACCCAAATCTGCGGCGCCATGCGAGTGGTGGTAACGACGAGGCGCGATTGGCTGGTGCCAATGTTCTGAACGCAGAGAAAATCAAACTGGCGATCGCGGATCCGGAGTACGCGCAGAAATTGTTTGAGCGATGGAGACGTCATGATGTCACGTCGGAGGACGCCTCGAAAACGCTGACGACAGCGTCCGACGCACATGACAAGCTCTTACAAGATTATAAGACGTATCTCGGTAAGAGGGACCTGAGGGCGGATTATTGGATTACCGAGAAGATGGTCGAGCGGGCGATAAAGGACCCCAAGGGTGCTGTCTGGTTGTTCAAGCTATTGAAGCTGTATCAATTCCATCCAGAGCATCTGGTCGAGTACAAAGAGGCCTTGAAGCTCAGTAAAAAGAAGCTACTGAAACTTCACGCCATGTATGAAGATTGGTATCAGCTTCACCACCCGCAAAATGGTAGAGGACCCACCCGGTCGGTGAACGAATTCCTGTTCGAGAAAAGTCGGGTCAAACGAGCACTTGAAGACGGCGTATTTGCCAAGAAATTGTTCGCCAAGTGGAGGAATGCTGGTTTTGAGAGAGATGGCGCTTTGGACGAAGTGAAACGCTATGGCATTGGGAAGCGCGATTTGGCTCGACTTGGCGAGCGCTATGCCGAGTGGCTCGGTGAACCTCCTCCCCGCAAGTCGGTTTTCGAGCGCTTCAGACGCTTTCTCCGAAGACTTTATAAGGCCCTCGCGAGAAAATTTAGTTAGTCGTGACGGCCGTGACGTCTATCTGATACTTGCTACCTCTCGCACTTGATTGCTGTGTAAGTAACCCTGCGATCCTAATTGGATGTTATGCGGCTTGCAACGATCGACTGGTGGGAAAATGAAAGGGGCGGTGCTGTCGGAAAAGTAGGTACGGGCATTGGAGCAAAGCTTCCTTCCTTTCAATGAATCGAAGAAAAAATTGTTTTATCGGTGACCATACCGCTCCCCAAGGACTTTCAGTCCTATCGGTTCCTTGACCAATCAGTTGCGCGAACACAAGAAAGCAGTGATTCGAAGCCTCAATTGGTGTTCTAGTTGAGCAGATCGTGGCCTGCTACTGGGTGTGAATCAAAGACGGTAGACAAAAGTAGTTTCGCGACCATCTCACAAGCGGATTCTACTTCTTTCTCTGGCATTGCACGTTTGTCTAGCGGCAATGTTATATAATGATAGATCAAAGTCTAGTTTAATGGAGCAATGTACGATGGTCGGGTTTCGATCGAATGCGTTTCCGACATGACGTGAGAATATTGCGCGATTCCAGCTAGGTATGAGAGTGGACTACGCGATTAACTCCAATAAAACACCCGAAGCAACGAAATACAAACTTAAGTTTGTTAAAAGTATTCATAATACCGGTTTTTATTAGAACCGGGTATGATTGATACTTTTATTCTTAGTAGCAATATTCATATCGTACTTATTAGTAAAAAGCTCTACGTGTGGACTCAATATTCTTTCGGGCACTAATAAGTGGTGTAGAGCACACAACAGATGGAAGTTTACCATAACTTGAACATCTGGTACATATTTCATGTTAGGCTAGCTTAACACTTCTCAATATACATTCCATTGATAAAGTCCCTGCTTTATATACTTTCGTCTACTTACTGCGAAGTGTGTACGGGTGGCTTTTCCACGGTCAACGGATTTTTGGTTGCTGTAATATTGACTCAAGACGATATCAGTATATTAAGGCTGTTACTTCACATCTACGACACAAGTTTTCAACTATCTACGCAAGTATAGACGTTGACAACTTCCAACAAGGTTTATTAATCTTCGTTAATTCGGCTGATGTCTTCTAGCACATGTTGAAAAGTTACAATGGATAGTGACATCGAAGTTAGCAAAATGACGGAACAACAGTGGCTAAATTTTCATATATGAAGCTGATTAGAAATTTGGGACTAAATTTTGGGATTGGAAATTTAGACTTCCAGTTTTTAAATATATTAATACTAGGGGATGGTACCCGTCGCTCCGACGAACTGTTTCATTTAAGTTACAGTATATTTCTGCAGCAGGCGTCCTGACAGAAAATTGTGTCGCCAGGTGCATGAGGCTACAGCATATAAGAATAGTACTGCATCTGAGAGACACGTTTTGTTCTGCTTCTCCCACGGATTGCATCCTCGTTTTCATTGAACCCTCCCTCCCTAGTGGCGTACCCAAATCCCGTCAGCGGTCGTGGGAGTCCACCCCTGTCGACCTTCTAGGAAAAGAAGCATAGTGAAGCGGGGTGTACGCTGAGTGCAATGCTGAAATGCGCTGGAGGTGTGGTGCAGTGGATTCAAGAAATTTAGTCACTTTGTGTCAGAGGCATGCCGATCAGCTTATCAGCGATCGGATTGGTGGAAAACTAGGAGGTTTTTAAGCCTATCGTGTGCAAGAAGTGTCAAGAACGCAGATTTTGGTGAGTCACATGATATTGCGTGTACTTTACATATTTCATGTTTGTACATATTGGGGACCATAGGGAGATAGGATTGGTAGTTTTGGTTTTTCCTTCTAAGAGTGTTTTGGGTTTTCCGTCTTTCTTGATCGTTAACACCTCAACAAGGAAGTCTTTCGCATCTTTGCACAGTACATCAGTTGCCTCCGCACGACGCGGAGTGTTTGGGAGCAGAGGGTCGAGTAATCCCCTCTAGCTCATTATACGCGGCCGGGTCGCGTTACAGACGCACTTGGCCCGCCGGAAATCCCTCGACGGGAGTACGCATTGGTCGGATTCGCAAGCCAAAGTTACACACGTTTGGAACGTGTAAACAAGTTTTTGAATTGTTACGTGGAGATATCGTTCGAGGAGTTTGTTACGTTCTCGTTGGGTCTCCGTATTGCAATATTGGACTTTTCTTCATACATTGGTTGGGCTCTACGATCGGTTAAGCGATCTGCCCTTTGGAGTACACTTACTCTAAGTATAATTGGTCTGACCGTACCCAGGGTGAAGAGTTCCGCCCAAGGTACTGTGGTGGAGTCAAGTTCGAAATCGAATACATTTGTATCGA
This sequence comes from Peronosclerospora sorghi, assembly GCA_026184515.1. Taxonomy (NCBI): domain Eukaryota; phylum Oomycota; class Peronosporomycetes; order Peronosporales; family Peronosporaceae; genus Peronosclerospora; species Peronosclerospora sorghi. The sequence continues at coordinate 1,448,962 of CM047583.1, read as the reverse complement.
CAACCTGACCACCACCATCGTGCCCAGCCTTCCAACTTACCGGGGGGGGGGTACCCCGCGGACCTCCATTCGAAATCTGGTCCGATCGTCCGCTGCTGGCAGACGACCGGTCATCATCCAAAGACACTTGGTCCGATTCACTTAAGTTCATCTCACCTTGTGTACCCGATGGAATGGGCTAGTTACACACTCGGTGTATCGGGATCGCAGATCGATCTGATTCGGTCTTGAATATGAAACCGTGCTGGCTAGGTGCACCTAGGGCGGAACTCTTCACCCCAGGTACGTACAGACCAGAGACACTTCCAAAAGATAAATTCCAATAGGTCGATCGTCCAAACGATCTACACCTGACCAATACGAAATAATAGAGGGTAGACCAATCAACCGGTCTATCCCCTGACCAATATGAGAGAATACCAAAACCGGTCTAAACTCCAACCAATGTTACAATGAGCCAATATGTCCACGTGAGGACCCAATATGCCCGTGAAACTCCACAAACGATATCTCCACGTAAAGACCAATCCAGTGAATAGCACGTTCCAAACGTACTTGAGTTAAAGTGTCGAGATCGCCAATCGTACTCCCGTCGAGAGACTTCCGGTGGCCAAAGTGCGCGTGCGGCGCGTCCAGACCGGGTATAATATGCGAGAGGGGATAATTCAACCCTCTGCCCCCAAATACTCCGCGGCGGGAGGAGGCGACTAGTGTACGTGAAAAGAATAACGGCGACCCCTTGCTGCGGTGTAGGCCAACACCAGAAGAGGTTCTTGCCACTTATTCCTAGACCAAAAACCTTTACTTGGAAAAATCCGTAACCAAAAGACTCTTACTTGGAAAACCCACGACTAACCAATAATACTACCTCCCTATAGTCCCTAATGTACCCACACAAAATTATGTAAAATACCCAATGTCAGGTGACTCACCCAAGACCTGCGTTCTTGATACTCCTTGAATCTGCTAGGCTAAAAAGCCCCCTTGTTTAGACCAATCGGAAACTCGACCAACTGCCTTGACCAAAAGTGACCAAATTTGTGGTACACTTCACCACAGCCGCCCCTGAGTCCGACCGTGTCGCACAACGATAACGGTCTGACTCACCCATCACTCGACCAACTGGACCTTGGTCACTCACACTTCTTCCCCATGGATCAGACATCTTCGACACCTGCGTCAGGTACTGCCTTTACTGCACTCGATCTTCTTATGTTTCCCTTTGACGCTTGTTCTTGTTGTTATTACAGAAACTCTATGCGCCGAGTCGCCCCACCTTGCTTCGCCTGTCCGGTCGGCTCGGTCTGACAGCCCACGTAACTCTCGTGCACTTCAAACATCGGAAGGGCGTCAGACTGAAGCCGACACGCAGATGCAGGATATGCTTGCAGAAAACAGGCGTCTAAGGACCCAGGTGGTCCACCAGGCAACACGAGGTGCGCATCTTTGGTATTCGTCTTGTACTTGTCTTGACCCTCGTTTGTCTTCAGCTCTCATCTCTCCCAGCGTCGTCAAGGCAATAGATGCCTTGCTTGATGCCGATAGGCAGTTCGACGATCATGTTGACCAGCTCCGACCGATTCTGGAGGAGATGGTAAGCGCGCGTCATGAGCCGTCTGGAGGCTTATCAGTCCCATATCCGGGATCAACTTGCACTTGTTCGCCGGCAGCAGATGGACGGACAGTTTGACGAGACCTCACTGCGCATGCAAGGCGACGACTTCGCGCGACGCATTGCCGAGCTTCAGATTTCAATTCAAGACCAGACCGGGAAGGTCCGGTCTTATCAAGACAAGTCAGACGCTTGGACGCTAGAGTCGGGTCGTCGTCAGGTGGCACTAGACCAGTGCCGCCAGCGCTTGATGAACTTGCTTCATCCGTGTTCGGCTGCTTCCTCCAGCATAGATTGGTCTGCGTCGGCAACCTTAGTCGCCTCGGAGCAAGACCAAGACCGCTTGCAGAAGGACCAAGACCGCTTGCAGCAGGACCAAGACCGACATCGTTCATTGGCTGATATTCAGCAGCCCGAAATTGAACACAAATCGAAGAAGCGCGCGGACGCGCCGGGTAGCTCGAGGGAGCGGGGCACTGCGCGCGAACCCAGACTCGAGGGGAAGCGTGCAGTGCGTCATAAGCGAGCCAAGACACAAGCTCTTCTTATGGAGTCGGACTCGGACACGGGAGAAATCTACAACCCCTCGGAAAATCGAGCTCCCTCGCGCCGTACTGAAAATCGCACCAAGCACACAGGGGTCTCGTCCGAGGAGGACTCCAGCGAAGGGTCTTGCGATTCCGAGCTTATGGTCGCCATCCAGTCCAAGTCACGAACGAATTTACGTGAAAGTTTCATCCAAGTGGCGTCGACATTGGGGTCAGAACAGAAGACCGGTTTGCCAAGTGACGCCACACCAGTGTCGGCACCAGCGAAGACGGCGTCTTCGGTTCTCCCCGGGACATCCAAGATTCACAAGTACGCTCTACTAAAGAACATGGCAGTTTACACCAGCTCCCTTCCGGCGCGGACGTTTGAAATCACCTTGCCGTGGTCGTCGGGGCAAATCGGCTGTTTGCGCCGGTATACCCTGACCAAGCAGCTTCTGGCCCGGTCTTTCTCTCGCCCGGACCCCTGGATTTTTCCACCGGCCAAGAAAACCCCTGCCGCGTCTGCATGGAGGGCGGACTTGATTACGTCGGCGCAGATCTCCCGCCTATACGGCGATGAACCATGGAAAATTTTCGAACACCCCAAGATAGGACTTGTGTTCCACTTGACTCCGTGGATCGGCACTTTGCTAGGCCGGGTGAAGAATTTCAACAAGATCCACGGCCAAGCAATTTGGGAAGCGTCCCACTACTTGGTGCTTCCCCCCGACCGGGTGCGACAAGATCCGGGCATGGCGACGTTCCAGAGCAAGCGCAAGCGACGTCGAATTCGGGCGGGCGAGGCTTGGAGGTCCCTGTGCCAGTACATTTTGGACGGGATGCGAGCCCGCGAGTGTGACGTCGACGTATTCTTGTACCCGGTGTTACTCCACATGCCGAGGCGTCGCGTTGAGAAGACCAGGCTGCTGGCCAACGACGGCATATGGTACCCCGGTCTTGATTGCGCTGAGCCGGTCGCGGACCTCAAGGATGCTTTGGTCCAGCTTGACCGGAAGGACCCCTGGCGTAACCAGTTTCAGGATCAAGTGGAAAATCATCCGTCGATTGTCATCGGCCGTATGTGGGGCGATAGCAAGTGAAGTCGCAGGTAGTCGACCAGATAACTCGCAATACATGTCATCATTTCTTTTTCATATATCCGATCGTCAAATCACTTGAACTAATTTTACCACTCTCTCCATAGTTGCACCGAACACGTTGTCGTAAACAGTTCCACCCCCATCACGAAAAATAGTCATCACATTGGTCATTCCGCTACTAAAATTCGTCACCGTTCATCACAATTTCACATCAACTCCGGACCTTCCACATCTTCACACCTGTCTAGACCGACCGATGCTACTGCGTGTCTTGGTCTTGGTCTTCATGAGTCTGCATCACTGCGAAGCGATTACGACTGACTCGTTCTCGTTCGAACTCTCGTAGAAGAGCCCCACAATTCAAGTCGAGCTCGTCAACCCAAGTTGATTCATCATGGTGCTTCCATCGGACCAGGTACTCTCGGTGAGTCCGACCGAACCTGGTCTTCTTGGTCGACCGAACATCTAAGACCTTCTCCACTTCAAACTCGTCTTCCTCTAATGGTCGTTCCCAACTGTCCTCCGGCAGTAACGCTTCATCGAAATCAAATCTTTTTTCTTCGTCTACCAGACAGGGAGTTTTGGGTCGATCAGGAAATTCTCGGACCAGCTTCAACTTGGACACATGCACGATCGGGAAGACCTTGTAATCTGTACCAGTTGTTACTAGACGGGCAGCGTGCTCACCGATCAGCTCGGCAACACGGAAAGGGCCGTGCCACATGTGAGCCAGCTTCTTCGCATAACCCTCTTTCACTCGGTCTAGGTATAGCCATACCCTCGCCCCTGGTTCTATACCGTGGGGTCGGACCTGGTCATTGGTCCGGTCTGCCCGGTTTTGTGTGGCCTGACGCAGCTTTTCGTTGACGACTTCTTTTGCATGCTGGTAGTGTTTCTGGACCTGCATGCGCCAGCGTCGAGCATCGCGATCGCGGGTCCGGGTGCAACCGATAGGTATCGCAGCTTCCAGTGTCGACCGAGGGTCCCATCCATATGTCAGATAAAAAGGCGTTTCTCCTCGGACCCGATCGGTCGACGAGTTGAGTGCAAACACCAGCCTTTCTCTATACTCGTCCCAATCTCGCTGGTCTGGGTCATCAACGTACATCTTGATCGCCCTCGTTATGGTCTGCATCATGCGTTCCGCCGATCCATTTGCTTGCGGACGATATGCCATCGTCGCACTCTGTTTCTGGCCCAGCATGTTATTGAACGACCGGAACACCTCGGCCATAAAACCTGGTTCCCGATCGTGCCTGATGACCTTGCTGGCGACGAATCTTCGGAACACACATTCTTCGTAGCTCTGGGCGATCTGCTCCGAAGACCGAGTTGCACTTGCCTTCGCAATAACTAGACCAGTGAACAGGTCTACCCAGATCAGCAGCTCAGTGTTGCCGCGCGTCGATCTAGGCAGTGCCGCTATGTGGTCCATCGCTATGACCTGGAAAGGGTAGGTAGCTTCGATATTTCCGGGCGATCGCCCCTTGATTACCGGTCTACCCTTTCCGGTCTCGCAATCCGTGCAACAGCCGACATATTTCTAGACACTGCGGAAAAGACCTCTCCAGTGGAAGTGGGACCTGATCTTGTGATAGGTCCTGCCTATGCCCTGATGTCCCCCTTCTAGACTCACGTGATAGTGATGAAGGACACCCGGCTGCAGCAACTAGGGGATCACTAATTTCGCCAGTCGGTCCCGGTCTGCACTGTCTTGGTCGGCATCGCGGCAGTAATACAATAATCCATTATCATCCATTTCGTAGCTATCCGCGATCTTGATGCACTCTTTCGCTTTATCGTTCGTCAACTTGGACAGTTCACCTCGCAGGTAGGTCTTCAGGTTCATAATCCATTCTTCTTCGTCCTGCTTCTTGAGGGTACGTTCCATCCTTAACTGTTGCACTGCATATTCGTTCAAACTTTCCTTCGGGATCGGTCGGCGAGACTTCTGAGCTTTCGATCTAGTCGCGACCATCACATTCACCTGGACTGGGGCGTTCTTGGGTCCGATCACCTCTGGGAGCCTGTTTATATTCACCAATTCATCCAGAACGGCCTTCTCGGTAATCGTAGCCCCGGTCTGGTCTTGCATGGCCTTGGTCGCGAGGTAGTCGGCGCTTCTGTTCCAGTCCCGTTTCACGTGCAACAGCTCGTGGTTGGGGTGGTCTTTCAATGCCTTCATTACCAGCGTCCTTAGTCGTGGGGCCTTGCAGTCAATATCTTCGGTGATCTGCCTGATCACTAGGTTGGAGTCACCACATATGATGACTCGCCCCTTCTCTTGAGACGACAGCAGGTCCATACATAGAAGTAAACCTCGGTACTCCGCCTCGTTAACAGTAATATCCGGCGTGAAATCGGCAGCGGCTGCAACTATAGACCATTGTGGCAACTTCCACAATATGGCACTATAGGCGCCGACCTGCTTCTTCACGCTTTCCGATCCGTCAAAACTTAAGACCAAGAGCTCTTCATCATGGTCGACGGTCGGTGGTGGTCTCGAAACTGACTGCCGAGGTTGCTTCCTCGGGGCAATCGCTATCAATGCCTCGTCCACTTCAGACCGAGGGGTGATACTGGCAGCTAATGTGCCCAATATCTCTTCCTCGCCCCCGGTGCACTTAACGACCTCGAGGGTCCACTGCGACAAGACCACCGACCATCTTCCTAGACGTCCGTCCATCCCATTGGCTGATAATAGCCAGGCCAAAGTAGACCGTCTTGACAGGACCTTTATAGGTCGGCCGACCAGCAGGTTGTAACACACATCCAGAATTCGTAGCAACGCCAGCACTTCTTTCTCGACAATTCCATAGTTCACTTCATTTGGTTTTAGCGTCCGGCTCGTAAACGTGACTGGATGATACACACCATCGTGATCTTGCACTAAAGTGGCTGAGATAGCCCACTTACTGGCATATACGATAATGGTCGGCACTTTTTCGGGAGCGAAATGGTTGAGAATCGGTGCCATCGCCATCTTAACCTTCAACATACCAAAGGCAAACTGTGAACGCTTCATATGATCTTCGGCCTCCACTTGCGGACAAACTGCTACAAGACCAGAGTCTGCGCCCTCCTGTAAAGTTGCCCGGTCTTCTTCACGCAACATATGATAGTCAACTTCCCGGAGCTCGTACAGCACAGCCGCGTAGATAGCAAAGTCTTCAATGAATCGGCTATAATAATTCAAGCTTCCCAGGAAGGACTGCATTGCCTTCAGCGATCTGGGGAACGGGAGGTTACTCAGCGAATCCAGGTCCTTGGTATCAGCCTCTAGACCATTGTTCGAGACCATATGGCCTAAATAGGCGACCTTGGACATACCCCAAAAACTTTTCACGGCACTGATAGATAGGTTCCAGCGGTCGCAAGTCTCCAACAATCGTTCAAACTTCTCGCACAGATCGTTCCATGACGAGGAAGGTATCAGAATGTCGTCGATGTACGACCGCCTCCCTAGAACGGACGGTCTTCTTTTCCGATCGGGTTCACCCTCTCTAAACACATCACAATTTTCAACAGGGTCCCGATCGGTCTTGATCTTGAAGTGTCCGTACAATGCGTTGTCTACCAGCCTTTGATAGATATGGGGTGCGTTCTTCAGACCGAACGGCATACGATTCCACTCGAAAAGACCAAACGGTGTCACAAATGCGGAAATCTCACGGGCTCGATCAGTCATCGAGACCACCCAAAATCCACTTGCCATATCTAGCGAACAATACCACAAGGTCTTGTCGAGGTCTTCCAACAGATCATTAATCAGTGACATCGGGTACACCATGAGTTTAGTCAACCGATTTACCAGCTGATAGTCGATGCACAGTCTAATGTCAACGCGGTTCTTCTTGATAACAATTACGATCGGCTGGGCCCATGGCGAGGTCGACGGTCTAATAATCTTGGTGACCAACAGCCCTTTAATGAGATCAGAAAGCTTTTCACGGTACTGTGGCGTCACGCGTCGACATCTCTGGGCAATCGGCTTGGCATCTCCAACATCAATATCACAGATCGCACCACGGGCTGCAGGTGGTAAGGCGTTGCCCTTTCCGATCAGCAGATGTCTTTTCTTCCATATGATATTCTTCAACTGCTCGATCTGGTCTGGACTGTTAAGGTCTTGATCACCCACTTGTAAATCATCCATTGTAACTTCGGGCGAGTCGGCAGACACTTCAGGGAGGACTGCCATTTGGCTTTCCAGCTACTGAATATACTGTTCCCCGCCTTCATGTATACAGACTTGTTCGTCTTCTGGGGAGATATCACCTAGACCATCTGGACCGGCTGAACGCCCCTGGTCTTGACGACGGGCTGTCCTTCACTGATATCGGTCTGATTAGGAATACCGTCATGGTCCGACCTAGCAATTTCATGTTCCCCTTCTTCCGTTTCTTGCTCCGCTGTCGCCTGGTCTTGTGCTGACACCACGTTGACTAGCCTCGGCTCGTCTACTTGATGGTCCACCGTTCCTGGTGACTGCGGCGCCTTTCTTCAGACCAACATCTTTTTTGGGGTGACATAACTTGGTCTTTCCACTAAAGGTGAGGTATCCTCTTCCACCGACCCATCATCGCTGATAAGATCGGTGGTCGATTGGTACGCCAGGTTTTGCCACTCGACATACCGCCTCGACCCAATCGAGACGAACCCCATCTTCCTTGGTACCTTCCCTTCTGCTAACCACATACCGACAATAGTGTTATTGTCCAGTGTAAGCGGCTTGTCACCGATATTGGTAACACGGACAAAATCACGTCGACCAGCACTCTTTACGAAGGTCGAGACCCACCGATCGCCCCTGGTCAACCACAACTTCCTCGAACGAAAACCTTTCTCAACCGTGGTATCGGCAGACCGACCAACTGGGATAGTGAGGTCTTGGTCCCACCGGACCAGATCGGTATACGAACCATACAGAGGTCTTCGACCAGCCAACTGGACCTGGACCTCATCCGGGAGCGTAAGTACTCCATGTGACAGTTCTAGGCGAATACCAGCTGGGACCATGAAATCCATTCCTAGTAAAGCGTCCTGACCAGCCAACTTGCCAAACCATGCGCTGAAAAAGTAGACCAGCGATCCCGACAAAGAAATTTTCACACGCGTTCTTCCTTCGGTCATATAAGAGTTTTCACCGATCCCGACGCATTCTTGTCTCTGGGTATCGTCTGTACGACATCCGACCTTACGAGCAAAGGCGGAGTCGATTATCGATACTTCAGCTCCAGAGTCGAACAACATCGTCGCCTTCTGGTTATTAATCTTGCCACAGGCTTTCGCCTGCTTGAACCATTTATGAGGCGCGTGATACTTCCAGTATCCGCGGGATTCTGCAGGCAGCAATTCCAACTGCATAACCACCTTAGTCCGGGAGTACTCATCGGTCTTCAGACTGTATAACGGATGGTCTCGGTCGACGCAATTTGGAATATAACGTGTATTGTCGGTCTTATCCTCCTTGCCGACATATACATAGATGTGAACCGTAGAACGCTCGGCTCGATCCAGATTCCAACCTGGCGAGCGTTCTAGTTTAACATCTTCTCCGCGTCCGGCGGCAGCATCCCCGCGTGCTTGTCCGGCACGTACCACTTGCGTATCATGTTAAAAAATTCTTCAATCTTGCAGTGGCCGGCCTCGTGGATCTCTCCACATGACTTGCATACGAAGAGGCAGTGGTCCGTCGGGTGGCCGCGTCTCTCGCACTTCTTGCACACCATCTTCTTCCAGCAGTTCGGACCATCATGTTTGCTCGACCCACAGTGGAAGCACTTCTGACGAGGTCGGTCTGGATCGGTCTTGCTTCCGTTCCTTCCCTTCCGGTCCACCTGGTCGGACTTCGACTTGGTCTTCGGGGAAGGCCCCGCAACATAGACGTAACGATACTGGTCTTCATCCGATGACTCCTGGCTGGATGGACTTCCACTTTCCCCTTCTGACCCCGTGCTGTCATCAGCTACAACTGCCTTGACCGCTCGGGTCGGCCTGGTCCAAGGTCTCTTGACCGGATCGGTCTGGGTCTTGGAACGATAGCGACCTGATCCACCAGCGGTCTTCGCTCTCATACTACGTGACTGTTGTAACGTCCGCAGGGTCTGTTCGACGTCACCCGCATCCTTAAGACGCAGTAGAGTAAGCTGGTCCGCCAGTTCTTGATCGTCAAGGGTACTAATATAGTGACCCACATGTTCCAGCGCAGCACCGTTCGGCGGGTTATGCTCTTTAATTGTTATGCCGGCACGAAGTGCATCCACGTTCAACCGATGCAAATACTGGATCGGTGGTTCGTCTATCCGCTTCTGCATATGGTGATACTTGCGGGCACGAAGTTCCGGAGTTACAATATTGCCCTTCAAACTCTGCACATAGCTGGTCCCAGTCAGACCGGACATCCCGACCTAACTGTTGGATTCAGTTGGCAGCCAGTCCTTTCAACAAATCCCGGAAGATCAGACACTTTTCACTTTTCGGGGTCTGGTCTCGCAGGAATGCAGACTTGACCCAACCGAACCAAGACCGGGCCTGGTATTCATCAGCATCCTTGCCAGTGAAGTCCTTGAGGTCGGTCGTCGCGGCCATACGGATGCGTGGAATCGCAGCAGATCCAAAGTCATAAGCAATAGTGGAGGCTAGGTTAGCCTTGCGTGGCTTGCCAGCGCCCGTACCGTCTGACCCACAGTGGTCGTCAAGACCGCCGACCGACTCCATGTCACAGTCACTTGTCTTTCTTGGTCTACGCGGTCTGGCCGGTTGCGGCTTGCGCTTCCCTTTGCCGACTTGCTTATCACTTCGAGTGGGCTTGTCCACAGATGTTACCGATTCCATATCCACATCTCGGCAAACATTGGCACTTTTCTGGGTAGACCGGTCTTGGACATGTGGGCGCAGAGGTGTCTAACCCGGTCTTCCATGAAACGCTCTATCATCGTCTCAAACATGGATTTTGGACGTTAGCTGGAGTCATGGGCAACGTGTTGATACCCTCCTTTTGCGGAACTGAGGCCTGTGGGGGCTGCTGGAGCCCCGACTGGCAAGCAGCCCTTGCTGCCGCATGTCTCTTTTTTGTTCAGGCTGGGCATGGTCCACCCCCATGGTCATCCGCTCGACACCGGTCTCCAACTCTGATGAGCTGTTAGAGGCCGGTGGAGACTGATAAACCGATTCGTCATCAGAACCAATGTCGACAAGCGCTATGGAGGCTTCAGCGACCTTCACTGCTGCGGTGGGAGCTGGGCGGCGAACCGCCCTCACCAGTGGGACCAAATGGTCGTGGAAGGTCGACATCGACGATTTCAGCCTCCAAGTCTCAAATTCAAATAGTTTTTGGACATCGGAGGGGTTCTGTATTTTAATGCCAACCTCCGCCAACATCGCCACCAAGTTCTTCACCAACAGTAATGGGCGATCACTCTGGATCGGCTCGGTAGTGGGACCGAGAAGATGGTCGGGGATCTGGAGGTTCAACACCCGAAAGACCACGTCAAAGTGAACAAATCGTTTCAGATCAAAAATGTAATAATCTTGTTTAGGTCTTCTCCAGTGATGCCTCCATCTCCGACCTGCGACTTTTCTTCAAGGTCTTCTTCGTCGGCCGGCATTCCCAACCCTTTCTTGGGAATCTTGGGGACCTTGGGGACCTTGGGGAGGTTGGTCTGATCGTTCTGATCAGCCTCCAAGTATTTTTCGTCTTTTAATTTTCCATCAATTTTTTTATGCACATACATAGGATCAGGACCAAGGTCCTGATACTTTCCGTGACTATAGCAGGACTTTCTATAGTCCCGATCGGCTCCGGTGGGAGCCTTTTGGGGAGGAAACAAAATATTAATCCCGATCTGGTCCTCCACCAGGCCAGACCGGACATCGCCATTTTTATCGAGAACGAAGACGTAAGGTGATAGCCTTTCCTTACGCCCTCTCCAGGACGATTCCAAATTCAAATCTTCAAATTCAATCTTTGATGACACCTCGCGGTGATATCCACGATCACCAAGTGATCCGGGAACGCGCACCATTGTGGTGGAGTCAAGTTCGAAATCGAATACATTTGTATCTACAACCTGACCACCACCATCGTGCCCAGCCTTCCAACTTACGGGGGGGGGGGGTACCCCGCGGACCTCCATTCGAAATCTGGTCCGATCGTCCGCTGCTGGCAGACGACCGGTCATCATCCAAAGACACTTGGTCCGATTCACTTAAGTTCATCTCACCTTGTGTACCCGATGGAATGGGCTAGTTACACACTCGGTGTATCGGGATCGCAGATCGATCTGATTAGGTCTTGAATATGAAACCGTGCTGGCTAGGTGTACCTAGGGCGGAACTCTTCACCCCAGGTACGTACAGACCAGAGACACTTCCAAAAGATAAATTCCAATAGGTCGATCGTCCAAACGATCTACACCTGACCAATACGAAATAATAGAGGGTAGACCAATCAACCGGTCTAGCCCCTGACCAATATGAGAGAAGACCAAAGCCGGTCTAAACTCCAACCAATGTTATAGTAAACGAAAATGTCCACGTAAAGATCCAATATGCCCGTTAAATTCCACAAACGATATCTCCACGTAAAGACCAATCCAGTGAATAGCACGTTCCAAACGTACTTGAGTTAAAGTGTCGAGATCGCCAAATCGTACTCCCGTCGAGGTATTTCCGGTGGCCAAAGTGCGCGTGCGGAGCGTCCAGACCGGGTATAATAGGCGAGAGGGGATAATTCAACCCCCTGCCCCCAAACACTCCGCGGCGGGCGGAGGCGACTAGTGTACGTGAAAAGAATAACGGCGACCCCTTGCTGCGGTGTAGGCCAACACCAGAAGAGGTTTTTGCCACTTATTCCTAGACCAAAAACCTTTACTTGGAAAAATCCGTAACCAAAAGACTCTTACTTGGAAAAACCACAACTAACCAATAATACTACCTCCCTATAGTCCCTAATGTACCCACACAAAATTATGTAAAATACCCAATGTCAGGTGACTCACCCAAGACCTGCGTTCTTGATACTCCTTGAATCTGATAGGCTAAAAAGCCCCCTTGTTTAGACCAATCGGAAACTCGACCAACTGCCTTGACCAAAAGTGACCAAATTTGTGGTACACTTCACCACAGTACACTACCCAGCACGGTCTCGCATTTTAGACCCAAATCAATTTGCAGCGACGATCCACCAAGTGTGCAACCAGCCCATTCCATCGGGTACACAAGGTGAGATGGAGACGCAAAAATCGGACCAGTCGTCCTATGCTGATGATCGGTCGTCTGCTAGCAGCGGACGATCAGATCGGATCGTAGGAGAAGGTTCGCGGGGTACCCCCCCGTCAGTTGGAAGGCTGATCACGATGGTGGTCAGGTTCTCGACACTACGGTGTTCGATTTTGAACTTGACTCCTCCACAGAGGCGTCCGTCGTAACACTTCAGAATAATGTTGCGATCGGAGATATTGCCGTCATATCCATTTCCCACCATGATCGCGCCGACCTCGATGGATGTCGAGTTGATATACCTCCTTTGGTCGTTCGATTGCAGGAAAGGCAGACGGAGTTCCAGATCCCCCACCTGATCCCCCTCCATTCGCCGCCGTACCTGCTTGTATACGGGTTGTGCTGTTTGATCATGACTTGAAGTTCCCGCATGATGCGCCGATCTAGATGCGGAAAGACATTCATGCGACCACCAAGTGCCATGCTGCTGTCAGTGGTATACAACTCGGATAACTTCCTTGGATGATCGGGCTCCTGTCCCAGCGATCCCTTTCGTTGGTACAGGGTACCTTGGTGTCGAAAGGCGTACACCGCTCCGTTCATCCAACTTTACACCCATGGAAGTGAATGACAGAGGGCTGTTGTTGTACGCCCTGATGTGGGTGCGGAACGCCTGGGCAATAAGTAAGATCCTGCATCAGCCTCCGTAGCGGCTCTGGTGGCTGTTCCAATGGTGGGACGGTCGCCACCTTGCCACTGTCGCACAACATGGTGAAACGTGGGCGTGCAAGGGTTTATCCAGGACTCTTCGCGTGCTCTTCAATCAAATAGAGCGCCCCGCAGTTGTGGCAGACGTTATCCCAGTTCAGCACAAAGCGCAGCGAGGTGGAATTTGCGGGGACCTGCTGACCTGCAAGCGGAAACTCCGGTTCTGAGGCACGTAAGCGGTCTTCCAGAAGGTGCCGTGCACACTAAGCACGTCTTGCTGCTGCCTAAGCTTGGTGTCGGTGTTCTTCTACTTATTGTGTCTCAACAGCACGTTCTCGCGATTGCCGCTCCTGAGCTAGTCAGATTCGTTGTTTTTGTTGTTCTGACGTCTCAACAGCACTTCGTCGAGTATGCTACTGGCGAGCAGTCGGTTTTTCCGTCAACGCGGACTCTCTACTTGCGGTGGCATTGGGGGCTCTTCTTGCATAAACAGTACGTTGTCGAGCGCGCCGCTCCCGAGCGAGTCGGTTTTGTCGTGAACGCGGAATCTCTGCATGCGGTGGCATTGGGGGGGGGGGCGGGGAACTAATGCGAGAGCAGGAAGTGTTGGTTATATTGATATAAGCCCTATCAAACCTAATTACAGAGGATCGTTCCTATAAGCGCTAATAACAAATGATAAAGTCCAATTCCATTATTCCATTATGTCCAACTTATAGTACAGTTTGACTTCGTTTAGGTTCGGGATCGCGACCATCATTCTGTGCTATACATAGATCAATATATTTGATTAGGTACGGGATCAGCGACGATATGAATTATGTTATTATATAGACAAGGGGATGGTACCCGTCGTTCCAACGAACTGTTTCATTAAAATTTCATTAAAACTATTGTATATCTACATTTACTTTGAAACAAAAAGATAAAATTTTTATTTTCTGCTATTAACTACTGCTTGTGCAATCTCGGACATTGACTGCTTCCATCATTGCGATATTTAGCAACCTCATTAAATGTAGTGCTTCATCATAAACGAGGTTACACATTAGTCGTCGTTCTACAGACTCGCGATCGGAAATGTGGCGAAGCGAAGGCAAAATTTTGGTCACCTTCTTTCAATGGCGTGCCGATCAGCTGGTCAGCGATCGGATTGGTGGAAACAAGGGGGGCTTTTAAGCCTATCATGTGCAAGGAGTGTCAAGCACACGGATTTTGGTAAGTCACATGGCATTGCGTGTATTTTACATTTTTTAGTGTTTGGTACTTATTGGGACCGTAAGGTTAGTGGAAAAGAAGTAAATTGGTCTTGTATTGGAAAAGTGGCGAAGAGGTCCTAAGAGACTCTCTAAAAGTTTGGTTTTCTAAGTCGCCTTCGCACGTCGCGGAGTGTTTGGGGGCAGAGGGTCGAGTAATCACCTCCTGCCCATTATACCCGGCCGGGGCGCGTCGCAGACGCATTTGGACCGCCGGAAGTCCTTCGAGAGGAGTATCCATTGGCTGACTTCTCACAAGTTTAAGTCACGTACGTTTGGAACGTACTAACGAGTGGATTGGCCTTTACGTGGAGATATCGGTTGTGAAATTCACGAGCATATTGGATCTTTACGTGGACATTTTCGTTTACTATAACATTGGTTGGAGTTTAGACCGGCTTTGGTCTTCTCTCATATTGGTCAGGGGCTAGACCAGTTGAGTGGTCTTCCCTCTATTATCTCGTATTGGTTGGGTCTAGATCGATTGGACGGTCGACCGATTGGACTATACATATTTCAAGTGTAACCGGTCTACAAGTACCCAGGGTGAAGAGTTCCGCCCAGGGTACACCCCCCAGTACGGTCTGCATACTATCAGACCCAAGTCAACCAGCGACACGATCCACCGAGTGTTGAACTGGCCCATTCCATCGGGTACACTAGGTGAGAAGGCAACGCAAGATCAATCGGACCAGGCGTCTTCTGTTGATGATCGGTCGTCTGCTAGCAGCGGATGATCAGATCGGATCGCAAGCGAAGGTCCGCGGGGTACCCCCCCCCCGTAAGTTGGAAGGCTGGACACGATGGTGGTCAGGTTCTCGACACAACTGTGTTCGATTTTGAACTTGACTCCACCAAAATGGTGCGCGTGCCCGGATCATTTGGTGATCGTGGATATCACCGAGATGATGTCCGGTCAAAAGTTGACTTAAGTGATTTAATTTATGTGGAATCGTTCTGGAGAGGACATAAGGAAAAGCTGTCACCTTATGTTCTCGTTGTTGATAAAGATGGCGATGTTCGATCTGGCCTGGTGGAGGACCAGATCGGGATTAATAAGCTTTTTCCTCCCCATAAGGCTCCCACCGGAGCCGATCGGGACTATAGCAAGTTTTTCTATAGTTCCGGAAAGGATCAGGACTTTTGTCCTGATCCTATGCATTTACATGGAAAAATTGATAGAATAAAAAATGAGAACCAATCGGAGGCTGATCGGAACGATCCGATCCACATGCCTAAGGTCCCCAAGCAAAGGCTAGGAATGCCGCCCGAGGAGGACGACTTGGAATAAAAGTCGCAGGTCGGGGATGGGGTTATTGACGAACAAGACATGACCAGGATGTATTACATCCACGAGTTGAAGCGATTTATTCGTGAAGACCAGGTCATGCAAATTTGGAACCCCCAGATCCCTGATCGCCTCCTCGGACCCACTACCAAGCGGATACAGAGTGATCGACCGCTGCCGATGGTAAAAAACTTGCTGGCGATGTTGGCTGAGGTCGGCATAAAAGTGCAGAACCCGGCCAACGTCCACAAGCTGTTTGATCTGGACACTCGCAGGCTGGAGCTGTCGATGTCGACTCTCCATGATCATTTGGTGCCGTTGGTGGGGGCGGTTTGCCGCCCAACTCCTACCATGGCATTGAAGGTTGCTGACGACACGGCAGCACATGACGATGCGTGCTCCGATGATAAATCGGTATATCAGTCTCCACCTTCCTCTAACAGCTCATCGGAGTTGGAGGTCGGTGTTGACCGGATGACCATGGGGGCAGCTCATACCCCCATGGGAGCATAAAAAGGACGTGCGGCAGCATGGGGCTGCATGCCGGTCGGGGCCCCAGAAGCCCCCACAGGTGTCAGTACCTCCAAAGGAGGATACCCACACGTTGCCCATGACCCAAGCTAACGTCCAAGCCATGTTTGAAGCAATGATGGAGCGTTTCATGGGAGATCGATGCAGATCACCTCCGCGCCCTCATGCTCAGGACCGATCTGCCCGGAAAAATGTCAATATTTGCCGGGATGTAGATATGGAGTCAGTAGCATCAGTGGACAAGGCCACTCGAGGTGTTAAACCAATTGGCAAAGGAAGACGCAAGCCGCAACCAGCTCGATCGCGCCGATCAAGCAAGAACAGTGATTACGACATGGAGTCGATCGGCGATCCGGATGACCACTATGGGTCAGACGGTGCAGGTGCGGGCAGAATGCGCAGGGCTAATTTAGCCCTTCACGACCGCTTTTGATTTCGGATCTACTGCGATCCCGCGTATTCGCATGGCTGCGACTACTGATCTCAAGGATTTCACCGGAAGGGACACCGACGAGGAGCAGGCCAGGTCGTGGTTTGGTCCGGTAAAGTCTGCTTTCTTACGGGATCAGATACCAAAAAAGGAACGGTGTTTGATCTTTAGAGATATGCTGAAAGGACCGGCTGCGAACTGGGTCCAACAGTTGAGTCGGGATGTCCGATATGACTGGGACCTGCTATGTTCAGAGTTTGAGGGGCACTACTGCAACTCCGGATTCTCCAGCGCCCGCAAATATCATCACATGCAGAAGCGGGGCGACGAGACGCCGAGCGAGTACTTACACCGTCTGAATGTGGCTGCAATTCGCGCCGGCATAGTGATCAAGGAAGGCAACCCGCCTACCGGTGCCGCTTTGGAACACGTGGGTCACTATATTAGTACCCTTGATGACCAGGAGCTGGCATATCAGCTCACCCTGTTGCGCCTAAAGGATGTGGGAGAAGTGGATCAGACGTTGCGAACGTTGCAACACTCCCGCAGCATGAGATCAAAGGGAGACGTTGGATCAGGTCGTACAGTTCCAAGACCCAGACCGATCCGGTGAAGAGACCCTTGACCAGATCGGCCCGTGCTGTTAAGGCGATCGTAGCTGAGGAAAGCACTGGATCGGAAGAGGAAAGCAGCGGCCAGTCCAGTTGGGAGTCAGACGAGGATCAGTACCGTCACATCTTCGTCGCGGAACCTGCCCCGAAAACCATATCGACTCCTGACCAGGCAGATCGAAAGGGCAGGAGCGGAAACAAGTCTAACCCGGACCGATCCCGCAAGAAGTGTTCTCACTGCGGGTCAAGAAAGCATGATGATCGGGGCTGCTGGAAGAAGTTAATATGCAAGAAATGCGAAAGACGCGACCACCCCACCGATCACTGCGATTTCGTGTGCAAGTCATGTGGAGAGATCCACGAGGCCGGTCACTGCAAGATGCAAGAATTCTTGAACCTGATGTGCAAGTGGTATGTGCCGGACAAGCACGCAGGGATGCTTCCACCTGACGTGGAAAAGATGTTAAGCTAGAACGCTCGCCATGTTGGAATCTGGATCGAGCCGAGTGGTCTACGTTTGGCATCTATGCATATGTCTGCAAGGAGAATAAAACCGACAATACTTGTTCTGTTCTCAATTGCATCGATCGGGATCATCCGGTCTACAATCTCACAACCGATGAATATTCCCGATCGAAGGTGGTCATGCAGTTGGATCTGCTGACTGGGGAGTATCGCGGATACTGGAAGTATCATGCGCCCGACAAATGGTTTAAGCAGGCAAAAGCCTGTGGTAAGATAAATAACCAGAAAGCGACGATGTTGTTCGACTCTGGGGCTGAAGTCTCGATTATTGACTCCGCCTTTGCTCGTAAGGTCGGATGTCGTATAGACGATACCCAGAGACAAGAATGCGTCGGGATCGGTGAAAATTCTTATATGACCGAAGGAAGGACGCGCGTGAAGATCACCCTATCGGGTTCGTTGGTCTACTTCTTAAGTGCTTGGGTTGGTAAGCTGGCCGGTCAGGATGCCCTGTTAGGCATGGATTTCATGGTGCCGGCGGTTATTCGCCTTGATCTGTCTCATGGAGTGCTTACACTACCGGATGAGGTCCAGATCCAGTTAGCTGGTCGGCGGACCCTATACGGATCGTACACCTATTTGGTCAGGTGGGATCAAGATGTCACCATTCCAGTCGGCCAATCCGCTGACACCCCGGTCGATAAAGGTTTTCGTTCAAGGAAGTTGTGGGTGACCAGGGGCGATCGGTGGGTGTCGACTTTTGTGAAGAGCGCCGGTCGACATTATTTTGTCCGAGTCACTAATATCGGTGACAAGCCGCTTACGCTCGACAACAACACGATTGTTGGAATGTGGCTGGCAGAAGGGAAAGTGCCAAGTGCCAAGGAAGATGGGGTTCGTCTCGATCGGATCGAGACGGTATGTTGAGTGGAAGAACTTGGCATACCAAGCGACCACCGATCTGGTCAGCAATGATGGATCGGTGGAAGAAGATACCTCACCTATGGTGGAACGACCCAGCTATGTAACCCCTAGGAAGATGCTAGTTCGAAGAAAGGCACCGCAGGCGACGGATACGGTGGACCATCAAGTAGATGAGCCAAAGTTCGTTAAAGTGGTGGCGACACAAGAACAGGCGACAGCGGAGCCGCAAATAGAAAAAGGGAAGCATGGAGAGACTGGGGCGGACCATGATGGCACGCTTGAGCAGGTCGATGTCGGTGAAGGGCAGCCCGCCGATCGGGAAGAGCAGTGTTCAGCCGATCAGGACGGTTTGGGTGTTATTGCCCCGGAAGATGACCAGGTCTGCATCCATGAGGGCGGGGACTAATACATTCAGGAGTTGGAGAGCCAGGTGGCAGTCCTCCCTGAAGTGTCTGCTGATCCGCCCGAGGTTACTATGGACGATCTGCAAGTGGGTGATCGGGATCTCAACAGTCCCGATCAGATCGATCAGCTAAAGCAGATCATATGGAAGAAGAAACATCTGCTGATCGGTAAAGGCAACGCCTTACCCCGTGCTGCTCGCGGAGAGATCTGCGACATCGACGTGGGTGATGCCATGCCGATCGCCTAACGATGCCGACGTGTGGCTCCACAGTACCGTAAAAAATTGTCTGATCTTATTGAAGGACTGTTGGCCACCAAGACCATAGAGCCGTCGACCTCGCCGTGGGCCTCGCTGATCGTGATTGTGATCAAGAAGAACGGCGTCGACATCAGGTTGTGTATCGATTATTGGTTGGTAAATCGGTTGACCAAGCTTATGGTGTACCCGATGCCGCTGATCAGCGATCTACTAGAAGACCTTGACAAAACTCTGTGGTATTGCTCACTAGACATGGAAAGTGGATTTTGGGTGGTTTCGATGACCGATCGGGCTCGCGAGATCTCCGCATTTATCACGCCGTTCGGTCTGTTTGAGTGGAACCGTATGCCGTTCGGTCTGAAGAACGCGCCCCAGATCTACCAGAGGCTGATCGACAACGCATTGTATGGACACTTCAAGATCAGTACCGATCGGGACCCCACCGAAAACCATGATGTATTTGCAGAGGGTGAACTCGATCGGGAAAGGAGACCGTCCGTTCTGGGGAGGCGATAGTATATCGACGACATTCTGATCCCTGCTTCGTCATGGAGCGATCTGTGCGAGAAGGTCGAACGGTTGTTGGAGTCATGCGATCGCTGGAACCTGTCGATCAGTGCTGTGAAGAGGTTTTGGGGCATATCCAAGGTTGCCTATTTGGGTCATATGGTGTCGATCAGTGGGCTGGAGGCCAATCCCAAGGATCTGGAGTCACCGAGCAACCTCTCCTTTCCCAGATTACTGAAGGCAATGCAGTCCTTCCTAGCGAGCCTAAATTACCACAGCCGCTTCATTGAAGACTTCGCGATTTACGCGGCCGTGCTGTACGAGCTCCGGGAAGTCGACTACCATATGTTGCGCGAAGGATATCGGGCAACTTTACGGGATGGCTGCGACTCTGATCTGCCCGCAGATTTTCCGCAGGTGGAGGCAGACGATCACATGAAGCGTGCAAAGGTTGCTTTCGGTATGCTTAAGTCCAAGATGGCGACGGCACCGATTATCAAGCACTTCGATCCGGAGAAAATGCCGATCGTCATTGTGTATGCTAGTAAGTGGGCCATTTCGGCCACTCTAGTACAAGACATGATGGAGTGTACCACCCGGTCACTTTTACGAGCCGGACATTGAAGCCGAACGAGGTCAACTATGGGATCGTCTAAAAAGAAGTTCTGGCTTTACTACGGATCTTGGATGTGTGCTACAACCTACTGGTCGGCCGAAGGTACTTTCAAGAAAGTCGACATTGGCCTGGTTATTATCAGCCAATGGGATGGACGGTCGGCTCGGCAGATGTTCAGATATCTTGCCGCAGTGGTCTCTTGAGGTCGTCAAGTGCACCAAGGGAGAGGAAGAGATATTGGGTACATTATCTGCCAGTATCACCCCTCGGTCCGAAGTGGATGAGGCTTTAGTGGCGATTGCCCCAAGGAAGCAACCTCGACAGTTAATCTCGCGGCCGCCGCCGACCGTCGATCAGGATGAGGAACTCCTGGTCTTGAGTTTTGACGGGTCGGCCAGCGTGAAGAAGAAGGTCGGCTCCTATAGTGACATACTGTGGAAGTTACCACAATAGTCTATAGTCGCAGCCGCCACCGATTTCACGCCTGACATAACGGTCAACGAGACAGAATATCGGGGTCTACTTCTATGTCTTGATCTGCTGTCATCACAACAGAAAGGGCGGATCATCATATGTGGTGACTCCAACCTAGTGATAAGGCAGATCACCGGGGAGATAGACTGCAAGGCGCCACGGTTAAAGTTGATAAATGATCGGGTGATGAAATCGCTGAAAGACTACCCCAACCACGAGCTATCGCACGTGAAACGGGACTGGAACAGAAGCGCCGACCACCTCGCGACCCAAGCCATGCGAGACCAGACCGGGGCGACGATCACCAAGGAAGCCGTTTTACAGGAACTTATGGACATAAACAGGCTCCCGGAGGTGATCAAGTCCAAGGACAGCCCTGGTCAGGTGCATGTGATGGCCGCAACCAGATCGCGAGCTCGGAAGTCTCGCCGATCGTTCCCCAAGGAAACGCTGAGTGAGTACGTTGCACAACAGCTAAGGGCAGAACGAATCCTCAAGGCGCAGGACGAAGAAGAGTGGATCGTCAACCTGAAGGCCTATCTGCGCGGTGAATTGTCCAAGTTGACAAATGGTCAGGTGAAAGAATGTGCCAAGATCGCGGACAGTTACGATGTGGATGAAAATGGATTGCTATATTACTGCCGCGACACTGATCAAGCCAGTGCCGATCGAGATCGACTGGCGAAATTAGTGATCCCTGAGTTGCTGCAGCCGGATGTCCTTCATCACTACCATGTGAGTCTAGAAGGGGGACATCAAGGCATAGGCAGAACATATCACAAGATCAGGGCCCACTTTCACTGGAGAGGACTTTTTCGAAGCGTGCAGAAATATTTGGGCTGTTGCACGGATTGCGAGACCGGAAAGGGCAGACCGATAATAAAGGGTCGATCGCCCGGAAATATCGAGGATACCTACCCTTTCCAGGTGATAGCGATGGACCACATACCGTCACTGCCCAGATCGACACGCGGCAACACTGAGCTGCTGATCTGGGTCGACCTATTCACCGGTCTGGTGATTGCAAAGGCTAGTGCATCCCGATCTGCGGAGCAGATCGCCCAGAGTTACGAAGAATGCGTGTTTAGAAGGTTCGGCGCCAGCGAAGTTATCAGACACGATCGGGAACCCGGTTTTATGGCCGAGGTGTTCCGGTCGTTCAATAACATGCTAGGCCAGAAACAGAGTGCGACGATGGCATATCGTCCGCAAGCGAACGGATCGGCTGAACGCATGGTTCAGACAATAACAAGGGCGATCAAGATGTATGTGGCCGACCCATACCAACGTGACTGGGATGAGTATGCAGAAAGACTGGTATTCGCACTCAACTCTTCAACCGATCGGGTCCGAGGAGAGACGCCTTTCTATCTGGCGTATGGATGGGACCCTCGATCGACACTTGAAGCGGCGATACCGATCGGCTGCACTCGGACCCGTGATCGCGATGCCCGCAGTTGGCGTATGCAGGTACAGAAGCACTATCAACATGCGAAGGAAGTCGTCAACGAAAAGTTGCGTCAGGCCACACAAGATCGAGCAGATCGTAATAACGATCAGGTCCGACCTCACGGTATTGAACCAGGGGCGAGGTTATGGTTATACCTCGATCGGGCCAAGGAAGGTTATGCAAGGAAGTTGGCTCATATGTGGCACGGTCCTTTCCGTGTAGCATAGCTGATCGGTGAGCATGCTGCCCGTCTGATCACGATCGGCACGGATTATAAAGTTTTTCCGATCGTGCAAGTGTCCAAATTGAAGCTGGTCAGAGAGTTCCCCGATCGGCCCAAAAACCCTGTCTGGTGGATGAAGCGGAGAGATTCGATTTTGATGAAGCTCTGCTACCGGAGGACAGTTGGGAAAGGCCATTGGAGGAGGACGAATTCGAGGTGGAGAAGGTGCTAGATGTCCGATTGGTCAAGAAGACACGTTTCGGTCGCACCCACCGAGAATATCTGGTCCAGTGGAAAGATCATGATGAAGCAACTTGGATCGATGAACTTGATCTAAATTGTGGAGCACTGCTACGAGAGTTCGAGCGAGAACGAGTCAGTCGGAATCGCTTCGCAGTGATGCAGACTCATGAAGATGCAGACCAAGACACGCAGTATCACCGATCAGACCGATCGGTGTGAATATGTGTAAGGTCTGAATTATTGTGAACATATGATAAACTGTGATGAACTGGAGTGGTGGAGTGACGAACGTGATAATAATTTTCGCGATGTGAATGGAACTGTATATGATAACGTGTTGGTGCAAGTTTGGATAAAGTGATGAATTTTGGTCAAGTGACCAGGTGATCAAGATGTCTGAAAGAATGATCACATATATTATAAATTATCTGGTCAGCTATTACCATATCAAGATTCGCAATCACCCCACAGGCGACCGATAGTCAGCGCCGGGTGATCTACAATCTGGTCCTGGAACTGATTACGCCAAGGCTCCTTCCGATCCATCTGGATCAAGGCGTCCTTCAGGTCTGCAACTGGCTCGTCACAGCGGAAGCCGGGATACCAGATGCCATCCTCAGCTAACGCCCCGGGGCTCTCGATGCGACGCTTGGCCATGTGAAGAAACAATGGATATAAGAAAACGTCGAGGTCGCACTCGCGGGCCAACATCCCTTCCAGTACAAACTGGCATAGGATCATCCAGGCCTCGCCCGCTCGACTCCGGCGATGTTTCCGGAGCTTCCGATACAGGATCAAGTCTACGTCACGCAACTTCTGACCCGCGGGAAGGACGAGGTAATGGGTGGATTCCCATATAGCTTGGCAGTGGGCTGCATTGAAAGTCCGAAGTCGATCCAAGAGCGAATCGACCCAACGTTGACGCAAATATCGAACACAAATTGGCGCTGAGCAACACCTCCCATGGCCGATCTGCATATACCATAGAGATCTGCGCTCCTGTAACCAAATCTGCTCGCCACGCAGATGGGTCAGGAGCCTTCGAAGCTGGAGGAAAGAGCCAAAAGTCGGGTCGGGACAGAAACCGGACGAGACCTTGTTTGGTCAGGGCTGACCGCAAGCTACCGATCTGCCCCGGTGACCACGGCATAACGGCGTCGAAAGTCCGCGATGGGAGAGGTCGATCTCCAATCGATATTCCCTTCAATCTGGCGTGACGGCGTAGTCCAGAAGTACCAGGCTGGCAGGAAGGCGCCGATCCGGATGGTTCACGAGCCCGTGCAGTTTTGTTACTCTGGGAACTAATCGCCTGATCAGTCCCCGATGCAGACTTCATCGGAGCAGGACCTCGACATCGATCGGACCGGGACTTAGATAACGCGCTGAGTGTGAACTCAGAATCTACCGATCCGCTGTCCGAGTCCCCTCCGGAGGAGACCTCTGTGTGCTGGGTACGAACAACACGGGGGCGCGAGGGAGCATGAGATTTGGCGATTTTAGAAGTGTCATTTGCAGCCGATCTTGGTCTTGAGAGATGCGCCGTCGTCTTGGCTTTCTTTTGGGTCACCGCCCGCTTCTCCTCGAATTCGGAGTCGCGATCTATGCCCCGCGCCCTTGAGCCCCTCGACGCGTCCTTGCGTTTACGCTTGGAAGTTTTCGAAATCTTGGTGTGCCGAATTTTAGCCAATGAGTGGCATTGTTCCCGACCCTGGTGTAGGTTGACCAGAACGGCCGATGCAGACCGGTCCGCGCTGGAGCTAATAGCCGGACGCCGGTACAGCAAGTCGGTCAGCTGTTTATGGAACTGCTCTACGGCAGCCCAACGGCGGTCTGACTCCTGGGTCCAGGTGTCCGATTGGCTATGGAAAGACCAGACCTTATCGACCTGACCCTTGACCACGACCTGTAGCTCGCTGATCTGCCGCTCTAGGTCACCATGTTGGGTACAGAGTAGGGTCCGGTCGGACTTATCCTCCAACCTCTACCGTTTGACCAGCGCGAGCTGTTCCCGGAGGCGTGACCAGTACGCTTCTAGGCGAGACAGATCATGCCGAGCGCCGATCAGCCCGCCCAATATGGGGCGGAGCTGATCGAAGTGGTCACGCGACTGTCGAGCAGCCGTAAGCAAGGCGTCAACCGCTTGAGCGATGTCAGTGGGAAACCGATCTGCATACGAAGAGAGGTTAGGGAAGTTACAAGGTGAAAATCGGATCGATCGACTTACCTCGCGCTGCTTGTTGGGCAAGCTGGGCCTGGAGATGTGCGTTCTCGGCGAGAACATCTTTCAACTGCGCAGCCGAGGGGGTCAAGGTGTAGACATCCTTCCACAGCTGCAGGAACGATGCATTCTTGGTGGCCAGCTTCGACTGAAGGTCGCAGATGGTCTTTCGAAGCTGATCAGACCCGATCTGATCTCCATCCGGTCTGTCGGAACCTGGGGTGCTGCAAGAGCTGTCAGATCGGGTCGATCGGCTAAGGGAATTGATGTGTGATGACTGGGCGCACAGGGCACCTGCAGGATCAAGCGTCAAGAGAAGTTACAAGGAGGCGTACAGACGTACAAGGGGCGCATACCTGGTGAAGGCGGGGCCGAAGACCTGTCCATTGGTGGAATGTTGGTTGCCGTGAAGGTCAAGGAGGTCAACTGCTGGCGAAAGGGTTAACTGGTGGTGAGATCGGGTCGCTACCGTTGCGCGGCTGCGACCAGACTCAGGGGAGGCTGTGGCGAAGCGAAGGAAAAATTTTGGTCACCTTCTGTCAACGGCGCTCCGATCAGCTGGTCAGCGATCGGATTGGTGGAAACAAGGGGGGCTTTTAAGCCTATCATGTGCAAGGAGTGTCAAGCACACGGATTTTGGTAAGTCACATGGCATTACGTGTATTTTACATTTTTTAGTGTTTGGTACTTATTGGGACCGTAAGGTTAGTGGAAAAGAAGTAAATTGGTCTTGGATCGGAAAAGTGGCGAAGAGGTCCTAAGAGACTCTCTAAAAGTTTGGTTTTCTAAGTCGCCTTCGCACGTCGCGGAGTGTTTGGGGGCAGAGGGTCGAGTAATCACCTCCTGCCCATTATACCCGGCCGGGGCGCGTCGCAGACGCATTTGGACCGCCGGAAGTCCTTCGAGAGGAGTATCCATTGGCTGACTTCTCACAAGTTTAAGTCACGTACGTTTGGAACGTACTAACGAGTGGATTGGCCTTTACGTGGAGATATCGGTTGTGAAATTCACGAGCATATTGGATCTTTACGTGGACATTTTCGTTTACTATAACATTGGTTGGAGTTTAGACCGGCTTTGGTCTTCTCTCATATTGGTCAGGGGCTAGACCAGTTGAGTGATCTAACCTCTATTATCTCGTATTGGTTGGGTCTAGATCGATTGGACGGTCGACCGATTGGACTATACATATTTCAAGTGTAACCAGTCTACAAGTACCCAGGGTGAAGAGTTCCGCCCAGGGTACACCCCCCAGTACGGTCTGCATACTATCAGACCCAAGTCAACCAGCGACACGATCCACCGAGTGTTGAACTAGCCCATTCCATCGGGTACACTAGGTGAGAAGGCAACGCAAGATCAATCGGACCAGGCGTCTTCTGTTGATGATCGGTCGTCTGCTAGCAGCGGACGATCAGATCGGATCGCAAGCGAAGGTCCGAGGGGTACCCCGCCTCGTAAGTTGGAAGGCTGGGCACGATGGTGGTCAGGTTCTCGACACAACTGTGTTCGATTTTGAACTTGACTACACCACAGAAATACTGCCGTCATAACCATCTCCCACCATTTTGGCGCTGATTTGATGGATGTCGGGTTGTTGTACCTCCTTTAGTCGTCAAATTACAGGCAAAACAGTCGGAGTTCCACATCCACCACCCGATTCCCCTCCATTCACCGCCGCACCTGCTTGTACACCTGCACGTACGGTTGTGCTGTTCGAGCATGGTTTGAAGTTCCCCCATGATGCGCCGATCCAGATGCGGAAAGACATTCATGTGAATGAACCCGTTGTACCAACGAAGCGAATTGGGAGGATAATCCCGACATTATAACAACCCGAAGGCCAATGAAACCGCGCGCATGTTTTTCTCGCAATGATATCAAACGTAAGGATACAGTTGATGCAGGCTTGGCATGTTGTCTTCACCGTGCCCTTCGTATACTCGAGCGTCTCTAGAAGCATCTGCCGCATTTCTTCCATGATTTCAGATTAAGATGGTCGGTCTGCAAGCGCAGGTATCCATCGACTTTAAGTTGCGGGTTATTTATATAGATTTGTGCAAATTTTGGCGCATTCTCACTGCCAAATAGGAGGCTACTGTTGAGATGGTCAAGCCCCCATGTTGTAAATGCCACTTGTGCCATATTTCTACACCAACTGATGTCCAAGTAATGGCATTGTTGTATGTTCACGAAAGGTTTTGCCCCGCCAAGTCTGGTATTCAAGCAGATGACGCAACATTGGTTACGGTGGAGCTATCAGTGGAGCATAAACTTCCCACCGCTGCAGCAACTTGAGAATGTGAGGGGCACAGCGAAGACACTGTTACGCGTTCCTCAATCTAGCGCAGCGCATCGCACTGCAACCGGCTTCCATTTGACCGATTTTTAGCCGGAGGCGCTGATCAATCCCGTCGAATACACGCCGCACTCGTAGTACATCCTGTTCAGCCGACCTTCAATCGGCGGGTGCTTTTGTGTCAGGACTGTACAAATAGCACTCATGTATTGCTTTTCCCATTGCTGCTTGCGTAAGCTGTATCCTTTTTCCTCCGTGCGCATTGGTTGCTTCGTGATGTGCACCTGTTCGAGCTGAACGTCGCTCCTGCCTATGACGGTTTCTCCCCATTCAAGGACACTTGAACTCAACAACCACGGCAGCTGTTCAATCACTGAGTAGTAAGAAAATGTGTTTCAAATAGTATATATGCTGAAAACAGTAGCTAGTCTTGCCCAGAAGCGTCGCACTGACATACAGACGGAAAACTTTTATATAGGACGAAGATGTGTAAAAGCGCTATTTCTAACCAATGAAAAAGTCGAATAGTTTTTTTACTTAACTGTAAAAGCGCTATGTAACCAGTTACAAAATCGGATTCAATAAAGTCCGACTTATAGCATAGTTCGAATTCGATTAAGTACGGGATCGCGTACTTAATCGAGTTCTATACATAGATCAAGATATTCGCTTAGGTATGGGATCGCGTTCTTAATCAATTCTATACATAGATCAATATATTCGCTTAGGTACTGAATCACGTACTTAATCAAATTCTTTACATAGATCGAGATATTCGATTAGGTAAGGGAGGACGACGACATGAATTCTGTTACTATATACATACTTATGTTGGAACAGCTGGTTGGTACCGGTATTCGCCCGGTCTTGATCTGGCCGGTGCTGCTATGGCCGGTACTGCTTCGGCCGGTACTGCTCTGGCCCGTACCAGAAGCATTTCAAAGGACGAAACCGAAGTGGTTTAAAGTGGTATATGCATGGAATTTGTGATTGAACACTTGGGACTAAATTTTGTGATTAGGACTAAATCTTTAATTATATTAATACACTTTTTATCTTTCTATCTTCACTAGAGATCTCAGCCCCGGAGCTCTGAACTTATACTCAGGGCGCCCTTCCTGCACGCGCATAAGACACCAAGCACTGACAGGCTTGAGCTTAACAAGTTGTCCGCACGCGCCCCCAACTCGTGACAACTTCCCATAACTTATATCTTTTCTATCTTTATGAAACACGTCTGACCCAGCGCTCTACACTAACACATAGAGCGCTCCTTACTACGCACACCAGAAGACTCAAGTACTGGCCAACTTCCCACAGCACAATGCAACGCGAAACCAAAACCACTAATGAGAATGAGAAACGAGAAATTCAATCAACCATAAAATCCACGACAGTTATCAAACGTTAGTGTCCACACGAGAGAGAACTTGTCAACGAGAAAAGAAAGGTAAAAGTGATTAAATTAGATTGAATATATGCATTTCAGTATTACCCAATTACATTTTGGCAGCACCCAATTTCCGTTCCAAAATACTAGACATTCTTCCTGAGCTCGACTGTCGCGCACTTTTTAACAGTGGTGATCTGGTATTTTATGGCACATTTTCATTGTGTGCAAGATTAGATAGTGTTTATGTTGAAAGTATTCGTTACACCGGCTTTCACCAAAAAGCATGAATAAGTTTATTTTTATTTAGGCTCCTGATCGGGCCACACACCCCAAGTTAATAGGGCTAAACCCTCCTGACAATTCTGTAGTAGAAAAAATCCGCAACTAGCCTTATGTAATCAAGTGCTGCGGTCCATAGCGCCGTCACTGTTCCTCGAAAGAAATCTCGTGAAAGACACCGCATTGTTGGGGTATAGACGTTTGTTATGGCCCGCTTGCTTTCACACACCGCATTTCATCTGCCTCCCTGAAATTTCTGTTTCTACAGTCTCGAACGCCGAGCGGTCGCGTCTTGTACTTGATAGAATAGCTGAATTGGAATGACGCCCACGGGTGATTGTTTGAACGGGGTTCTGGACGTATGCGGGTTCGCTCAACTGCGAGATCTGTTGCTCCAGTATGCTTTGTTGATGCGTTGCAAGCTCTCCATGTTGAACGGTAAGTTTGTTGAGCAACGAATCGAAATTTGTTGCAGGTGTTTTCTGTGCCAACATCGACAGTAGGCTAATTTTATGGAGCCACCAATGGGTATCAAAATCCTCTGGGTAAAGTTCTCGTTGCGTTGAAGACGTTCCTTGATTTTTTGGGAACATGGAATTTCCATAGCGTTTGTAAAAGTATGTGTGCAAGTAGTGCTTTCCGCATTCGCCGCCTTCTTAAACTGTTTGTGGTGAAGTGGATCTATATTTACGACACGTAGGAAGTGATGTAGACGGTGCGTACACGCACGGTGCGGCTAGCGCACAGAGGAAGACTTTCCTTTAAGCGGCGTTCGCCGCTACTTAGCCGATACGCCCTTATAAAGGGCTTAGTAAGGGAGAACTTTCTTAATCGTGGTCAAGATTCAACTTTGGTTTACTATTAGATTTCGCTAATGCCTTAACACAAGGCTCCCTTAATAAGGGGGTAGCGAAGGGAAGAGCTTCCCTTACGCTACTTCACTCACTACGCGCGCGACCGGTCGAGTTCAAGCGTCTAGTAGTCGTTGAGTGAAATGTAAACTGAATGTATATTTAATATATAATTAGCCTAAATTAATTTAAACTAATGTAAACTATATGTAATACTAAGTAGAACTTACTAAATTCGTACCTAGCTAAAATGTAGTGTACACCACCTGTGTACCAACACGTGGATGGATGACACGCCACCCCCCAAGGGCTCCTGCCCTGATTGCTTAAAATAACCAATGGTTCAAAACCTTTCGAACCGGTCAATACTGACCCCAACCGTAGTGTACTCACGTACACCACCTACTAAGTTACCCGAATGTAACACTGTTACATCCTCCGCCATCAAGACTATTGCTTACGCAATAAATCAATTTTAGTTGGAGAACTACAACTGCCAGATCCTATGGCTAACCATTAGCACCATTAGTGGTGCTGAGGGTGGAAACTATTCCGATAACTCGGAGGTGGATGCCCTTGGGGATATATCCCCAAAGGCTGACCACTCGGACAGCGCCGAAAGGCGGTGTCGGTCATCCAATCCATTCCTCACATGTGGGGAAAACGCGCTAACTCGTGCACCACATCTACCAACTACGTATGATGCATCCGGGTCGCCGAAAGCGACCATCACCAATGAACCGGCCTCGATTCATGAAGCCCGACATGCCGTACCGGCACGGAAGGGACCTCGTGACCCTCAAAAAAAGGCTAAAAACGAGGTTAAGGGGGGTTTAGCCTCCTATACCCCTGGTCAAGCGGCTGTAATGCCGCGTGAAATTGCGCGCCGGAAACAACTCCGGGACAAACTGCTAACGCCCAAGCAGTTCACTGCCAAGTCCTACCAAACGCGCCTCGGGAAACAGGCACGCGGTTCCCTCGCAGAGATCCCCCTCGAGGTTCCCTTCGTTCTCCTACGGGACGAAAGCGTCGAGGTCGCAGAACGGGCATTCCGCGCTTGGGCGGAAGGGGAGAAGCGCCTCCCCAGGTTTGATGCGCTGTACAACAGCTTTTCCGAGCCCGACGTTCGGGTAGAGAGGGCGTTACGCTTGGCATATTCCCAGGCCAAAGCGCAAGGGCAATTACCTGCCTCTTACTACACGCGCCCTTCTCTCGATGTGGTGCCGGATATCAATGAAAACTCTGCATCTGCCTCCGGCAAACTCCCAGCTACTATGAGATAAGGGGCTTCTTCCGCCCCTTTGGTTGTTGACTCTCAGCGGGATTCTCCCGCTCGAAAGCGTCAACGACGTCTCGGCAATCCTGCCGCTGGGTAGTCTCGGACTCCCACGAACTCTGTGAGTGTGGATAACCCTTCCACTTCACGAGATACTGGGGCTCACCCGGTGATGGCGTCGTGCCATCAGACGTTCCACATGGTAATGTGGAGTACCCTCCGTATCGAGGACTGGAGGAGGAGGTCGCGCTATTGCGACGTGAGTTCCACGAGCGCTGTGATCGACACAGCCGTCGCATCCTAGATGCCCAGGAAGTACTCCGCGACGAGGGGAGTGCGGATGAACGCATCGAGGGGCGGCTTGCCTCCATCGAATCTCTCGTTGCGGAGCTTCAGGGTCGTATTTCGACCCTGTCGGAGATGTTCCGACCTGTCGTGCCTTTCGGCTATCCGACTTTCCTCCCTCTCCAAGAGGGGACCCGCCTCCGGGTTTCTGGTATGGCTTAAGCATACCCACACAGAAGGTTGGATGCGTACGCATCGCCTTCGGGATGTCCAAGGTATACGGCAAGCCCTTTCGGGCTAGTACCTTAAAAGGGCCCGCAAACCTGGGGTGCAGTTTGTTCCGTAACACGTTAGAAACTGCATGTGTAGGAAGATTCTTATCGTTTAATAAAACACTTTCTTCTACTTTGTACACCTTTTCGTTACACCGCCCCTTGCGGTAAGCCTGCTCCTTCTGCTTGTCTTGGCTTTCCGCCATGGCATCGCAGACGTGTCGTAAGACACTAAGGCGCGTCGATAAAAACTTATCGATGTGCTTTCGCACAGATACAGGGATGACATCGGGGAGTCCTCCCACCTCAAGCCCTGGGCCACACACACGTGGCGTCAACGGAACCCTCGGATTCACTAATCCGTTCACGTAAAACGGGGTAAGCCCCGTAGATGCATGGACCGAATTATTTATAGCAAATTCGGCCATAGGAAGCATCTCACTCCAACTCTTTGGAGAATCCGGACATAAACTCCGGAGAATATCCTCTACAACGCGATTAACGCGTTCCGTTTGACCGTCCGTCTGCGGATGATCCGCAGTGCACATGAGGAGTTTGGAGCCCAGCACCTTGAACAGCGCCCCCAAAAACTGTCCCGTAAAACGGGGATCCCGATCCGACACAACGGATTCGGGTATACCATGCTGTCGAAAGACACGGTCTAGGAACACTTTTGCTGTTCCTTGTCCATCAATGGACTCTGGCACCGCCGCCAGGTGAGCCATCTTGCTCAAACGGTCTACAAAGACCAAAATGCCGGTGTTCCCGGCCTCATCCTTCGGAAAACCGAAGGTAAAATCTATACTAATGGATTTCCAACACTCCGTCTGAACGGACAAGCTCTCCAAAGATGCAGCTGAACTTGCAGAGGGTTTAACCCTCTGATACGTCTCACAGGTGGTGATATACGCAGCGACCCACTTATACATGTTGGGCCACCAATACAAAGCGCTTAAAGCGCTGTAGGTCTTATCCCGACCTAAATGACCCCCGGTAGGTACGTCATGTGCCTCAAAGAGGACTCTATACTTTAGTTCCTCATCATGAGGAACAATCACCCGCGGAGTGTCTTCCGCGCTCGTGCTATAATATAGAAAACCGTCACAGTAACTGTAACGGTGTATCCTAGCTCTAGCTCGACTTGACAGGGTTGGAACAGACGAGCCAAGTCCCTTCTCATCCAAAGCGATGATAAGCGCCGTACACTGTGGTTCTTTCTCATACGCCAGGCGTATGAGATCCACCACAGACGAGGTGACGAATGTCGCGTGAGCGAGCTTGTAATCGCTACGACGCGACAACGCGTCTGCAAGCACGTTCTGCTTGCCAGGTTTATACTTAACCTCAAAGTTGTACTCCGCAAAGAAGGAGAGCCAACGGGCCACCCGTTGCGAGAGATGAGGCGACTTCGTCGCTGTCCGTAAGGACGCGTGGTCAGTATAAACCACGAACTGATTTGCGCCGAGTAGGTGAACCCTAAATTTGACAAGGGCATACTTCATTGCAAGTAGCTCCTTGTCATGAACGGGATAATTCCGTTCCGCAGCTTTAAGCAGCCTCGACTCAAACGCGATAACGCGTTCCCTTCCTGCATCGTCTTCTTGTAACAAAGCACATCCGATTGCGAAATCGGAGGCGTCGCAGACGACACCAAATGGTTTCCCAGAATCTGGGAGAGCAAGAACGGGAGCTTTCAACAAGCTCCCCTTTACCGCTTCAAAAGCGTTTTGGTGTTTGGTTTCCCAACACCAATCAACATCCTTCTTAAGAAGGTCGGTTAATGGCTTCGCCATTTCAGCGTAGTTCTCGCCGTACTTGTGGAGATAATTGGCTAGTCCAAGCCACTTCCGTAAATCTCGAAGATTTACAGGCGAAGGCCACTCCATAATGTCTTTCACCTTCGCGGGATCAGCCCGCACTCCATCCTTACCAATGAATCATCCGAGGAAAGGAATTTCCTCAGCACCAAAGATACATTTGGATGCGTTTGCATATAACTTTTGCTCTCGAATACATTCGAGCACCGCTCGAAGGTGTATCAGGTGCGTCTGAACATCAGACGACTCGCCTTCCGCTCGACTATGAACGAATATATCGTCGAAGTATGTCTGAGCGTACTTTCTATGAGGGCGGAAGAGTTGAGTCACCAAGCGATTAAAAGTCGCTGGTGCATTCGAAAGCCCCTGTGTAATCACAAGCCACTCCCACAGAATGACATTAGGCGTGCTGACCGCTGTAAGCGGAATATCGGATGCTCGCATGAGCACCTGATAATACCCGTCCACCAGATCTAAGGCACTGTACACAGTACAGCCCGCCATATTCTTCTGGAGGACATCCTTCCGAGGAAACGGAGTCTGCATGGGTACAGTAGCTGCATTCATCTTGTTGTACGCATGCACAATGCACCACTTTCCGTTCGGCTTACGAACACAAAAAGTGGGAGATGAATGGGGAGACTTGCTCTCCCGTACCATCCCTGCCTCTTCTTTCCTCTTGAAGAATGAGTCGATGACGTCGCATTGCTCCTTGGGGAGAGGCCAATGCCTAGTGACGCAGTATTTTGTTCCAGGAACCAAATCGATTTCATGTCGGACTCCCCGATCCTGTGGTAACCCCATCGGCGGGTTGTCACTAATGACTCTCCGAATTCCTTTAACAAGGAATGGTAAGGGTCCTCAGGATCCGCAAGGATCTTGTAACCGCTTCGGGCATTCAATGCCTGTTTGGTTCTCACCAAAACTGACTCGTCCATCGTGGATGAGGAGTTCAACTCCTCGTCCGGACGCAACACGACAATCTCGTCGATTTCACCTGCTTTCACAGCAGTCTCAAACTCGTTGAAGGACATCTCCTCCAACGACAACAGTTCTCCTACCCCAGGCAACCGTTCCAGGATTACGCCCTCCGTGAAAACACCTGTCACGCTATTCAGCATCCAATAGGACTGCTGACTACTGTCCTCGGGACTCATCCCGGGACCCAGATGGGGGGAGTCAATTGCCTCATCTATTGGAAGCGCATTGCGCCTATCCACAGAGGTCACTACCTCTACCACCGGTGACTCGCCAGTCTCACCTACAACGGCGTGATCGGAATCATTTCCGACGTGCGAAAGAGAGGAACTACGGGTATCTTCGCTTGGAAGCGCCTCGCGCTTAACCACAGGGGTCTCTACCCCTCCCACTGGAGTCGCAACCTGTTAGCCGAACACGGCGTGGTCGGAATCAGTTCCGACCTTAAGAAGAGACAAACTTCGGGTCTCTTCTCTAAGCGACTCGCGTTTAACCTCACAGGAATCCACCTCTATCAATGTCGACTCACCAGTCTTGCCTATCTCGGCGCGGGGATTAACCGCCGAATCCCCCTCGTCAAGGAACACTTCCTTGACCTCATTGGGCTGATCATCTCAGACATCCCAATCTATGGCATCTCACGCCAGAATTGCTTTTGCGATCGAGCAAAGGTGGGTTCATGACTCGCCAATGCTTCACCCTACCGCGGGTGCGTTGAGCCAATGGACTTAGAATTCCAGTCTATCCATGGCTCGTGGCGTTCCAGCCACTTCATGTCCAGAATGAGGTCATACCTCGAGTCCAAATCCAGGACTAGGCAACGTTCTAAGCTGTCGAAGTCTGCAAACCTCAGCTTAAGGTCAATCGAGACCTTGGGTACATAAACCTGTGCGCCCGTCGCTAGACGGACCGTGAAAACGTCACTAGAACGTGCCTCTAGGGCCTTGGTATACAGCCGACTCTTCTCAAAAGAAGCTCGTCTGACATAATTGTCAGATGCTCTAGAGTCTATCAAGACTCTCCAAGGCTTATCAAAGTCTTTCACGTCCGCAAGGATGACCAGCAAACCTGGCTGGTACACCAACTCGGTGCTAGAAAGAACCGTTCCCCTCGGGGCTTTGTGCTGTCGTCCCCTACCCTGGGGCTTAACAGCACTGAGGTATCCCCCAGTAGGGCGCCCCGCACCTACTGGGAGCCGTCGTTTCCCGACGTCTTGGGCAAGGGCTTTTTCCCAACCCTTGGCCCCTTGTAGCGAGTATCTCGCTGGGGTTCCGCGGACATCTGTTCCGCAGATGATCCGTGCTCCCACATAGGAAGCATCTCAGCGGCCCATGCCGCTGCAACATTGCCTGGAGCTCCGCTTCAGAACCCAGTGAAGTAGAGTCAGCGTGACTCTTAACGGAAGCTTTCTCTTCCGCTTCGACCTGACTCAGGTCCATGGGTTCGGTACCCACCTTAGAGGAACGAAATTTCCTCTCGGCGTTGAACGCCATCTTAAACGCCTCCCCCAGGGGTTGGGGTCAGCATCGGAACAATTCCGAACGTGCTGGCCCTTCTTTCAGGCCTCCCATGAAGACGGGGATGAACACATCGTACGAATACGCTTTCGCGTACATCCCTGCCAGCAGGGTCTTAAGCTCCTGGATATAAACCTCCAGGTCCTTAGTGCCTTGACGGCACATCAGGAACGCCAGTTGATTCTGGAAAACCAGATCAGGCGTTGCATACATGTCCATAAGCTTCTGCTTAAGGACCTTCCATGTTGGAAACACGTCCTTGACTGATTACGAGCATGTAAACGCCCATGTACGGGCTTAGCCCGTAAGATGGGTCAATGCAAGTCCCACTTGCAAGTGATCAGCGGTCATGTTCGCTGGGCGAAGGCCGTTTCGACCTTCGCAACCAAACATAAAGTTTGTCACCCTTCTCTCCGGTGAACTCCTCTATCTTAAACGATAATGGAGGGCACACCCCCGTGGAATGACCTCCACCGCAAATCGCCTCATGATCGATGAGGGCATTCACCCTTGCCTTCACGGCCTCAAGGCCCTGCTCCACTAGGAGCTGCATGCCTTCGTCACCCAGTAAGGATAACAGGCTGTTAAAGGCTTCCTGCTGGACGAGGGTTAACCTTTCCTAATCGTCCTGATTCATCCCTTGAAGAGGATCCCGTATCCTACCAACACAGGTGTTGGATTGACTACTAGTGCTACCAGATGTAGCCGGTGCGTACACGCACGGTGCGGCTAGAGCACAGAGGAAGACTTTCCTTTAAGCGGCGTTCGCCGCTACTTAGCTGATACGCCCTTATAAAGAAAGGGCTTAGTAAGAGAGAACTCTCTTACTCGGGGCCAAGATTCCACTTTGGTTTATTATTAGCTTTCGCGAATGCCTTAACACAAGGCTACCTTAATAAGGGGGTAGCGAAGGGAAGAGCTTCCCTTACGCTACTGCACTCACTACGCGCGCGACCGGTAGAGGTCGAGCGTCTAGTAGTCGTTGAGTGAAATGTAAACTGAATGTATATTTAATATATAATTAGCCTAAATTAATTTAAACTAATGTAAACTATATGTAATACTAAGTAGAACTTACTAAATTCGTACCTAGCTAAAATGTAGTGTACACCACCTGTGTACTAACACGTGGCTGGCTGCCACCCCCCAAGGGCTCCTGACCTGATTGGTTAAAATAACCAATGGTCCAAAACCTTTCGGACCGGCCAATACTGACCCCAACCGTAGTGTACTCACGTACACTACATACTAAATGTAACCCGAATGTAACCCTGTTACATGTGATCTGCTACAGATATTAATTCATGGTATATTTATTCACACCAAGACTCTAAATACTAGCACAATGTTTTTTTTACGCTGGCGATTTCCTCAAGCACATGTCTGAGAACATCTCATGTGCTCATCAAAGAAAGTATCACTTACCACCTTGTCTTGTCAACAATGAACATTAGCATCAAAGAACGTTGTGGGCGTCCATCACGTGAACAACTGTTTCAAAAAATTCGTGGTAGCCGTAACACATCCAAGAGTGCTAGTGTTTTAGTCAAAATGCTGTGCTCTCTTGAGTAACATCAACTAAGAAAATCAAGACACAGGCACAGCTTACATGTACTACGGCAAGTCCAATCCTGGAAAATAAGTCAACGAAAGGTCATGCGCCTTTAGCTTCGCAAACTGTCCGATGTAATATCCTGCAGCTATGGGCGCTAGGGCGCGGGCCGTAGCGGTCTAATTAGATCATCAAGACAAACTGTCAGCACCACTACAGAAAGCCAAGACATAGACGCATCTTACATGCACAACGGCAGGTTCAATCCCAGCGGTAAATCCAACGAAAAGTCATGTGCCCTCAGCTTCACAAACTGTCTGATGTAATATCCTGCATCTATGGGCGTTAGGGCGCGGAAAGTAGCAGATAAACCAGATTACGAAGACAAACCGTCAGCACTACTAAAGAAAGCCAAGACACAGACGCACCTTACAAGCACAACGGCATGT
This sequence comes from Peronosclerospora sorghi, assembly GCA_026184515.1. Lineage (NCBI taxonomy): Eukaryota > Oomycota > Peronosporomycetes > Peronosporales > Peronosporaceae > Peronosclerospora > Peronosclerospora sorghi. The sequence continues at coordinate 1,410,922 of CM047583.1, read as the reverse complement.
TCAATCCCAGCGGTAAATCCAACGAGAAGTCATGTGCCCTCAGCTTCGCAAACTGTCCGATGTACTATCCTGCAGCTATGGGCGCTAGGGCGCGAGCAGTAGCAGACAAACCAGATCACGAAGAAGAACCGTCAGCACTACTAAAGAAAGCCAAGACACAGACGCACCTTACAAGCACAGCGGCAGGTTTGATCGTGGTGGGGAAGCCCACGGAAAGTCATGCGCCCTCGGCTGCCCAAATTGGTTAGTTTGGTATTACCGATTGTTCTCAAGTGGTTAAGTACTTTCATTTTGGAAGAACAATTTCAGCCAATCAGAAGCAACCCACGACGTCCACCTCGCGACGTCCACCCAGGGTTGGCAAAACCAGATAAAAAGGAAAGTCTGGTTTGGCAAATCTGAATGGAACCAGACCTTAAACCAGACATATACCAGACAGACTGCGCACTTGTAGGTACGGTTTGGAGATGAGGATTTGAAATTACGTGACCAGATGGCCTAATGGTACATGCTCGAAACTTCCGGATGGTTCGAACTTCGGGCCGGTGCGCTCATCTATGCCGTAACTTTTATTTTAATTTTGGGGCATTCACGCGAAACGTGAAGCGGTGCATCCAAAAAGTAGGTAGGTGACTATCGCAAGATATGCCATTTAAGGCCATGATTCTTCTAACACAGGAGACGGTGGAAACCATAGATCCACGACAGAATACTTCCATGTCCTTTCATTTTGCGCGCTTATTGAACAACTGCCCGCAGGCTCCAACCTTGTCATGTAAAGACATAAACGCGATTGTACACTGACATACAGGAGGGAGGATGGAAACGGTTCACCAGCGTTACAAAATCAGCATGGCACGCAATGTCCTCTACAGACAGGTCGATTCTAAAATCTATCAACATCCGCAACTGCCTCATCGGGAGCGTCGGACGGATCGTCAACTGTTTCACCTTCGCCACAGTGGGAAACACCCACTGTGCGACCGAAGGTTCCAACACGACGAATGAATTCCGTGTTGATGAGAGTGAACTCACGATCTCGCCCGGTCTATCTGCTAAAAGCGCAGCGTTAGACTTGAGAAAGATCAACTTCTCCACCTTGTCATTGTTGAGTCTGTTTTTGCCGAGTTTTGAATGGACAAACCCAAAAGTGGAGAAGTTTCTCTCGAATGCCGCGCTCGATGTGGCCATCGAGAAAACAGTGAGTGCTATTTGTTGCAGCTCAGGCCAAGCACTGCCCTCCACTTTCCAGTACTGAATGACTATCTTATGTCCAGTAAGGAGCATTTCGTACCGGTCATTTCTGTCTGTTTTGGCATCGGTCGCCGATACCAAGAATTCATTTAGTTGTTGGCGCAACAGACGGCGGCGCTCCGGAGATACCGGTTCGGTAGATCCGTCCACAGGAATGATACAGAGCTGTTCCTCCACATCCTTGCATGTTGCATGAAGCAGCTTTTCTCCCAAGTATCGAGGATCGAGACGATATGCAATGGCATGTGCCTGTTCCATACAAAAACTTAGAACGGTCCTTACTGAGGTTGCTGACATATGCCATTTCTGTGCAGGTGAGATTGTGAGCGGGGGGCTCAAGAGCATACGCAGTCAGTCTGATGAAATCCGGATACACTTCGCTGACCGGGCACGCATCCGACTGGTACTTGACGATCAGAAGCTCGATTGGATTCAGGAGATGGAGGCACTTTTTCAGCTCCTGGTGAAAGTCAGGATCTGTGATAATGGTCTTCACATCGACTCTTTGATCTTTTTGGGAGGTGGACAGCTCGCCATCACCCGTCAAAAAATCACGCTCGATCACGATGCCGTAGAGAAGGTATTCCGATGCCAGGACGATCTCAAGAGTTCTTTTCAAGGAACCCCATCTGGTCGGTCGACAGGTATGGATAAGGTGCACAAGTCCAGTGGCTTCTGCAATTTTCGCAGCTTAGCATGGAAAGCATTGATGGTTTGTGAAAAACTTGACAACAGTCTTCACATCCTCCACAAACTTTTGCAAATACTCAAAAGGATAATTATCTGGAAATGTCGCTGCAGCTTGACCGCGCTTCTTGGTCTTCGTGGCCGCGAAGATATTTTTCAAGAGCAGATGCAAGCCGTGGGACACACAGCGCTGGAACCACTTGGATCGAAACTCGTTCCTCAACAGCTCCCATGCCTTTCTGTTCGTGCTCGTGTTATCCGTCACCACGCCCACAATTTGCATTTGGGTCTTCTTGATAACGCGACTGATGGCTGCGCGATCCAGGCCGCATGATGGCTCTGACCACCAGGCGCAATACTTTTCAAAAAGATCGACTTTTTGTGTGCTGAGAGGGTAGCCATGTGGTTGAGAATGGATTCCCGATTAATGTTTGTCCAGATATCAGAGATTAAGCAACCCTGCTTGGCGGCCGAGCCAATGAACGCGATGTTCACATTGCTCCTTCATGCTCGCATAGCCTTTCTTCAGCAGCGGTCCTCCCAACTCTCTTCGGTTAGGCGAAACGTCAGATCCAGGGCACAAGATCTCGAATGCTTTTTTGACGTGAGGATCCTCCACCCTTTGGAAGGAGGTGCTGGTATGGAAAAATGCATAGCCAGTTCTTGTTGGAACAAAGCCTTTTTCGCCGATGTTACGCTTGGCTCAAGAAATTGCCTCATAGTAGGCTAAGCGGCGGCTCTTTGGATCGCAGTGTGCGAAGCGGATGCAGTCGATGCGGCACCGCCCGATCGTTGCCTTTTTTCTTGTAATGGACGTACGTGGGTACACCCAATCCGGTACGGCCGCAACCAATCCTGCAGCATCGTGCCTCCTCTTGTCCTAGCGTACTAGCCAGCAAGTTTTTTTTTCAAAGTTCTTGCATTGTACCATCACATGAGCTTTGACAAGATCTACTTTTTTTCTGGTGGAAACGAGAGGTTTGCAGGAAAGACATGTAGAGTGATGATCTGTTTCTCAAAGGCATTACTGTCCGTTGAAAAATCTGACCACACCGAACGCAGGGGAGGACCGGGCCTCTTTCGAGGGTTGGAAACGTGGGCAGTATTATTGCCTTCTTGTCCTTGCATATTGGTATCCATATTATCGGCCATCCTGGGCAGATCAGCTAAAGATCAGCCCAAAACTTTTCCAAAAACTTCGTTTCAAACTCGACACTTTTATTATCCTTTATGAGGTCAGATGAGTATATTGGGCCCGAAAAAAGATGCCTGGTTTAATCACAAACCAGACAAAACAAAAACCAGACTTAATTAAACCAGACCGTGCCAACCCTTGCTCAATCAGATTACAGAGGGTCTCAGAAGTAACTGTCAAGGATCATTAATCAGGTTACAGAGGGACTCAGGGGTAACTGCCACGTATTGAAGTCAGCGCTGAAGTAACCAAAAAGTAGTGGGTGAAAAAAGTGATTGCCTTTGATGTAGGAATTAGTAACACTTAACAGGATCAAGATTCCCCTGAACTGCAGAGATCTCTGGTGGCCCTAAAAAACTTCTTTACTGCTCTAATACAAAAACCAAGTGTAATACAAAGGATTCGTTGAGTGAACGCCCAAGCAAGTGGAGCAGCAGCCTTTAAAGCTAGCTAGTGTTGGGGGAAGCCTGGGACTACTCTTGGGAAGTGTGTCCCTATCGTGTTTGATTGATTTGTTGGTTCGGGCGATAGTATTCAGTACCCGGGAAGTAAAAACAAGGAGGACTGGGTTATTATCTCCTTGTGTTGTTGATTAAGTGGATTTATTAAATTTTTTAACTCCTTCACAACATGTTCGTGCACCTTCCGCAGAGCGTAGTGGGAGATCCGCCGATGGACCTTGTTCCAGAATTGGTGGGAAAGATCGACGAGCATTCGAGATGTATCTTATACAATGTGTTGCCGTATGGCATTTAGTTGATGATCTACCGAAAGGTTGATCTTCTGCTAGATTTCCTTCAAATCTCCCGTGGGAACGTTCAACCACGCCTTGATTGTTCCATGGTTACCTTCAACCCCCGAGGTTGCCAAATGACCTGAGTGGCGAATATGTCGAGTCCAAGCATCAGCGAAGTGAGTTCGGTAAAACCTTCCATGTTTGTTCGATGTAAGGAATAGAGTTGCCAACAGAGCCATGCATCAACCTTAAAGCTTCCCACTTGGAATCGTGGTCTTCTTCCGTTATGGCTCGACCAACAGTTTGCCAACCTTCGTAAATTTGTCAGCTTTCATTCAAGGGAAGTCGCTTCTTCGTGTTTGCTAGGATGTTCTTCTCAATGTTCCACGCGCAAAGGATATGTGATGTTTGCAGAAATACAGTGTCGATAGTGGACTTGAGAGCTAGTTCTAGGTCGGCAACTATTACGTTGGGCTGGCATGTATCCGGAAGGTGTCGCTTGAGTTGTCGAAGAGCCCAAATATAACTTGACTCCTGTCGTGAAGGAGTTAAAAATTATGATAACTCCACTTAATCAACAACACGAAGAGGTAATAAGATAGTCCTCCTTGCTTTACTTCCCGGGTACTTAATACTTCCACCCGAACCAACAAATCAATCAAACACACTTAGGACACAATTCCAAAGGCGGTTCCGGGCTGCTCCCAACACTAGCGCGCTTCAAACAGCTGATGCTCCACTTGCTAGGGCGTTCACTCAACGGATTCCTTTTATTACACTTGGTTTTTGTATTGGATCAAAAAGAAGGTTTTTTTAAGGGCCGCCAGAGATCTGCTCAGTTCAAGGGAGATTTCGTTCTATTAAGTGTTACTAATTCCTACATCAAAGTCGATCACTTTTTCACCCACTACTTTTTGGTTACTTCAGCGCTGACTTCAATACGTGGCAGTTACCACTGAGTCCCTCTGTAATCTGATTGAGCGAGGTGGCCGTCGCATGTTGCCTCTGATTGGTTAAAAATATCCATTTATATCTCCACATTCATACCAATCATAAATCAATTAGCCGCGAGGTGGCCGTCGCATGTCGCTCCTGATTGGTTAAAATATCCATTTAAATCTCCACATTCATACCAATCATAAATCAATTAGCCGCGAGGTGGCCGTCGCGGGTCGCCTCTGATTGGCTGAAAAATATTTTTTCCAAAATTAAAATAATTGACCTCCTGAGAACAATCGAGAATACCCAATTAACCATTGGGCGGCCGAGGGCGCATGAATTTCCGGGAACTTCCCACCACAATCAGACCTGCCGCTATGCTTGTAAGGTGCGCCTGCGTCTTGGCTTTCTGTAGTGGTACTGACAGTTTGTTTTCGTGATCTGGTTTGTATGCTACTGCTCGCGCCCTAGCGCCCATAGCTGCAGGACAGTAATGAAGCTGAGGGCACGTGACTTCTTGTTGGATTTACCGCTAGGATCGAACCTGCCGTTGTGCATGTAAGATGCGTCTGTGTCTTGGCTTTCTTTAGTAGTGCTGACAGTTTGTTTTCGTGATCTGGTTTGTCTGATACTGCCGGCGCTCTAGCGCCCATAGCTGCAGGACAGTCTACGAAGCTGAGGGCACCTGACTTATCGTTGGATTTACCGCTAGGATTGAACCTGCCGTTGTGCATGTAAGATGCGTCTTTGTCTTGGCTTTATGTAATGGTGCTGACAGTTTTTTTTTGCGAGATCTGGTTTGTCTGCTACTGCCCGCGCCCTAGCGCCCATAGCTGCAGAGTATTAAATATAGCTGAGGACGCATGACTTGTCGTTGGCTTTGCCACCATAAATGAACACGTTGTTATGCTTGTAAGTTGCACCAATGTCTTGACCTTCTTTGATGATGCTTATGGTTTGTTTGCATAGTCTGGTGAACTTATTACTTCATGTGCCCTAGCGCCCTAGCCTTCACTGCCGTGATGCTAAAACCAACCCGACTGTAATGAGACACCGTGTGGATGCAAGACACACTACTTAAAGACGGACGCATCGTTCGCATTGTTCATAAGATGAAGGCACAACACAATCTTTGTTGTTGATGTTCAATGTTTGCAGACACTACATCAAGTCAAAGCAACATTTTGCTAGCATGTAGAGTTTTGGCATAGTAAAGATTATACCGTGAATTGATAACTACCACAGATCATCTTCTATATGTTGTAAATAAAGATTTCACTTCACCACAATCGCTAATTGCGTAACTTCAGCGTATGCGAGCAAAAGGTACGCACACACACATCTTAATGGTCATACATCAAATATTTATGTTCTGAATCTTTATTCATAGTCTCAGCAAAGACACATTCAACGTTGAATCAATAAAACTGATGCTGGCACTTCATTTCCAGGAGGTGCACTAAACAATCGCTCAAACATCAAAATCTTGATCCAATTCACTCACTTAAAGTCGATTTGACCCATAACAAACGGTTGTAATTGCATTTGATCACCAATTATCTCCAGTTTCCGTAAGGAAGAGCCAAAAAACGAAACCAAGCGTGGCTCTATCACTTCCGACGCTTCTTCGACCAAAATCACGAAAAGATTCGTCGCGCAACTCGCCTCCAATCGCGACACGCAACCTGTAATGGTCCCTCTAATCACAGCCTTACCCTCGTAGATGCGCGAATTCGCACGCAAAATCTCACGCTGCAATTACATCATTTAAATTCTCAGTTCTGCACTAAATGCATATTGAAATCAAGTATTAATATCGCTCCACAGATTTAGTACTGAGTACAAGGCATTCCATCGTTCTTCCGAGTTCATACCCCAGTGCCATTCAATGGGGAGATAAATTGCTGGTCCTAAATATCCCATGCAAATTCCTCTTCATCTTCGACTTCTTCTACGATCTCAATCACTTCATCGTTCTCATCGTCCCCAACCTCATGCATTTCACGGAGATGTTGCAAATTCTCCGATTCCTCGACTTCATCTCCGTTGTCAAATGGAATGGCATCCTCAAAGTTATCCACATCACTATCCGAGCTCCAAAAACTTTTAGCTTTACCTTCTTCTTTAATAATTGACTCTAGCGTCTCAAGAAGCTCCTCTGGTTTGGTGTCCTGTACGTCTTCCACTGTGAACTTCTGAATGTTCTGAGCTTTATTTTCGCACTCTCTTCTGCTTATTGAAGGCGAGCGACTTCTAGTTGCGTTTTCGTCACCTCTGCTTCCTTTTCCTCTACTATTCGCTCTAAACCATGCACCTGCTCTTCCAGTTCAACTCTCATCTGCTCAACGCTTTCAATCTTCTCAGTAGCCTCTTCTAATCGAACTTCTAGCGCCTATTCCGTCGTCTTCCAACTCTCTTCTCGAGTTCGTTGCTATTCGTGCAACGCAGAAACCTGACGAAGCAACGGCTGTATCTCCTCGGAAACACTTTGTCCCAACATATCCACACGAACCACCGCATCTTGCCACTTGCGCTTCCACTATGCAATTACCGCCCGCGCCATTTCTTCCCATCGAGCAGCGTCTTTCTCCACATCTTAAACAGTCTCGTGCAAAACCTGCAGCGTTGCTTGCAGCTCCAATTTTTCCATATTCAGTGCTTCGCGTGGCTTGCATGTCGCCTTCAACCTCTTCATTTCTTCATCTTTCGTTGCATCAGCCTACGTCAGTTGTTCTACTTGACGCTGCACCCTTTCCAGCTCCTGCGTCTATTGTGTCACTCTCTGCTTTTGCTTTTTTTACTTGACTACTTAAGTCATCGACTGTGCTTGCTAACTAAACATTTGCTTGGAGCACGCGCGCGGTTTCCTCCTCTTTTTGTTTCAATTTAGTCAAAAGGTCCCTCTCTCTTCCACAAACGCCTCAACCTTTGACGCTCTCTCGTCTGCCTCGCCCCTTTCTCTCCGCAGCGCACGAATTCTCTGATCCAGATGCGCCTGCTTCATTGATAAGTCCTGACCTTCCTACCTGTAACGGGGTCACATTCGGGTAACACTGAGTGTTGGTGTACATGAGTACACCACGGTTGAGGTCAGCATTGGCCGGGTTGAAAGGTTTCGAACCTTTGGTTATTTTAACCAATCAGGGCATAGGCCCTTGGTGTGGTGGTGTGTCAGCCATCCACGTGTCCGTACACAGGTGTGTACACTACATTTTAGCTAGGTACGAATTAGGAATATTCTACTTAGTATTACATATAGTTTATATTAGTTTAAATTAATTTAGGCTAATTACATATTAAATATATTAAGTTTACATTTCACTCTATTTAGTAGACGCGCGACCTCGACCGGTCGCGCGCGCAGTGAGTGTTGTAGGTAAGAGGGAGTCCTCCCTTTACTTACATCCCGTAAAGGAATACAGCCGTTAAGGCTAAGTCGTAAACTAACCCGGGAATCTTGTCCCCGAGTAGGAGAACTCTCCTACTAAACCCTTTACAAGGGCGTATCGGCTAAGTAGCGGTAGCAACCGCTTTAAGGAATAGTCTTCCTCTGTGCGCTAGCCGCACCGTGCGTATACGCACCGGCTACACTACCAGTTGAGCACAAAATTTCAGCTCGCTCCTTAACATAACTTGCTCTGCCTTTAACGTTATCAGCTCCTTCGTCAACGCTTCCTTCTTCACTACAACCTTCTAATGCTCCGCCGGATCAACCTGCTGATACTTCTCCACCATCTGATACACGAGTTGTTTTCAGCGCTTGTTCGCATCTCTCAGAGCTTCAATCTCTTGCTTAAACGACACCACTTACTTCTTTAACGCGGCTTTAGCCTGATGCAACTGCTCAAGCTTCGCTTCGAGACTGCGCACCTTGCTCTCCTTCCTTTGTGGTCAGTTTATTGCCCCATGGCTTATTTATTTATTTATTTATTTATTTCGTAACATCTCGTGACTCTCCACACAAGTTTTGCACCTGCTGGACCCTTTCAGGTATCTCTTCGTACGGTCGCCCTCGATGTACAGGTTTTTTTCGTTTTATTTTACAATAGCCGTACAGGTTTCACACATTTAGCACCCTGACAGGTTTCTATTCGTACGATCTTTGTTGTTGCCGTACAGGTTTC
>CM047583.1:1379003-1401977 GCA_026184515.1 Peronosclerospora sorghi | reverse complement strand
TGACAGGTTTCTCTTCGTACAATCTTTGATTTGTTATGCGGTTCTCCTTGTTGTTTTCAATGGATGTACAGGTTTCACACCTTTAGTACCATGACAGGTTTCTCTTCGTACGATCTTTGTTGTTGCCGTACAGGTTTCACTCCTTTAGCACACTGACAGGTTTCTCTTCGTACGATCTCATTCATACACAAATTGCACATCTTAATTCTAATTCATGGAGCACTCATAGGATCACCCTTCATATTACCATCGTCATAGTTAACCATATTGCTTCAATAAACTTAAATTGCGACGTGACTTAACCACATTTTCCAACAAACTTCCAGTCCTTGTTTAAACATGTATCTTTTTTTGTATTCTGCTTTTCTTTTTGTTATGCCACCTAATGCAACCAACTCGGGTCCGCATTCTACTCATCACAACCAGCATGGGTTCTTAATAGGGATGTACTACATCGTCAGCGTCTTGTCACACTTTTTCTTCTTTTTCTTGCTATTTTTACTTTTTATTTTGTGAGGATTATACATCTCCACCTCAGCTTCATCCTCTTCTGCTGGGTTCCGACTTCCTTTAGATCCAACAGCATTAGCTTTCACAGAGTATGAACCACCATTTATGTCTGCCCCTTGTCCAACATTAACATTTTCCTTGGGTTGAGGTGTTCCATTAGTTGTCTTCTCCATACTCCTTCTCGCACATTTTTATCCACAAGTGTAAAACATGCTGAAATCTCTGTTACTTCACCACTTATCGTCAGTTCAGCTTGTGTCTTAACCTCACTGGATGTAGCTCGTTATGTCAATTTTTAATTGAATTTTCTTATTTTCTTGATCCTCGTCCAAAGTGAGTGATCCATCCATACAACATGTAGTATTTTTCTTGGTTTTCTTCTTTATGCAGGGTGACAGCGGTGTCACTTCACTTTCACTTGACAATGCCCTCTTTTTCTCTCGACAGTGGTTTCAATTCACTGTGGGGATAAGCGTTTAACAGCTCCGCTACCTGAGCTTTGGTCAACTCTCCTGACTTCAATTTAGTGCGCATATCGGCCATCTCTTCAATGAACTTCCGACAATACTTCGCATCATGACCAAAGTTCTCACAATAATCACACTTCACCAGTTTCCAACCGTGAATTTTATCATGTTCCCGTCGGTTACAGTGTTCACATATCACAACATGGTCAGTATTAGGGTTTGTTGGCGTTCGCGCACTCTTGTCCTCATACGTCGGTCACACCCGCTGTACTGCATGTACTTCCCCGCCCATCGTATGCACGCTAGGTTGCGGGTCTTCAAACATAGCATCAGCATCCTTACGTGTAGCTACCTCCTTTCCAGGCCTCATAAGCCGCGCTTCATGTTTAATCAATAATCTTTCTAGCTCTTCAATATTTGAGAAGGTGATATGTTGATACTGCATCTGTATGGTGCGATCATGAATGGTATCAAAGAATTGTTGGATGTGTTCTTCCAATAGTGAAGCATTGAAAGCATTTCTAAAGTCCATTCCTGCTCGCAACGCTGCTGCGTTTAATCGGTACAGATATGTAGTAGCCAACTCATCATGTTTCTGCGTCAATCTTGAATACATAACTCGAGGCGACACTTTGTCCACACAAAAATTCTTCTGAAAAAGCACAATCACCTTAACCCAGTCATACTTTACCGAATCGGCTAGTTGTTCGTACCACCATGACGCTGTGCTTGTCAAGATATCAACAAACATTCCCAGACGTTGACTATCATTACAATGTGATATATTAGCCACGTGTGAAAATCGAGCGACCCAAGCCCGTGCACTTCCAGCATCCTGCCTATTCCCATCAAAAGAGTTTATCTCAGTATTCTGAATGATGGCTGTAACTGGTTGAGGTGATGGTGCCCATGCGTTTGCACTTCCACCAGGCATACCATACCCTGAAGTACTATGATGCACTCGTGGATGCGTAGCCGGTGTTTGATATGAAGTACTAGGCGCCCCTCTCGGTGTATTGGGTGTGTGACTAGCTGACAAGGCTGCCGTGACTTTAGTTAATTCTTCCAAACTCAAATACCCATCTTGCATCATCTTCAACAAATTGGCTACCACTGGATCTTGTTTAGGTGCAGCCATCCTTGAACCCTGTCTAGGTGCAGCCACCCCTGGACCCTGGCTAGGTGCGGCCACCCCAGGTTCTTGCTTGAGCCCAGCTAGTTTTGGTGTGGACATGATTTCATCGTCATCAGATGAGAACTCCAACTTCTTTTTAGTTTTGGTAATTTTTCTGGGTCGCAACTGTGGTACTTCTTTAAACTCATTTCTGTCAATGAGCTCCAACATACCCGGTAGTTTAGACTCCCTTAACGGTGTATGTACGGTGTCTGCTATTATATAGTAAGTGGGAATGATATTGTCAGTTTCTTCTCGATATACCATTAATGATGTTTTCCACTGATTTTCTGCTAATAGTAAATACATCATCAGTCCAGTATCTTCTGCGGTCCGTACCAAATCGTAATCACACTCATTCTCAAACACATCCCGTCTGATAATCTCATACCCTAAATTTGGGAACAAATCCTCCAGTGCCATAACAGATCCTTGTAGATTTCCAAATGTAGTGAGATCTTCCCGCACCCTAAAGTTGGGTGCAGCCCGCTTCGTCTTACTTATCTCAAATAATGAGAACCAACAGCTCAAATCACCCGGTAATCCTAGCACCTGTTGTTGATAATGCGTTACCTTTGCACACGCTTCGGAAAATGTGTAAGTCCTGTTAGTATCATCATCGGAGTATTCTAGTGTAAAATGGAGATCTGGACCATCTTCTTGTGGTACTAATGCCATTGTGTATGCTTGAATTTGAAGTCGACGTTTGTCCCGGGTCGCGGCACCAGTTGTCGTGAAGGAGTTAAAAATTATGATAACTCCACTTAATCAACAACACAAAGAGGTAATAATATAGTCCTCCTTGCTTTACTTCCCGAGTACTTAATACTTCCACCCGAACCAACAAATCAATCAAACACACTTGGGACACAATTCCAAAGGCGGTTCCGGGCTGCTTCCAACACTAGCGCGCTTCAAACAGCTGCTGCTCCACTTGCTAGGGCGTTCACTCAACGGATTCCTTTTATTACACTTGGTTTTTGTATTGGATCAAAAAGAAGGTTTTTTTTAAGGGCCGCCAGAGATCTGCTCAGTTCAAGAGAAATTTCGTTCTATTAAGTGTTACTAATTCCTAGATCAAAGTCAATCACTTTTCACCCACTACTTTTTGGTTACTTCAGCGCTGACTTCAATACGTGGCAGTTACCACTGAGTCCCTCTGTAACCTGATTGATCATCCTTAAGAGTTACACTGATTCCCTCTGTAACCTTATTGATCATCCTTGACAGTTACTTCAGAAACCCTCTGTAATATGATTGAGCGAGATGGCCGTCGCGAGGTGGCCGTCGCATGTTGCCTCTGATTGGTTAAAAATATCCATTTATATCTCCACATTCATACCAATCATAAATCAATTAGCCGCGAGGTGGCCGTCGCATGTCGCTCCTGATTGGTTAAAATATCCATTTATATCTCCACATTCATACCACTCTTAAATCAATTAGTCGCGAGGTGGCCGTCTCGGGTCGCCTCTGATTGGCTGAAAAATATTTTTTCCAAAATTAAAATAATTGACCACCTGAGAACTATCGAGAATGCCCAATTAACCATTCGGCGGCCGAGGGTGCATGAATTTCCGGGAGCTTCCCACCACAATCAGACCTGCCGCTATGCTTGGAAGGTGCGCCTGTGTCATGGCTTTCTGTAGTGGTGCTGACAGTTTCTTTGCGTGATTTGGTTTGTATGCTACTGCCCGCGCCCTAGCGCCCATAGCTGCAGAGTATTAAATATAGCTGAGGACGCATGACTTGTCGTTGGCTTTGCCACCATAAATGAACACGTTGTTATGCTTGTAAGTTGCGCCAATGTCTTGACCTTCTTTGATGATGCTAATGGTTTGTTTGCATAGTCTGGTGAACTTATTACTTCATGTGCCCTAGCGCCCTAGCCTTCACTGCCGTGATGCTAAAACCAACCCGACTGTAATGAGACACCGTGTGGATGTAAGACACACTACTTAAAGACGGACGCATCGTTCGCATTATTAATAAGATGAAGGCACAACGCAATCTTTGTTGTTGATGTTCAATGTTTGCAGACACTACATCAAGTCAAAGAAACATTGTGCTAGCATGTAGAGTTTTGGCATAGTAAAGATTATACCGTGAATTGATAACTACCACAGATCATCTTCTATATGTTGTAAATAAAGATTCCACTTCACCACACTCCTTCTCGGACGTCAAAAACAGAACCCTAGTGAGAAAGTCATATTTGTTGCGACCGAGCCGACGATGTGAAGGAGGGGCATCCTAAGTCTACAAATGTATACATAGAGCGGGTAAGAACGATTTTGGCGTGAACATTTGCAGCAGGAAATAATTTTACCTCTTGGTCCTGTACGTGCAGTCCATTAGTAGCACTTGCTGCCATTTATCAATCAATGCCAGAGATGATGAAGGGACAAAGAGAAGGTGCATGATTCGGCCATCGGCATCCATCCCGAAAGTATGACGTATGGTCTGTGATTTTAGATCGTCCAAGAATGCTTCCAAAGGAGTACGGCCTGATAAATCATCCAAACGGGTGCGTTTCTTCGCATTGTAAATATCACGGCTGGTGATGAGAGTCTCGGATTTCGTTGGCGCAGCGTTCTCAAAATGACTCGCTGAGCTACTCCGGCCTTGGTTATTTGTCCGATCTTTTTGGTGGCCCAAGGGACAGTGTTCTCGCAGATGGATAGGTAGCCATATCTTTATTTGCCGAATGGTTATGTTCGCCTTTGAGCAGAGTAAGGTTCCATTGACCAATACCCACGCGTTGACGGTGATGTACCAGGGACAATCCATGCAGCGGGTACTGGTCTTCTTCTTTCGCGTTTCTTCGGTCAAGTAGTTCCGCTTGTTTGGATTGTATAGGCCACCGTGTGCACAGGAGAACCACTTCCCCTTGTTTTGATTTCTTTGAGCGCAAACGGTTGATTGCATAGCCTTGCGATATCGCAAATGCACGAATATCGCTCTCAGCCGCTTCGAGTGATTGGTACACACTTGCAGGCGGAGGTAATAATGGCATGTTATGGGAAACTGCAGCGGACGAGTGTTGAATGGGACTTTGGTGAAGGATGTGAACGATACACTAATTGAAAACTTATCCATATTTGCCGCATTTGGACATATTGGAGAGGGGGTGTGTGGCCTTATCAACTTGGGGTGTGTGGCCCGATCAGCCCCCTTTATTTATAGCAATGCTAATTTCGTCCTTTTAAGCTATAAGGTAGCGTATTCAAAATGTGAGTACCTTTTATTAGGTACAGATAAGTAGTGTAAGATACACGACAGATGTAGGATCGCTACAACTTCAACCCTTAAGCATCTTACATGTTAGGACCCAAGGTGAAAAACACAGTTCCTAAGGCAAGGAAAAAGCACCTGTCACATGCCGACTTCCTGTTCATGGTATATTGATTAGCTAGAAGACAAGGACAGCCTAGATTCCATCCATGGCACGAACCGCGCGAAAAAGGGTAGGAGGCATTGCATGCATGAGCCGCACGGCGGTGGTGAAGGCCTTGGCCGAGGCATTCAATAGGGAAAGCAAGCTTAGGATCTCCGTGCGGTACAAAGGCGTCGGTGCACGGTTGCAGACATACCGAACCCCTCTGCACGGCATGAAAACGCAGGACGGAACCCGAGCTTACGGCCCATGATTACGATGGACTGTCTTGATCTCAACGCGCAGACACATATCCATGCGATTCTATTTGGCGATAGCTGTAGCTCCTTTCTCCTTTGCAGCATAATACTTGCGGCTTTCCTCAAAATATCCGTTGGGGTGGTTGATTAAAACGTCAGGATCGCTGCCGGGATGAGTCGCTTCAAAGTACTTTTTGCAAGCAATTTGGTAGTGATGATTTTCTGATAATGACAAAATCTCTTGCTTGTCGCCCTCAGGTATTCCTTGCAGTGCCTTGCGAAGGTGCTGCTGTTCAAAATGGCGGAATGGGCAACCGTGATACTCACCATTCTTTGGTGGATCCCCTGTAATGATGCGCATGCAGTTGGGAGGCGCATAATCCTTGCGCTTCCCTTCCTTTCCGTAGTTGTGGCGGATGTTGTAAGCGTATTTTTTGTTAAAATCGTCCACCGACATCTTCTTGCAGAATTCCTGTTTCCAGTATGCGATGGCATCGTCAAGCTGAAGACCGATGCCTTTCAAAAAGAGTCCAAACTGCTGTCGCCCAGCAAACTTTAAATGGTGATTTAGCTTGAGTCCCTTGTGAAGCGAACGCATGCAGAGCGGCATTGATGTGGATGCTAAGCCATCGATCATGTCTGGTCTAATAGCATTCTCTGAGCCGGGTACAGGAGTTGACGAGTAGTCTGCATCGATGTGATGTTTTGCCAAGTTCGACAGCACTGGAGCTAGGCGTTCATCTTTGCTTATAGGGGAGCGATTGTACTTGCGAAACGCTCCTGATAATTCCTTCGATAGCTGTGCAACATAAACACGTAAGAAGATGCAAACAAACCTTTCAACAGTACCAACGTACGTACATTGGCACGAAAAGCCGCAAACAAGATCGACACGACGTGCTCGAAAGACACGTATGCGATTCCCGCCTCAATGAACACCCGTCGAGTGCCAACCAGTTCCAGCGCCTGTGTAAAGGGCACCTTAAAAAACGCGGGCAAAGGTCGACCGCGGACCTTGGGGTCGTTTGCGTCTCGCACTGCCTTTAGTTTGCTCTGCCGTGCTTCAATCTCCGTTGTTGTCGCCTGTACGGGGCACCCTCAATCACACATGAGACACTTTCTCAACACACTCAACACATTTCCTCCATCCCACCTACCTCGTCGTATGACAGACCATTCTGCTTCATAAATAGAATCTTCTCCTCTCTCGTCAATTTATCAAGTCGATAGCTGCGCGAATCCATTCAACCGTTAGCCAGAATCTTTCACCTTCATCTCTCCCATACGTATCGAAACCTCGTACCGAAACAACGTGCTCTCCTGCGTCAGAAACCACCGCCGTAGCTCCTCCGTCTGGCAAAAGGCCATCCGCAAGAAAAAGTGCGACAAAACGTCCTTCACTGCATCGTCCTCTGCTTGTTCCCTCCGCCTAAAATGCGTCGCGCGCAGTGGCATGTGCTTGTTCAGCGTCTTTTCCAGTCTTCCCTCCCGATCCTTCATTTGCAAACTGCGTAAGCGGTAATTCTCCACTGCCTTGAGCACATAGAGTCGATCGATCGCGAAGGCTTCAAATTGCTCCAGTGATACTTCCACTAATGGCGCCTTTTTATACAGTGACAGCATGGACAGACCATCGTGCGGTTCCTGCTCGCGCGACCGGCTAAGGCTCACGTTTTGCATGGGGCTTTAAGGATTGATTCCCGCCAAGAGTAACTTTTTGAGGTGGCGCACATGAAATAGTGTTTTTGTGTACATGTTGAAGCACGCACCATCACTCCGCATTCCGCATTCTCCCCATGAGCACTTCAACGACGTCGGTAGCGACGCTGCATGATGTGGATCTACAAAGGATTGTACGCGACAAAGTCTTGAGTGAGATGGTCCAGCATGTGACCCAATTAACGCATGGGTGGGTGATTATGATCGTAGACGACTCGGCGACTCGGACATTAACGCAAGTCACGCGTATGAGTGAACTCACGGACGGCGGCGTCTGTCTTTTGGAGCGCATGGAGCTCGAGCGACAGCCATTTCCTGAAATGAATGCCATTTATTTTATTGCTCCGACGATTGCCAACATGCGACGCCTTGCGAAAGACTTTGAAGATACACAGAAGCCCAAGTACCACAAGGTGTACCTTTATTTTCTCCATCGTGCACGTAAAGACGCTCTTTCGGAGCTTAAGCATGCCCCTTCCAGTCTTCTTCAGAGGTTACAAGTGTTACAAGAGGTCAACGTGGATTTTCTAGCGTTTGAACGGTGCGCGTTTACGTTTGGGATGCCAGACGCATTTCATACATTGTACTCGCCGACTATTGAAAAGAGTGAAAGTGAGAGGTTGATGCACGAGATAAGCCACAAGTTGGTATCAGTTTGTGCTACGTTGGAGGAATATCCTTATGTTCGGTACCAGGCTGGACAGGCTCGCATGAAGGCGTTGGCGCGGATGTTTGAAAACAGGATGAATGACTACTTGGCACAGAATTCCGAATTTTCATACGCTACAAAACGAGGCACGCTACTTTTCTTTGATCGTGGGCAGGACATGGTGACGCCGATGATGCACGAGAGCACCTTCCAAGCAATGATATATGACTTGCTGGATGTGCAAGACGATCAGATCTCGTACGAAGCGGAGACAAATTCGGGCACCACGACAAGAACAGCATTTTTAAACGAAAATGACAGACAATGGGTCGAGTTTCGACACACGCACATTGCTAAAGTCAGTAACGAGATTGGTAAACGCATCATTGAGTTATCGACATCGACTGCAGGTGCATCGCTCAGACGAGGCAAGAGCACAGATTTACACGCTATGGCCGCAGGATTGCGTGAATTGCCAGAGTACCGTGAAATGCTAGGCAAACTCTCACAACACTTGTTTCTGGCAGGTAAAGCCATGGACATTTTTACCTGCACAGCGTTGCTTGACACCTCCAACGTTGAGCAAACGCTAGCAACTGGAGTAGACGCATCAGGAAAGAAGATAAAACATTCTTCGGTTGCAAAACAGCTCGAAGATTTGTTTAAAGATCAGAGGCTGACCGAAAACGATCGTGTCCGAGTTGCTGCGATATTTTCCCTAACGCAAGACACTATGAAAGAAGTAGAGCGCAACAGAATCATGGAATCTGCTCATTTGTCTAAGAACCACGAGATTATTCTTGAAAATATGCAACTCGTGGCTGGTTCAGCGTTGTACCAAGAGAGCGGAAATTCGTTACTTACGAGTGATGAATTGAAAAAAGCGGCAAAAAAGGCTAAAGCTGTGGAGTACTCCAATGCGCGCTACGAGCCCAAGATTAAGGCAATTGTGAGAAATGCATTGAAGTGCACTCTTAGTGAGACTGATTACCCATACATTATTGCTCCTCCTCCGCCCAGTCCTAGCAATACTGGCTCAAAGAAGCCTGGTCCTGTCTCGTTGAGGAAGTATGCACTAGTTGTACGAAATCTTTGGAACGCCTTGGCAGCTAATATCCCACATGCGTAGGAAAATGGGAGGAAAAGGAAAACCTCAGGAAGCTGCACAGGTGAGCGAGAAGAAATGTTGTTGGACCGACTATCAGCAAAGACTTTTTAATATGCTTTCGAATTTTCAGGCTAGTGGGACTTTTTCGGGTGAAAAAATGATTGTATTCGTGAACGGTGGTGCCACGTACTCTGAGGTAAAGGAGTTTCTGTGTAATGAGTGCATAGTGACGTGACATTGGATTGCCGGAAAACTGGTAGCTACGCAGTATGTACGAGTTACGCACCGAGGAGAAGCGTGACGTCTTTATGGGATCGACATCGATGCTGGTTCCACAAACATTCTTACAGTACCTGGAGACGCTGAAGGAGGATAAGCCATTCACTTCCTCACCATCTGCTACATCCGTTAGTCACATATTTGTTGAGGAGCGCCGCTAAATTCTTTCCTTTTAGTGACCCAATGCGTTCGTGATCAAATCGAAAATTCACAACTCGAAGCTACCTTTTCCATTTCACAGGACTTGAGTCCATTGGTATAAGAAACGGTGCTTGTGTGGATAAAAATGAGTCAATCTTACCATGTTTCGCTCCGGCATCCTACTACTTTGTATGCTGTTGCTCAGTGAATTTCATCGTCTCTCTGCTAAAGGTGAAAAGCGCTGATTTATGGCCGACGAGAGAGCTCCATCCTCTGTTATTCTCCATGTGTTCCGTGTATAATCGTACCGGTTTTGTTGACTTACCCATCTGAGAACCAACTTCAACTATGTATAGTAGCGGGTAACTCGCATTCGATTTAAGCCCTCGCGTGAGATTCTCTCTCTCTCTACCGCTCGGATCCTCGATTCAAATGTCTTGTCATTTGGTCACGGTATGACCAGCTGATGAGTCGCCGGTATACGATCATACTTCCGCGAGGAGAGACAAATCTTCTCACCCTATGATCCACACGGGCTTACCGTCCAGAAAATATTCCACCCAAAATATCCATGGAAAATAATCGAAATAAACGAACCCCCAAAGTTCTCCACTCCTCGCGGTACCAAGGCATAACCCGCCGTCTCTATAGATACACTGGATCTTACATCTCTTTTTTAGCTTCTGATAGAGATAGATGTAGATAGGACGCACGTGCCTTGCTAATATCAACAGACGAGTCTCCTTGTCTCCAGCATATGCTTATTGTACCGAGGCGAAGCATGCACGGTTGGTCATTTCTTTTAGGAAAGGTTTCGTCTCGTTCTCAGACCTACGTCATAGCGCATCCGCAATTTAGGTCCATTTCAAGTAAAAATAGGTCCATTTCGGGTCAAAATAGAACTTTACGAGACAACAGATGCAGTGAACTATTTAAGTTGAAAACCCAATTGCCACTTTGTACGTTGAATGCAAAAAAGACCCACTCGACTCGCTTGCAACTAACTCCCTATCGGCTTTCTCATCCACAGAACCGCATCGTCAGTGTCTCTTACAGCTTGCCCTTTTTGCTGCGGGTCTGGCTCCCCATCGTCGTCTTGCTCGTAGAGCCTTTTTTCAGTGAACCCGTCACGCACGCGGTCCCTTTCGTGTAGCCACTTGGGGTTTTCATCTTGCGTTTCGTCTTGGTGGGACGTTTCCGTCCACAGCACAGGCCACACGTGAGGACACACAAGGTCGTCGTGACACTCCACCACGCGAGACGCACGACCAGGCGGAGATGAAAGAGCACCAACGGCACACAAAGCGTGAGCAGCACAGCGTCCACGATCTTTTGAGCATGGACACCCACGTGCTCGTTCTGGGCCAAGAGCATAATTGTCTTGTGGCGCACGACCTTTGCACGCACCAGGGCCGCTTGTAAGAAGACCACGACGTGGTCCTTCGCTTTCGCGACCATGTGGTGGACAAGTGGCAAGTGCGTGGTGAGATGCGGACGCACGGCCTCGTGCACATCGGCCAGCACGGGGTCCACCTTGTTGCGTACGTTCACAACAATCGGATCCAACGTCGTGGCCAAGTTCTCGTGGTAGAATTTGTTCGTGGTCTCCCGCGCCGTGTTTGTCACGTCTTCAATTGTGCTCTGTACGCGTTCCAACGTGGACGACTGGGCACTCATCTTCTCGTGCGCAAAGTCGAGCGTCTGTTCCAGCAACACCAACGCGTCATCGTAGTAGGACGAGAGCAAGGCAGCCAACGTGAGCTCCATCGATTTCGCCACGCCCAACTCTTTCGTCAGCGCGGTCGTCTTTTTCTCCAAGACGCTATAGCGTTTCTCCAACTGCGTCACTTGTTTCGTCGCAGCTGCCAGTTGACTTTGCGTCGACTGGAGTGCAGCCTCCGCGGCCGCGACGTTCGCTCGTTCCTCGATTAGATCTTCTTCCCGTTTCAACAGTTCACGCTCACAAGAAACCACACGCGCCGTCTCCTTGCTAAGCGTTTCCAACACCGTCTCAACCTCGGTCTCTTTCGTCGCCGCACGCTTCGTTTCCTGCGCCACCTCGCTCTCGAGCGTCGTGACGTGTTGCTTGAGCGTTTCAATCTCCTGTTTCAGCGTCACGACCACTTCTTCCTGCTCGGTTGCCATCTTTGTCAGCAGTTGAGCGTGCTCCGCACGCTGCGACTCCACGTGGCGCTCCAGCGCGGCGTTGGCGTCACGCAGCTCGCTCACCTTCGTCTCGAGCGCATGCACCGTCGATGGTTCCACGCAGTCGCTACGTTCACTCACCACTAGAGCAACTTTAGCAGCGAGGAGCACGGCCACAGGGGCCACGAACGTCCAGAGCTTTCGACGCATGAGAGAGAAGAAAGTGAGGGATGAGATGGATCTACTATATACGTGGCGAGTGGAATACGTCTTCATGATTGGACGATAAATCGAGAGGGTTTTGACCAATGATAGAGCTGAAAAGGGGTGGTAACGACGGAACGACCTATTGAATCACGGCGTGTGTCAGAGTAAAGCTAGGGCGAGAGAACGCACTGCCTCGTGGTGGTTTCGATGAGGTCGAGCTAGCGCGTGTCGCCTAGGAAGCTTGAAAGTTTGTCCGACACGTTTAAGTAAGTTGGAAAGCGAAGTCAAGTCGCGGTAATGCGGCTTTCCAAGATTTAGCATCGACGCACAAAAGTTGAAAATAGGTGTACACAAATTGCATTTTTTGTGACGGACTAAACATAGTCCAGTCTAGATATATATCATTTTCTTCATACAGTTGATTAACGTTAACTACGCGCCCGTTTTCTTTGCGCGCACAGTTACTTTGGCATTATAGGTGGTTGTAGAGAGGGGCACGCGTCGTCACGTGGTATATCAAGTCTCGCTTTAGTGGATACGTGTAGTTACGGTTCGATTACTGTGGATAAGTGCTGGACTGGCCGCTTACGCATATACAAATGGAGGTACACATTGATTAAGTGATTTTTAACGCATTTTGCACTACGATTACACTTTGGCTAAGAGTAAAGGCGCACAACAACAGGTTATGAGCCCAAGTAAGGGGCGTGCAGACAGCAAGGAAAAGTTTGCTGTCGTGGAAGAGAATGTTGGGTCGGCCGACATCTTGGCGGACATCCGCAAGCTTACCGACCGACTGGGCAAGCTGGAAGATTCTCGTGGAGCTGTGTCGGATGGGGGTGGTGCGTATCACACCCACAGAGGCTACACCAAGATGAGCATGGCTTCCTTGGAAGGAAGACATGAGGAGAGGGTTGCCTATAGGGCAGGCAACCCTGCAGCGATCAGCTTCAGAATCTAAGCAAGGCCGGTGCAAATTGTTACAATCGAGGTGGCGTAGCAGACGCCGAACAGATCAGGGGCCAAGCAGGGATATCAGGGCACGGGTATGCACACCCGGGGGTCAATAGAGATGCGGAGTAAGCTGCGCACGCGCATAAAATGCGGACGCCATCACCGAAGCAGAGAAAGCTGCAGATTAGAGTCTTCGACGGTACAGATGTGTACCGGGGACTGGGGTCGGCTTTTCACCCATGGGGGATAAAGTTTCTACGCCAGAAAGATATCACTGAAGCAGCGTGTGGGTTCCAATGGAGTGAAGACGTTAAAGTCGACCTCCTGGGACATTACTGTGGTGGAGCGGCTGATCAGAGTTTTTGAAGCTTGATCAGGCGTAACCACGGCGACCGGACTGACGACTAACGAAAGGGGTCATCCGGTTGTTCTGTGACTGCTTGTGTTCCTGCTCACCTTGTGTACCCGACGGCTTGGACGTGGGTCGCTCTCCAGGTGGCGGGGATGTCACACTACAATTCCTTGATGCAAGATTGGGGTAATTCGTAACGTATCGACCGATGTGCTGATCAGATGCAATCAGGCTTGAATCAGGAATTATCAGGCTTGATCAGGTGTTATCAGGCTTGATCAGGCGATAAACGTCGATGATCTGGACCGCTGGTTGATGATCAGGGGATGATCAAGGTCGGTGTTCGATCTAGTCGACTCTGCACAAATTAGCGCGGTTGCGAGTTGATGATCGCAGGACGCAGGTTGCAGATCGGTGATCAGGGGATGATCAGCGAAGGGGGTACTTGATCAAGCGGCGGAAGTCTTTAGCGATTGATCACGGAGCCTCTTAAGCCTAGTCCGCTAATATAATACCCAATATACTATGTATTCTTAGCTATACTTAAGAGGAAAGGGGTTTCCCACAAAATCCACCTAGAGTTCCCGTGGGGAGCTTAGAGCAGTTGAACCACTAGGGACCAAAAACGTGGACCAATGGGGAAGAGGTGAGAGCGCAATGCTCGATCACGTTCCCAAGACCAAAAAAACTTTACAATAACTACCGCTGACACAGCGGGCGGAGTTGCGCGGAGAGTTCTCAACACTCTACGCCTGCCGGTGGGCCAAAAATGCACTAAGGGTTCCCGCCCGGGACGTAGAGGTGCGTGCAAAAGATGGGGGCGCAAAGGTGCCGTCCCTGTAGGTGTCCTTAGTACTTGGACGCAAAAGGAGAACTTTATTAATGCTTATATCCTAAATCTACCAAAAACGCTATATCAACCAATCAGAACTACCCATTACAAGCGCCTTACCGACCAGTCACCCTGATTCTTTTCGTCGTCCATCGCTTCCATTACGTACCCGTACCTAGTCGTCCCTTCTCACGATTCCCCGTCCACGTTCGCCACAGAATGCCCAAAGTTGTACCAAAATCTACGGTACGCCACCGTTGACCCACAGATGTACTAAACTCTACGGTACGCCACGGTTGGACAAAAAATTTACAGTATGCTTCACAACAGCCGCCCCTGAACCTCTTCCCAGCCGGACAGCGGTTGGGGCGGGGGTCGATCATGACGTTGTCAAATTGCCACCCATTAATCACGACGTCGTCGATCATGTAGTCACTACCCGTCAATCATTCACTTCCCAAATTTTGACGGGCTGATCATGCAGATGATCACGGATGGCGACTCATCCCTGGATCGCTCCACGGTCGACAATTTGATCTCGGTGGTCAATCAGACTTATGCGCAACAAGAGGCGATACGCGCTCAGCAGGAAACGATACGCAAGCAGCAAGAGGAGAACGTCGTGCTGACCGACTTGCTGTCGATGCTTGAAGACTCTTCCCACCTGCAACAGAAACGACATGCGCGCGTTGCCCGTAAACTTGCCGATCGCGAGCAGCAGATCGCGTGGTTCCGTGAGCAGGCCGTGCCCTTGTGCGACTAAGTTCGGGCTCACGTCAAGACCTCAAGTCCCGACTGAAGACTTCCGAAGAAACCATTCGAACAGCAAGTTCGGATACGCGATCTTGAGAGCTGTCGTGCGCGGGCCAGGTATCTGCTATCGGTCCACGAAGAGACTATTGATCTTCAGGCACAAGAATTCTCGCGTCTTGAGGGATCCCAAGATCAAGCAACGCTCGACCAACTCCGTCAGCGCCTGATCACGGTACAACGCGAGCACTACAACGTTTTATCGGAGAACAGCGTTTATCCGAGCAGCTATTCAGGCTCTCATACAAGGCTCTCAAGCGAAAAATCCAGCGTGATCGCATCCAGGCGGAGCATGAGACCAATCTCGTGAAGATGGACGACCTAGTCGCTGCCCATGCCCGGGATGACGAGTTATTTACGCGCCTCGATGTGGTGTAGGCCGACAGGGCTGAGCTGGAAGACTGAGCACTCAGAATTCCAAGTTGAAAACAGAACTTTCGACGGCGCGGTTCCGTCTTAATCACACATCTGCAGACCGCTACGCACTGCGTCACGATTTGCTACGCGTTCAGGATGAGGCTGCGCAATTGCGTAAGCAACTCTCAGACATCCAAACCGTGCTGGATGGTGTAGCATTATACATGCAAATCACCCCGAGCGCTGGTTCCACTAGTGCAGATATTGATCTGGCTGCAGGCTTGTCTGCTGATCTTCCAAGCAGCTCGTCCAAGAATTCTTCCATTCAGCCTGCTTCTTCGCTCCAAAAACGCGCTCGGCGTTCACAATCCGCTTCTCGGTCCAAGCGACAACGTCTATTCTCTTCAATTTCCGAAAAGAGTGGGTTGTCAGATGATGATTGTCCGCCCTATCAGCCGGACGATGTTCAAGGTGATTCTTCTGTATCGATCGGCACGCAGAATCCGTCAAGCCCCACAATCAGCGAGTTTGGGTGCAAAGGTTCGCGTGATCAAGACTCTGCCGAATTTTTTTTCCCTCGCACGGGTGACTTCAAGTCGCTGATATTGGTGCCTGATGGTGCGCATGATGATGACATCGTACCATGGATATCAGAGCAAATCAGCGGCTTTGATCTGGGTAGCGTCTCAGTACAAGTGGTATTTGAGTACCTGACACGCCCCGTGGGATGTTTGTTTCCCACTGTCACGGACGCCCCTGCGTCTGATCAGTGGTGTAGTCACCTGATCACTCAATCGGAACTGGAATTGCTATACTCGCGACGCCCCTGGGAATCTTTCAAGCGTATGCTGCCGCCCGTCTCATTCCGCTCAGTCGGCTGGTTTGCTGACTTCAAAGCGAGATAACAGACGTTCCTGGACTATCATGCGCAGGAGATCTGGGAGTCCACTCATTATCTTCACATAGATCAAAACTTCAGAGCACGCGACATCTTCTTCTACGAATATTACCAAGGTCGGCGTCAGCGTAGAAGCCGCGCCGGGGCATCATCGAAGAAGGTCGTGGAGTTCATCTTGCAAAGGCATGACCAGCGGGTTGTGTGATCGCGACCTTTTCTTGGACCCGGCGATCTCACACTGCGCCCGGAATCTCCCCCTGAAATACTCTCCAGCTGATGATGGTACTTGGTACCCGGGGTACTTATCGGACCCATCGCCTCATACCTTGCAGGATCCATTTAGTGAGGTGGACGTCTTCTTCTTTGAACCTTGTCGAATCCAGTATCGCCTTTCCACGGTCGATCACCCCGGCAATAATATTCCCCGCCTTCGCCGCAAATTTTACGGATCGAGCTAGCCTGTTGATCACCTTTTTCTTCTTCCATCAATAACATTCTTGATCATAGTAATTCCAATCGTTACTTCGTCACTTTTCAATGCACTCACATAAATCGGCCTTCCATCGGCTCATCTGCCGTTGCTCCATCACCTTATCTCGCAATATCCATCGTAAATTCACCACTAAAGTAAATCGTCATTTCTCCCTTAATATTGAGTTTCGTCAATAGCTCTTCTCCAACCCCAGGTTCTTCAATCATCATTATACAGTCCGTTCGTCGATCATGCGTTAGTGGGACTCTTCGTCCACCTGCATTACATCAAACCGATGTCTGTTGATCTTCATCCTTTCGAAGTCCTTGATCAGAGCATCGCAGTTCAGATCTGCCTCGTCTACCCATGACGGCTCGTCATAACCCTTTCAGTAGACTTGATATTTGCGTAACGTTCTGCCGTATCTGAGCTTTTGGCCATATCGGACATTGATGATGCGATCTACCTCAATTTCGTTCGGCTCTAGGGTTCTTTCCCATATGTCTTCGGGTAGTAAAGCTTCATCGAAATCAAAGCGATCCTCTACCCCAGCTGCTAGCACAGTAGTGGGTTGATTTGGAAATTCCTTGACCAATTTCAACTTGGATAAGTGTACCACTGGGAATATGCGATAGTCGGTGCCAGCCGTAATCAATCTTGCAGCATGATCACCAATCGCCTCATCGTCTCTGAAGGGTCCATGCCACATATGCGCCAGTTTCTTCGCGAACCCTTCTTTCACCCGGTCGAGGTATAACCAAACCCTCTATCCAGCTTCGATCTTGTGCGGTGTCACATGATCGTTATGCTTTTCAGCTCGATCATCCACTGCTTGGTGCAATCTAGTGCTCACTTGATCACGGGGCGTAACGGTAGTCTTTCTGCAACCTATATCTCCACCGACGAGCGTCACGGTCTTACGCCGAATGCCAGTCAGTTGTAATGTTTATTCCAACGATGATCGCGGATCCCACCCATCCGGCAAATAAAATGGTGCTTCTCCACGAATGCGATCAGGGGTAGAATTTAGCGCGAATACCAGACGCTCTGCATACGAGCTCCAATCTGGCTGACCAACATCTGATACGTACATCTGGATTACTCGGGTGATTGTTTGCACCGTTCTTTCTTCCTTGCCAATCGCCTGTGGACGATATGCCATACTGGCACTCTGTCGTTGTCCCACGATCTTGTTTAACGCACGAAATACTTCGGACATAGAACCGGGTTCTCGATCATGCCTAATCACCTCACTAGCTCCAAATCGTCGAAATACGCATTCTTCGTAATTTTCGGCGACTTTCTGAGCTGTACGAGACGTTCCAGCTTTCGCGATCACCATAACCGTGAACAGATTAGTCCAGATCAACAATTCCGTATTCCCGTCAGTTGAACGAGGTATCGACGGGATATGATCCATGGCTATCACTTGAAATGGGTACGTAGCTTCAATATTTCCCGGTGACATAACCTTGATCGAAGGTTGGCCCTTCATCGTCTCACAATCTACGCATTGCCCAACAAATCTTTGCAAGCTGCAAAATAAACCACGCCAATGAAAGTGTCGTCTGATCCGCTGATATGTACGCCCTATACCATAGCGTCCTCCTTCCAAACTCGTATGATAATTATGGAGGACATCCACATGTAGGGTCTCAGGTAGGACCAACTTGATCAGAGAGTGTCGATCATCTCGATCATATTGACCACAGCTGGCTTTTCCTTTAGCCATATTTCCACAGTAGATCAACAATCCTTGTTCATCGACATCATAGTTGTCGGCGATTTTCGCGCAATCTTTCAACTCGTCTGCGCTCAATTTTGACACGTTACGATGCAAGTAACATCGCAAATCAGAAATCCACTTTTCTTCGTCTTGCGCCTTTTTAAAACGTTCCGCCCTTATCCCTTCTATGGATACTTCGGGCCACGTTGACGGTCGCGTTTGACGAAGGTCGTCACCAGCACTTGCGGGACAGTGGTATCCTCCTTCCAAGTAATCACTTCAGTCAATCTGCTGAGATCGACCAATTCTTCCAGCTTTTTTTCGTCATCGATGTCACATCTGGCTCCATCCCGCGTGGCCGTAGTGGTGATGTGATCAGCACTCTTATTCCACTCCGTTTTAACGTGCAGCAGATCATGATCAGGCCATTCGCAAGGAGTTTCAAAGCGCGCGGTTGCAATACTTGCAACCGCGTAGCTTTGCACTCTATTTCGCAGGGCATTTGTCTGATCACCAAATTCGAGCCTCCACACACGATCACCCTTACTTTGGGATATTGCGACAGTAGATCTAAACTTAGAAGCAATCCATGGTACTCGGCTTCATTTACCGTGACGTTAAGTGCCTGATCAGCGACCGCGATCATGACCTTCCACTCCGGCAATTTCCACACAATAGCACCGAACGCGCCAACACATCGCTTAACACTAGCAGATCCATCGAAACTGATCACGTATAGATCTTTGCCTTTCCCCACCGTGGGAGGTGGTACTTCCATCGTCTGTCGAGGCTCCTTTTTCGGTGCGATTGAGATCAGGGCTTCATCAATTTTGGTGCGAGGGGTGATACTTGGGCCTAACGCCCCTAGTACCTCCTCTTCTCCATGCACACATTTCTTGATCTCCAAGTCCCGCTGTGACAAGATCTCAGCTCATTTCCCCAGCCGACCGTCTAGCCCGTTGGATGTTAATAGCCACTTCAACGTGGATCGACGTGACAGGACAGTGATCGCCTTTCCGACCAGCATCTTGAAGTAGACGTCCAGAATTCTCAGAAGAGCCAACACTTCCTTTTCGACGGGGCTGTAATTCAGCTCACCGCTCTTCAGTGTACGGCTAGCAAATGTAACGTGGCAATATACTTAATCATGCTCTTGCACTAACGCGGCAGACACGGCCCACTTGATAGCATAAACCACGATCACCGGGTTCTTAGATTGATCGAAATGACGTAGGGTTGGAGCTGATGATATCTTCGCCTTCATCATACTGAATGCCATCTTCGCCCTGTACAATCGATCGTCTTCGTGAACAGGACTCCCATTGATCGATGATTGCTCTTTAATTCTTGGTAATCTATTTCTCGTAAGTCATAGAGTACAGCGGCATAGATCGCGAAGTCTTTAATAAATCGACGGTAGTAATTCAGACTTCCCAAAATCGATTGCATAGCGCGCAAACTGCCAGGAAAGGGTAAATCCATCAGATCATCCAAATTCTTCGGATTTGTTTCCAAACCGCGTCTAGAGACGTGATGTCCCAAATAAGTAACTTCACTTCGCCCCAGTACGATTTAGCCACGCTGATCGACAAGTGCCACTGATCGCACTTTACCAAAAGATTCCGCACTTTATCACACAAGGTCGTCCCTTTTGGTGCAGGAATCAAGATATCATCGATATAGGATCGTCGTTGCAACACAGACGGACCTTGCGCTTGATCAATCTTTCCCGCAGTAAATACATCAGTTGACGCATCAGCACCGTCATTAACCTTGAGATACCCATACAATGCATTATCGATTAACCGCTGGTAGATCTGCGGAGCATTCTCTAGGCCAAAGGGCATCCTATTCCATTCAAACAATACAAACGGGGAAACAAAAGCCGAAATCTGACGTGCTCTATCGGTCATAGACACGACCCAATAAAGCACTTGCCATATCCAAAGAGCAAAACCACAACGCTTTATCCTAATATTTGAGCATATCAGAGATCAGAGGCATGAGGTACACCATCAAACGCTTGAGTTGATTCACTGCGCGATAATCAATACATAATCGAATACCAACCCCATTCTTCTTCACAATGATCACTATAGGTGATGCCCAGGGTGATGTAGATGGCTGGAGGGTCTTCGTGGCCAATAACCCCTTGCTCAAGGCTGATAACTTCTCTAGAAATTGTGGAGCAACCTTCCGACACTTTTGAGCGATCGGGCGCGCATTGCCTACGTCAATTTCACAAACAACTTCACGTGCAGCAGGAGGTAACGCGTTTCCTTTCCCGATCAACAGATGTTTCTTCTCCCAAATTATATCGCGAAGCTGATCGATTTCCTCTGCTGTGTTGATCAATGGATCACCAACTTTCAAATCGTCCTTGATCACTTCTTCGGTACTTGCTGACACCTCAGACAGCATGTCAGCTGTTTCTCTAACTCTTCCACGAACAAATCTCCGCCTTCGTGGTAGCACACTTGGTCATCGGTAGGTATCACACCGCATTCACCGTGATCGGCTGAGACGAGATGCTCACGCATAACTTGGTCAGGCTCATTTCTTCCAACAGGTCGTTCAAATTCGTGACCAAGGGTCGGAACTTTCACACTCGGCTCCTGATAGCACTTCTATTGCACTTCTTGCACCTTCTGCGATCTTCCAGTTACCAACGCCACAGATGACGTGATCGAGTCCGTAGGTAGTACCAAAATTCCTTGAGGAATAGGATACTCCTTTTTCTCGACCAGGGGACCTTGATCGACACTTTCTTGATCGTCATCACCGAATCAGTGGAAGCTTGATACGCGAGATTTTGCCAGTCCTTATAACGATTGGATCCCACCGAAATAAATCCAGGGCGTCGGGGCACGTCGACTTTGTTCATCCAGATACCTAAAATCGTATCGTCTTGTAGAATGATCGGATGATCAGCAACGTTCGTGATATTTAGATACCGCAAATTACTCACGCCCCTAGTGATAGTGGGGACCCAATCCTTTTTGCGAGTAATCCACAACTTCCGAGACCGTTGATCACGAATCCGAACTTCAGCAGGTTGACCTACAAGGATCTGCTCGTACTGATTGAGTTTCATGTAATTTCCACTTGACCCGTACAACTGTCTACGCACTTCTAATGGGATGATCACCATCAGGACAACTTAGTGCACCATGGGCGACGTCCAATCGAACACCATCTGGTACCATAAAGTACATACCCAATATAGCATCTTGACCAACGAGTTTTCCCACCCATGCATGGAAATAATAAACCAACGAGCCCGCTAACGTCACATTTATTCTAGTGCGCCCTTCTGTGAGGTATGCACTTTCTACAATGCCGACACATTCTTGAGTTTGGCTCGTGTCGATTTGACAACCCACCTTAAGAGCAAAGGTTGAGTCGATGATCGACACTTCGGCACCAGAATCTAATAATAACGTAGCACGTTCGTTATTAATTTTACCGCTAGCCTTGGCTTGTTTAAACCATTTCTTTGGCGAGTGGTACTTCCAATATCCACGTGATTCACCCGGAAGTAAATCAACTTCCATGATCACTGGGGACCGAGAAAACTTATCAATACGGAAATTAGCCAAGCGTGGTAAATCAGGCTGATCACATTTTTCATTATCTTTTTCGTCTGCTTGATCAGCCTTCTTCTTATCCACATATGCAAAAATACACAAACTAGAACGCTCGTCTCGTACCAGATTCCAACCTGGCGAGCGCCCTAGTTTAACATGCCCTTCATATGCTGCGAGCTGATCACGTTTCGTTCGATTTTTGGATTTCCACATCCAATCCAATTTGGTGCTTTAGGAGCGATAGATTTTTCCGGGATTGTTGTATACGGTATACGGCGAATCTCCATGTAAGTGTAGTTTTCTTCCTTCATAACTTCAGTTGGATGGATTTTTTAACTTGCACCGGGCAAGTATATGCGCTATATATTGCACTGTACTTTAAATTCAAGTGGAATTGATTGGCAGTAATATATTAAGTAGTGTTTATCTTCCTAAACGCGCAATATGCATTGAAGGCGTTGGCGTCGTTTCTAAACTACTACATTTGCGACGCATCAGAAGTGGCGTCCCAAGTCCTAAATAGACAAGTGATCTAAATTTTGGGGGCGATCTAGAGCGAAACCAAAAAATGATAGAGCCAAAACAATCGCGCTCCCGATTTATTTTTCAGTTAAATTACTTTCTTTTTGTCCAGTAGCAAGCAAAAGATTGTAAATTTAGCCAGGCCTGCAGTTTAGAGCCGCCGGCGATCTTTGTCGCCGACAACGTATATGACAAGTTTAGAGAAAAGTTGTGAGTGGAAATATATTGTTGGATCTATTCTTGTGGTGGAGTCAAGTTCAAAATCGAACACCGTACTGTCGAGAACCTGACCACCATCGTGCCCAGCCTTCCAACTGACGGGGGGGGGTACCCCGCGAGCCTTCGCCTACGATCCGATATGATAGTTCGCTGCTAGAAGACGACCGATCATCATTATAGGACGCCTGGTCCGATTTCTGCGTCTCCATC
>CM047583.1:1366303-1378993 GCA_026184515.1 Peronosclerospora sorghi | reverse complement strand
TTGCGAAGCCGACCAATGCGTACTCCCGTCGAGGGACTTCCGTCGGGACAAGTTCGTCTGTAACGCGTCCCGGCCGGGTATAATGAGCTAGAGTGGATTACTTGACCCTCTTCTCCTAAACACTCTGCGGTGTGCAGAGGCGTCTAGCGTACTTGGCAAAGATGTTAACGACTTCCTTGTTGTCAGTTAGAAGGGAAAAACCAAAAACTAACAAATCCTATCTCCCTACGAGCCCCAATATGTACAACATGAAAATATGTAAAATACACGCAATATCATGTGACTCACCCAAATCCGCGTACAAAACACTCCAAGCACACGATTGAGCCAAAATACTCCGTCCTTTCAGCCAATCCGATCGCTGATAAGCTGACCGGCGTTCCTCTGACACAAAGTGACCGAAATTTTCGCCCTCACTTCTCCACATATTCAACACAATGCTCGAGACCCAACATGCAGCCAGAAATTCTGGAACGCATCCGTGAACTTGTTGGTCTCAAAGTACGTTGGCGGGACGGGCCACGGCTTGGCCACGGAATCCACGAGCGATGGCATGGATTTATCATCGACCGTGGTGTGGTCAAGCGTGACGGCATGACGTACACTCGCTAAGGCTTCTTTGATGACCCAGCCTTCCGCACGGAGCATGCCACTCACATCAGCGCGGAACATGTTGAGAGCATGATACGTTCCCTTTTCCTGTAGCACCGACCACTTTCATGACTCGAGCGTCTCGTACACGTCTCGACACAAGAGGACACAACTCTCTCGATTACGACGCAGAATGTGACTGCTCTGATTCAGTTCCTCCGCATTGCTCTGGATAAAGTGGGCTATCGCCGCACGATCATCGATTGGTGGTAAAGAGTACTGTCTCGCGTGAAACGCATCGCAGATCTTGCGCAGTTCACTCTCAATAAATATGGACTGGAAGAAGATGACAAAGGCGTGATTGACGACCGGCTGCCGATTGGTTGGATCAACCAATGGCTCGTCAATGGTAGAAAACCGCGTAAAGCAATTGCCGCGTGTCGTGCAAAAGATCATTCGCTCAAACTTGAATCGTTCGTCCGCGGGCAAGGTGCCCGTGACATTGCGAAAACGCAGCGTCAACGCGTCTTCTACCGCTGTCATTGCAGCACTGGACTCGACAACGCTGTACCCTCCCGTTCGTGACGCCGTTCGAGATCCATGGCGTGTTCGGACTTCAGGACTACATAAAACAATCTCAAGTGAGTGAAAGACGAAATGAACGAGGCATGAATGCTTAGTGAGAACCAATACGAATGCTCGTTTTTTAAGGTAGGAGCTGTGCGGTAGATACTTTAAAACCCTCCCTGAAGAAGCTCGTCCAGTCCTGACTCATTACACTGCACAGTGAGGCTTCTCTCCACCACTCTCATAGTTTCTCATTTCGGTGGCACCGATACAAACATATACCGGAAGGCTTGCTCCTGGACAAAAAGGAAGTAATTTAACTGAGAAATAAATCGGGATCGCGATTGATTTGGCTCTATCACTTTTAGGTTTCGCTCTAGCGCGCCCCCTAAATTTAGCTTTGTTGGAGAAACTGGCCGGTACCGGTAGTACTTGGTTTGTACCGGTATTCGCCCGGTACTATTCTGGCGGGACTGCTCTGGCAGGTACCGCTCTGGCCGGTACTGTTCTGACCGGTACTGTTCTTGCCGGTACCATTAGTTTTTCAAAGGACGAACCGCAGTGGTTTATATGCATGGAATTTGTGACTGAACATTTGGGACTAAAGTTTGTGATTAGAGTTTAGGACTAAATCTTTAATTATATTAAAACACTTTTCTATCTTTCAATCTGGGTCAGCGTATACTGACCGCCCCATTTCCATAAACTGACCCCCCGGTGCATACCCATGAGATTTTATAACAAATCCGTCACGTCGCATCCCTATCTATTTTTGACATTTCCCCCGAACATTCTACTACAAAATGACGCCGGAATGTGGGTTCTGTGGCCTGGGATCCATTGGTGGGTGAAGTGTATCTCGTACAGCCTTCTTCATTTTGCTATTTCCCGACCTCTAATATGCAAAGGGTCCGGTAAGAACATATGTGAACATATGACTCAAAGTATTGGTGGTGAGAGGCAGTGATGATAATCTTGCTAAAGATAAAAGAACAATTTTCGGTGCTGAAGGAGAGTAAGTATTGGAAATTGAAGTTTTCAAGTGAGGTATATAGTCTAGTATGAGACTATATACAAACTTCAAGTGAAGCGCGACCGGGGGGTCAGTATACGCTGACCCTTCTATCTTCACTAAAGATCTCTGCCCCGTCGCTCTGAACTTACACTCAGGGCGCCCTTCCTGCACGCGCGTAAGACACCAAGCACTCACCGGCTTGAGCTTACCATGTTTTCCACACGCGCCCCCAACTCGTGTCAACTTCCTACAAGCTTTAGATCCACTCTCAAGTTCAAATCGGACTTTCGTCACAAACGAACTCTTAGTTCGATGGGTCCAGCAACACTCTCCTTCTTGAAAAGAATGTGGTCGTGTCACTTGAAACCCAATCCCAACCGTAATTCCTTCAGTCGCTGAGGTCGCCACTTCTTTCGTGAACATGTCAGCTGGCATTTCTTCACTCGGTTTCGGCTCAGCTCTTTTCTTTCTCGATTGGTAAAATAAAGTGAGAAAGAAATAGAACTCTTTCCTATAGAATCTCTACGTGCTGTTACATTTTTTGGAGCTGCTTTTTCATTACATTCCTGTGATGTGATTGGCTAAATGGCTTAGCGTCCTTCCCGTTATGTGCATCCCACGCTCCGTCGCTCCCGTCTGCCATCGCTTTCGACGTGCTCGCTCGCTCTCTCGGTCGCCGAGTTTCTCCTTCTCCATGGCTCACGACGACAAGCTCGACAAGCACCAGCCATCCAGTGTCGCGACATTTGCTGCCGGGTGTTTCTGGGGCGTCCAATTAGCGTTCGACCGCGTCCCGGGTGTCCTGGACACAGTGGTAGGCTACACACAGGGCAAGGTGGACCATCCCACGTACCACGAGGTCTGTAGTGGCAGCACAGACCACGCCGAAGCCGTCCACATTGTCTTTGATGCGCAACAAGTATCGTATGAGGATCTACTCACAAAATTCTGGTCCATCCACGACCCAACGACGCTCAATCGCCAGAAAAACGATATCGGGACGCAGTACCGTTCGGGGATTTACTACCATACCGACGAGCAGCGCGAGGCGGCTGAGATATCGAAACAAGAGCTTCAGAAAACCCTTACGAAGCACATTGTCACGGAGATTAAACCAGCCACGCACTTCTGGCACGCCGAGGACTATCACCAAAAGTATTTAGAGAGAGGCGGACAGTGTGCAGACAAGGGATGTGACGTTCCCATTCGTTGCTACGGCTAAGAACGAGTAGGGGGAACAACTGGGAACAGTCGTCGCAAGGATTCATTTTCTTTAACCGCCAAGTTTACGAATGAGTCGTTGAAACCCCTTCCTAGTAGCTCGTCTCCCTGCAGCTAAAACACGATCCGAGATGTTTGTGTCTTGCCACTCTTTCCAGATGCCATACTGCATGATCTGAGCATGTCGCTGAGCTGCTTCCAGCTTTCGAAGGCGCCGGCCGAGCGACGAGGTGGCCGTTAGTCTAAGCATAGTCACCAGGAACGTTAGAAGGTGAGAAGATCGGATATATGCTGTGGCACGTACGATCCAGTATCGTACGTTTCCAACTTCTCCGGGATGCACTCTGCGTAGCCGAGAGAGACGAGTTCCCGAGCAAAGTCTCGTCCAAATGGTAGCTGCTTCACAGCCAAGAGCAAGAAGCCGTTAGATGTCGTAGTCGATTCATGCGCTAGTGCTACTACGCACCCTCCTTAGAGCAACATGACACGTTGCCACACTCCCCGTAGCTTCCACATGAATCCTATGGACGACGATACACACTCCTTTCACTTATCGTACAGTGGTCGTGATAGGCATGCCCCACATCAATCGTACCGTTGTAATAATTGAATTGTCATGTATCGAGACGACGACACAAAGGTGGCCCAGATCCACTCCTCCGCGATCTTGTGCACCCGCACGCCGAAAAGTCGGATGGCAAGCAGATCCTTCTCCTCGTTCTCTTCCTTCTCGTCCAGACCATTCAGTCCGCTCTTTGGCAGCACGTCGCGACGTCCCGTGCGTCGAAGGAAAGGTGTGTGGTACACGTAAAAAATGCTCGGGTCCGGACGAGACTGCCGGACGAGCCGCACGCGCAGCTTTTTCCGTCGTGCAAACTGCCACAAGGGAATGTCCTCGACATTCTTTACGCGTTGAAGCAGGCCACTCGCTTTAACGGAGACTGCAAGGGACGCGGCGACCGTGAGGAAAAGAGCCACACGAAAGAGTGGCAAATGGGAATCAATGGTCTGTTGGGTCTCAACGACTAGACGACCCACATGACGTCGCAGATCACTGGCTGTATCGACACGTTTGGTGCTGGGAGGAGACGGCAACGGTGGGGAAGTCGTCGCGGTAGATTTATTAGATGCACGTGGTACCGCTTCATCTGCGCGCTCGCGACTGTAGGAAGGCATGGGGTGCAACGATTTTTTCGTTTTAGTGACGTTTTCAAAACATAAAAACACGACATTTGACATGCGCGTTTTTCTGCCTCGCATTCACAAGGCTTCAACCAGGACTTTAACAGGTTCTGAGGCACTGCGCGTGCAGCCAAGAGACATACACGTTTTCAACAGATTGTAGGAGCCCACGGACAAGTGGACACAAGTCACGAGTTCCTGCGGCTGTTTCGCATTTTGACGTCAAGGTCCCTGGGAAAAAGATGACACTTGTTATGGGAGTTTGGTATGTTCAGAGTCACGTTCTGAAGGTCTTGGGGATTTTTTTATATTTTTCACACCAAATTATCTTTAATTACGATCCAACACGGAAGAAGACATGTGTAGGAAAATTAACAAGAGTTGGGGGCACGGCCAATATTCCGTTGTGACTGTGCTGGCCGATAGTGCCTGACAGTCTGGGAGGAAGTATCTTAGAAAGAAGCGCGCCTTACTTGATCAGGGTAGGGGCGCACGGGAAGCAAGTAAGTGTTCTTAGTTTTAGAGTAAAAATAGGAATTGTTGTTGCCACCCCTGTTTTTGCTATTGTCACCCCATCTTCCACCCCAACTGCCACCCCAACAACATCTGGTTCTAAATTTAAAGCCATAGAAATATTTTAAATTCTCAATTTCACCACCTCGGATTCGCACAGTCCATATTTCGCCGCCTACAGTGCTCTTCCTTGCCCATAATCCTTTGGTAGATGAAGTTGACCTCTCATCGACGAAGTTTATTGTATCCGGTGGAGCTCCAATAGGAAAACAAGTTGAGAGTCTGGTGCACAAGCGTCTAGGAATTCAAGTGAAGCAAATTTACGGCATGACCGAGCTATCGCCTGCTGTCAAATACGGTGAAGACCATGCGCTGAAGCCGGTACGCTCAGGTCATGAACTCGGCGTCAATTGCGTTGACTCTCAGAACGATGCTTGCTTTTGAATGTGGATTACAAAGAAGTGTCGGGCGGTTGTTACCAAGTATGGAGCTACGCATTCAATGTAGTGAGGTAAAGTGTGCTACAAAAATTGGCCTAATTAAGGGGACGGGCTAAACGGCAGCAAGTGAAAGACTAACTAGCAGTAAGTGAGGCAGCGACTAGGAAAAAAAAAGTACCAAAAAGGATATACTTTTTTACCCTTTTAGGACCAAAGATTACAATATGGAATTTATTGTAATAATTGGTCTTTTAGTTAAGTTACGTCATTTTGGGACTTTTACGCGTTGTTGGCGTCTGGTGTTTACCAGGTGAGTTGTCAATATTTCAGATGGAGTTGATAACAGATGTTAGCTGGATTGACTTGAGCAGAGTTGCATATATCTTACCTTTGATCGTTAAAGTATTAAGCGCACTTTACTCCTAGTCTCGTACACTGCCTTGCCTCGTAAGTTCCATTGAATGCTGCAATTATTGACAAGTTGTTTATTCTTGGTATATTAGAATTACGATGACAGACGAGGATCGTTCCTCTCAAGCCCAGGTTGCCGTGCGGAGGGAAAAATCGAACACCGATGATTAAATTGGCCCTGATGATATTCACGACGATGAAGACTTCGACGTTCATGCGGAGGAGAATGTCGGGCAGATCTTCAAGGATTTTGAAATGGCTAATACGTGCCCGGAGGATGACTTGAGGGACACCAAATATGAGGAAGAGAAAGCATCCGTAGATCTTTCCCAGAAACCTGCAGCCGCCACCTCTGCAGTCGCCGCAGATCTTGCTGATTTATTCCGTCAGGACCTTCAGAAGTTTCCCACGCTGGAGGAAGCGCGTGAGGCGCTGCGTATTAAAGCTCATTTGGAAGGCTTTTCCATCATAAAGAAGGACGAAAATAATGCGGACAAGAAGGAGGGGGAATGCAGCCAGAGGAGCAACAAAGAATTTATGAAAACTATGTTGATATATTGCACATGCCACGGTTCACCCTTCCAAGACGCATCCATAGAGGCCCAAAGACAAACACACAGTCATAAAAGGAAATGTCAATGATCGGCCACCATCAAGAAAATCAATGGCATCTATCGGGTTACCGTGTCAGGCGTTCACAACCACCGTGCAACCAAAGACATTAGAATTTCCCCAATCGCTCGCCGAGGAACGCCCGAGCAAGAATTTTTTGTTTTCAATCTCATAAAATCGCGGACCCCCACGGCGATAATTTTGGAAAACCCGAGCGAAAACTTCGGGAATTCTTGCCTTTTAATTGCGAACGACATACATAACCGCCGACAAAAGTTTCGCAATCAAAAAAAAGCGGGACTTCCGGAATGGACGCATTACTACGTGACCTAATGGCTGATAATGCGAGATTTCGGCTCAAGCGGTCAGAGGATGGCCAAGTTACTCATCTCATTATAATCCCGAACACAATTCCTCAGCTACTGCTGGAGGAACGGAAAACCGCTGTCATTCAAATAGATGAGACGTATAGAACGAACAAGTACGGGGCCGGGATGCTGCATATCATTTTCTCGACGAATACAAATGCCACGTACACTTTGGGTTACTGTTTCCTGCAATCAGCGAAACAACATGATCTTCAGTGGATTTTAGAAGAATTTGTTGACGCCGGAGTCATCATCCAACCGGAAGTAGTGGTCACGGATACAGATGCTGCACTGATGAACGCCTGCGCGACCGTCCTTCCCAAAACGAACCACATGTTATGATATTTGCACATTCAATCCAACATCAAGGCGCAGCATGAAAGGGACTTTCAATCATGCGAGACTCCAGGAGACACTCAGTGGAATTTCGCAACTTTTCTGAAGAAGTGGTCCAACCTGGTCTTGATTTCCAAAACTAAGAAGTTGTTCAATGCTGGATGGTAAGAAATGAAAGGACACATTCCAAAGTTATGTGCCGAGTATATCCAAAACCGTTGGCTTGACCCGTACAAAGAGAAGTTTGTTGGTGCCTGGATTACCCACATCAAGCATTTCGTACAAATATCGTCGTCGAAAGTAGAGAGTACTCATGCGGCATTCAAAAGAACTCTTGGAACTTCCCAATTGGGCTTTTTCTCTGTATACCCGATCATGAAAGTTGTGTGTAGCAAGCAGATGGAAAGAATCACCATGCTGCGAGAACGGGACAAGATGTTCAATCCGGTTGTACCGCGTAACGTTTTCAAACAACTATACGGCAAAATTTCCCGCTATGACTTCCAATTGTTGAGCAAAGAATACGTCTGCCACCAAGGAAATGCCTAAGAGGTTGAACACTTTGCCTTCTGAATATGAGCCACTTGAATGCGATGGAAATTGCATGTCCAACTATGGCCTGTGCTGCAGGCACGAACTCCTGAAGTTGATGTCGAACGGGGACAAAAATTCCTGGCAGGTCAATCCCGCGGTCATACATCCCCATTGGTTCCTCGACAAAACCTTCATCCCGCAAACCATAGCAACAACCCCCACCATACTCTCTCCAATCAGGAAGCGCAAGAACGACAGTCATCGATTACCGACTGGAGAGGAGCGTTCGGATTCGGAACAGCGACAGAGGAAGCGCAAGTGCGGTGTGTGTGTGGGGGGGATATGGTCACAATAAGACAACTTGCCAGAAGCGCGAAAAAGAGGCAAACCAAAATTCAATTCGACAAGAGGTAGAGCGTCGTCTACAAGAAGCGTTGCCCAACAGTGCGCAGGTAAGTGAATCAGTCAAATAATAAATAATCTCCAGAACAAATCCATCCTGCGTCCACTCCAAACGTCCGGTGACCCGTCGTTGTAATCAACGCAGCAAGTGGTTTGGCATAGAATAGCAAAAAACGAAACACCAAACAACCGTACATCGAGTTTGCCGTTCGTTTAATGACTTTTTGACGAATATCGAGCAGCACGGATTCGTCCATGTTGCCTTCTTTTTGCTCCATTTTATCTGCTGTTTCACTTGTTTTCGTGAATCATTGGTGCCTGTCGGGAGATGAAACATGATCATCCCAGCGAACGTAACGACAATTTCGGCCTTTTCACGCAGAGCAGCAACACGAGCACGTCGAATTCGCCAGAAACCTGCGTCCTGAGGCGATCCGCACCACGGACGAGGCATTCCATGTATCCAATCAATAGAATGTGGAACTTCTGTCGCACACTCTCGTCAAAAGCGAGGAAGAGATCGACGCACAGAATGGAATTGCTGGAATGCTGCGTCGATATGATATCCATTTCATCGACAAAGCCAATTGCGTCTTCATACTGCTACTTTTCAAAGAACTCAAGAAAAATATACTGATATCTAAGAGGGTCTCGAACGCAATCGATGCTGTTTTTACATACTTGTTCGCAACCGTCTGGACCCACGGGAAACGCATCCACTTTTCCGCAAGCT
The DNA here is from genome assembly GCA_026184515.1 of Peronosclerospora sorghi. NCBI lineage: Eukaryota > Oomycota > Peronosporomycetes > Peronosporales > Peronosporaceae > Peronosclerospora > Peronosclerospora sorghi. Next base: position 1,370,068 of record CM047583.1, on the reverse strand, counting down.
CTTTCGATTCTCGAAACCATTCTTCACGCTCTGCCCGTGGAGCTGACAAGGTCGAGCTCAGCTGCGAGTTGAGCAGTACGATCACACCTTCAATATCACTGGCACTTTTCAGGAGCGCAAACGCGTCGTGCGGACGACCACGCGCTTCCGCTTTACGCGCAGTGGCGAGAATGAGCTCCTTCACCTCATCTTCCGGTCGTCTTTTAGCAGATGGTCGTATTGTCCACGCGTACGCGAGCCATCAGTGGGATTCGTAAATCCAGCCAATACATCGAACTTGCGCGTGTCAATCAGCAGTTCTGCAAAGAGCTCCTTCTTCGCTGTTAAATTTAATATGATTGAAACGTAATTGGCAGCTTCTGAAGCGTTCGCGCGCTGGAAGCTATGTATATACTGGCGAATGAGGCGTACGAGATCCACGGTTGTAGCACCTTCTTCACCCATGGAGAACGACGTGCATTCCAACAATCCATAGTAATTGAACGCAATGGCAAAATGCACAGCTTTCACAAAATATCCTTTCGATGAGAGATACAACACCGCTTTTTCAAACTCTTGGGTGATAAGTAGAATCTCCAAGTACAAAATGGCAGCAAAATTGCCACCCACTTTTTACGCCACTAGTAAAATGACTCGGCCCAAATTTCTGAATACTCTGGGCCAATGCTGTAATCGTATACGTACTGTCGGTAATTTCACCTGATGCACGCTGAATAAAACATAGCCGATGCCATAAATAATCTTCCACCGTCGTCATAATACGCGGCTCATTTGCGTTCAAGTTACTAAAGCAGAGCAAGTTTACCATACAGCGCTCAAAGATATAGGCGACACGAACGGCATCGATGGAAGAGCTCACTGAACGGTGGTAACGGTCTCTTAAGCGCTCGAATTCAGCAGGTAATCGCTTTGAAAACGCCGTCATATCGTTAGCGTTATCATCTGCAAACATATTTTTCTGATGTGCACGGTATTTCAAAGCACACATGATGTCAGCGTCAAGAGATCAGTATTCACCACTAGACACACTCGCTGCAAACTTGATCTCCTCGTCTTCACCCCCACTACGAAGCAAGTAGTACACAATCTCCCAAATGTTGTCCATGTTTGTATTGCTGTCAGCATACTGTGAGCTGTGCAGATGCTTGACGAATGCGCGAATAGTAGAGACCAGGTCTGGAGTGCCACGAATAGCAAGATTGTTCTTCTGCACAGTTCCGTGCGCGAAAGAATGGAACTGGTTTTCCAGAAATACGCATCCGTCCCTTCTCTGACACCTACCGCTGACGATAGTGTCGCTCGATACGGTACTTACTTTATTGGCTTCCGTTCTAGCGCCTCGAGCTTGAGAATCTTGTCAATCCCGGCGCCAGACAGCGTCTCGTACTCTAAGAAAGCTTTGGTCAACTTTTCCAAATCCGAGTGCTTGCTTACTAAGATATTATTGGCGCGTTGGTACGACGCATCGAACATTTTTTTCACTTAGTCGTCAATGGTCTCAATGGTCTTGCGCGTCGTGGCACTTGTACAATTTCCACGCAAATCGTGAAAGACCAATCCCACGTCTTCACTCATGCCGTATTTCGTCACCATCGCGCGCGCTACGTTCGTTGCTTGATGGATATCTGACGACTGGCCACCCGTGAATTTGTCCTCACCAAACGTCAACTCCTCGGCCACACGACCTCCCATACATTCATCCAGTCGGGCCAACATTTGCTTTCGCGAAATTGACGCTGATCGCCCTCAGGAAGCTGTGAAACCATTTCCAATGCCTGTCAACGTGGGATAATGGTCGCCTTGTAGACTGGATGTGCACCTTGGGTGTTGATTGCCACTAGCGCAGGGCCACCTTCGTGATAAGCAGTAACTTTGGCCGACTCGGGGGTAATCAAAGCAGACCTGTGCGTTCTGCCCCCATGATAATTTTATCCTTGGCAAACTCAAACGCATCCATATCAACAACATCTACGTTTTTCATGGACGCACGCAGCGAAGCTTCGTTCACTACATTTGAAAGCTCGGCACCAGACATACCAGGCGTAGCACGTGCTAGAACATCGAGATCCACGTCCTTCCCAAGAGGAACTTTACTTCCATAGTACTCAAGAATTTCCTTTCTACCAGCTACGTCGGGCAAATCCACGGCCACGTGTCGATCGAACCGGCCCGGTCGGATCAAGGCATTGTCCAGGACGTCTGGAAAGTTCGTGGCACCAATGACAATAATGCCCTTGTTCTGATCAAAACCGTCCATTTCCACGAGCAGTTGATTGAGTGTCATATTCATAGCCTGTTGTTCTTTGAGTTTCCGTGTCCCACCGATAGCGTCGATCTCGTCGAAAACCGGATAAAACGTCTCGTCGCAAAGAAAGAAAATGCACAAGTAATATATTTGACTATAACTAAATTATATTCTGATACAAATACACAAACATTGAGTATACCTTTTTTGGTCTTGTACGAATATGTCCAACTTTAAATGCCTTAATCCGCGCATAAAAGTCCCAAAAGGGTAAAAAAGTATATCCTTTTTGGTACTTTTTTTCTTTTTCGTACTCGCTGCCTCCCTTGCTGCTAGTTAGTCTTTCACTTACTTCCGTTTACCCCGTCCCCTAATTAAGGGCTTAGCTTTGGGGCTATTTAGGGGCCTGACTGCAGACACAAATTGGGTACGTAATCGTGTACGATTGTGTGTACCACAGTGTATACAGTTGCGTGTACAACCGTGGTACACATAGACAGGACATAGACAGGACATTGGGAGATGGGACGATTACATACAGGTACTCAACGAACAGCAACGAACATCGAAGAACGACGGACAAATCAGGTCGACTGGTCGACGGAGGACGCTGGAGTGGGTAGTTCTGATTGGTGGATATTAGGTAATTGGTAGTTCTTAGGATTTAAGCAATAATAAAGTTCTCCTTTTGCGTGCGATCTATCAGATCGTTCTAGGGACGGCACCTTTTGCGCCTCCCTCTCTAATAATACCTCTACGTCCCGGGATGGAGCACTTTGTGCGTTTTTGGCCCACCGGTAGGCGTAGCGTGTGAGAACTCGTCGCAACTCCTCCCGCTGTGCCAGCGGTTCTTCTTGTAAAGTTTTTTAGTTTCGGGAACGTGATTGAGCAGCGCTCTCACCTCTTCCCCGTTTGGTTCACGTTGGCCCCTAGATTTCGGCTGCTGTAAGCGCCCCACGGGAAATCTAGGTGGATTTAGTGAAATTTACCCCCCCTCGTAGGTCTAGGATAGGAATACATATATTTGAGTGTTCCTTTAGCTGTTTAAGACTCCAGAGGCTCCGTGATAGGGCAGTGAAGACTTCCTCTGTGTAGCCGGTGCGTATACGAACGGTGCGTCTAGCGCACAGAGGAAGACTTTCCTTAAAGCGGCGTTCGCCGCTACTTAGCCGATACGCCCTTATTAAGGGCTTAGTAGGAGAGAGCTCTCCTACTCGGGGCCAAGATTCCCGGGTTAGTTTACTCTAGCCTGTACTAGTGCCTTAACGGCAAGGCTCCCTTACAAAGGGTGTAGATAAGGGGAGGGCTCCCCTTACGCCACGGCACTCACTACACTCACAACCGGTCGAGGTCGTGCGTCTGTACTAAGGAGTGTAAAGTAAACTGAATATATTTACTATGTAATTATTTAAACTAATATAAACTATATGTAACACTAAGTAGAATATTCCTAATTCGTACCTAGCTAAAATGTAGTGTACACACCTGTGTACTGACACGTGGATGGCTGACACACCACC
>CM047583.1:1222452-1366293 GCA_026184515.1 Peronosclerospora sorghi | reverse complement strand
CCAAGGGCCCATGCCCTGATTGGTTAAAATAACCAAAGGTTCGAAACCTTTCAACCCGGCCAATACTGGCCTCAACCGTGGTGTACTCATGTACACCAACACTCAGTGTTACCCGAATGTAACCCCGTTACACTCTTCCTGATCAAGTACTCCCTTCGCCGATCAACACCTGATCGACACTCTGCAACTCACGACCCGCGTTCATCTGCTGGCAACTTGCGCCAACTAGCTGATCAGCGACTTTTAGCACCTGATCAAGCCTGATCAAGTCTGATCACAGCTGATCAACGACTTTAGTACCTGATCAATCCTGATCAAGTCTGATCACAACTGATCAACGACTTTAGCACCTGATCAAGCCTGATCAAGTCTGATCACAGCTCATCAACGACTTTTAGCACCTGATAAAGCCTGATCAAGTCTGATCACAGCTGATCAGCGACTTTTAGTACCTGATCAAGCCTGATCAAGTCTGATCACAGCTGATCAACGACTTTTAGTACCTGATCAAGCCTGATCAAGTCTGATCACAGCTGATCAACGACTTTTAGCACCTGATCAAGCCTGATCACAGCTGATCAACGACTTTTAGCGCCTGATCAAGACTGATCAAGCCTGATCACTGCTGATCAAACCTTATCACGCCTGATTCAAGCTCGATTGGGCCTGATCAAGCCTGATCGACAACAGTCGCTTCATCACAAGTCAACTCAATCTTGAAACAAGGAATTGCAGCGTGCTATCCCCGCCACCTGTAGAGCGACCCACTCCCAAGCCGTCGGGTACACAAGTGAGCAGGATCACAAGCAGTCAAGAGATAACCGGAGTACCCCCTTCGTTAGTAGGCAGTCCAGGCGCCGTGGTAACGCCTGATCAAGCGTCAAAAACTTTGATCAGCCGCTCCGCCACAGTAGTAGTACAAAGAAAGATTTAAGCACAAACGAGAAAGGCAAGCTGTTTTACCGTTGGCCACAGGTCATGCTGGGCTATGAAGATAACCCCGAGGCCAATGACAATTTCTTTAACGACGACGGATTTATTCAAACGGGAGATATTGGCTACATTGACGACGACGGGTTCGTGTATGTCCTCGACCGCGCAAAAGAACTGCTTAAGTATAAAGGGCATCAAGTAGCGCCAGACAAGCTGGAGGATGTGCTCAATCGCCACCCTGCCGTCTTCGACTGCTGTTGCGTGCGCGGTAAAACAAGATGGGAGACGAAATACCGAAAGCTTTTGTGGTGGAACGGCTGACCAGAATTTTTGAGGTTCGATTAGGCGTTCCCACAGCGCCTGGACTACCGACTAACGAAGAGGGTCCTCCGGTTGTCCTGTGACAAGCCTATGTCTTGCTCACCTTGTGTACCCGACGGTTTGAGCTGGGTCGCTCTAACAGGGTTACATTTGGTTACATTTAGTTATGTTGTGTACGTAAGTACACTGTGGTTGAAGTCAGTATTGACCGATCCGAAAGGTTTGGACCCATTGGTTATTTTAACCAATCAGGGCAGGAGCCCTTGGTGGAGGCGTGGCAGCCATCCACGTGTTAGTTAGTACACAGGTGGTGTACATTACATTTTGGCTAGGTACGAATTTAGTAAGTTCTACTTAGTATTACATATAGTTTTACATTAGCTTAATTAATTTAGGCTAATTACATGTTAAATATACATTCAGTTTACATTTCACTCAAAAGATTGCAGGACGCACGACCTGGACCGGTCGCGCGTGCTGTGAGTGTTTGTAGCCAAAGGGAATACCTCCCTTAGCTACTCCCTTTCTAAGGGAAGCCTTGTTTCAAGGCGTTAGTTAATTCTAACCGGTAAACCAAGGGAAATCTTGGCCCCGAGTAAGAGAGAAATCTCTTACTAAGCCTTTTTATAAGGGCGAATCGGCTGAGTAGCGGCATATCGCCGCTTTAGGAAAGTCTTCCTCTGTGCGCTAGCCGCACCGTGCGTATACGGACCTACTACAGTCGCTCTCCAGGTGACTGGGACGTAGATACGTGCAATTACTATGAAGATCGAGGTGAATTCGTAGCATATCGACGGGTGTCGATCAGGTGCAAAAAAGGCGATGATCAAGATCGATGATCTGTGATCTTGCGGTAAATTGACGAGATTCGGATGATCACAGGTCGATGGTCAAGATGAATGATCGCAGATCAATGATCAAGATCGATGATCGATGATCTCAGATCGCAGGCCGATCTCGTTGATCTTGTACGAATTGGTCAGACTGCGGGTTGATGATCGCAGATCGCAGGTCGCAGATCGATGATCGCAGATTGCGGGTCGCAGATCGATGATTGCAGATCAACGGTGTCGATCTAGTGGTGATCAGTGAAGGGGGTACTTGATCACGTGGCGGAAGTCTTCACCACTTGATCTACGAGCCTCTTAATCCTATATCACTAAGGGAAATACCCAATATATATAATATACTATGTATTCTTAGCCCAAAATTAAGAGGGAGGGGGTCGTTCTGCATTTTCTGTGTGCAGATCGACGAAGTTTACAAAAATACACCTAGAGTTCCCAAGGGGCGCTTAAAGCAGCCGAACTTCTAGGGGAAAGATGCAAAGCAATGGGGGAAGAGGTGAGAACACTAAGCTCAATCACTTTCCCAATAACCTTTCCAATTAGTGCCGCTGAAACAGCGGGCGGAGTTGCGGCGCGAGTTCTCAAGAACTTTACGTCTGCCGGTGGGCCAAAAATATCACTAGGTGCTCCCGCCCGGGACGTTTAAAGATGCGTGCAAAGGAAGGGAGGCTCAAGGTGTTCACGCCGTCCCTATGGGTGATCTAAGTGGTCGGACGCAAATAGAGAACTTTATTATTGCTTATATCCTAAATCAACCAATTACCTAATATCAACCAATCAAATGTACCCTCCTGACATGCATCATCGACTAGTCGACCTGATATCTCAGTTGTGCGTCGCTTACCGTTAGGTACCTGTACCAGTCGTCATAGCTGCTCCGGATGGCCCGTCCATGTACACCACAGTTGGACCCAAAATATACGGTACACCACGGTTGGCCTCAAATCTACGGTACGCTTTTCCACACTTTTGTCGTGCTGGAGCATCCAGACAATCCGGACCCCCCCACACTGCAAGAGATCATGGACTTCATGGATGAACATGTCGCTTCTTTCAAGAAAGTGCGCGTGGTGCAATTTATCGACGCGATTCCGAAGAACGCTTCGGGCAAAATGCTTCAACGCCGTCTTCAGGAACGCGAGGACCCGCTGGGAAAGGCGTAAAAAAGGTAAAGATTGGCAATAAAAAAGGATGGATAGCGTGGAAAGACTAGTCGATCTCAAATTTCGGTGGGGGTGGAAGTTCGGGTGGGGTGGGGGTGGCAATGGGGTGTCAATAGCAAAAAAAGGGGGTGTCAATATCAATTCCCAAAAAACATACTAACTATAAATGCATACTTAAGAGCCTAAACTAAAATTTCTAATAAAAGTAAACATATAGTTAAAATTCCAAAGTAGCTAAAAATGAATAAATGCATAAGTGACCACTATGGTTGCGCTTCACGTAAACTTTGTATGCAGTACATACTGGATTGTATACATCACTTGTAAAACTACAACAACATGAATGAGCTGGGCGTTGTAAATGAATGATCAAAGCAGGAAATCGAAGGTTTAAATACTGAAGAAAGAGTGACTAGGAGCATCTACTCCGATCACACTCGAGCTGATAAAGAACGGTTCTGAGCATAAGGTATTTCGGGATACAATTAATAATTATGGAGCATTTTTTGAGGCAATTGATATCCGTATCCCCCCCCCTCAATTATAGGCCTATCCCCCTCAATTACAGACGTATCCTCCCCAAAACCGGAATCGCGTACATTGCATATCTCCATTACTTCCAATCATGTCGTCCGTGCGAACTCAGTACTCAGCAAAAGGCAGAGCTTTTTAATCGAGTAGGTGAGTGGAGGGACTGATGTATATTGCCGAAGTGTTTCGGTTGCGTGGAGAAGTGTGAGCCCTAATGATCTCTAATTATCTCGTGAACAGGTTCGTACGGAAGTGCAGCAGCAGGCACTGCAGGAGTTGACGCAGAGTCTACAAGAAAAGTGCTTTGACAAGTGCATTACTCGCCCCAACGGCAAGCTAGACGGCAAGCAGCAGAATTGTCTGGTGCTTTGTATCAACAGATAAATAGACACGATGAAGGTGGTTTCGGAAGCCATGCCGCAGCGTGGTTCTCATGTACGGGGAGTACATGTCCCTATCGCTTAAGCAGACTGACTAACGCAATGTTTTCCCTTTAAGGAAAGGTTAAAATAGGGCTTATTTCTTAGTGTTGACGGAGTCAGTGCAGTAGAAGGTGGCGAGAATCTACATCTTAATCCAAACCGTTTTTATGCCTTACGTCACGAAGTTATCCCTATGCGAGGAAAAGTGTTACAAAGTTCAGCTTACTGCGCAGTATTACTGTAGCAGAGACAATACATCAAGACAAGAAGTTTGTGTGTACGGGTAAATTGCTTCGTCTTGGAGATCGTTGTCCATATTAAATAGCGAGACTACAAACGACAAAATAAAGGCGAACTTGACCCGAGATCAACCGAGTACTAACAGTACCAGCAAGCACTCACGAGTTCATCATCCTGAGCATATCGTGCTAACAGTAAACGCAAGCGTCTGAACTAGCAGTAACGAACTTAAGAAAAAAGCCTTGGTCTGCTTAGTTCTTGGCGTCCGCCTAGCGGGACAGCTCGGTCAATGCCATGTCACCCTCGCCGTGGTGGTGAATATAGCCAGCGAGAGCAAAAGTGTCCGATTCACCAGTAAAGATGCCGGGTAGCGATCCGCGTGCACAGATCACTTCACCAGCACGGAACGCCTTGGCAAACAACGGTGTGTTTCTCTTGTCCGTTATACGCTCGATATCTGAATTGTATGTAATAAACGAATTAGCAACACTCTAGACTCAGCTTTGTTTCGGACGACATTCTGTTAGTCTTACCGTCACGTATAATGCTCCTCTCCGGCCAAACAAGTCGAGCTACCGCAGGAGATATAACAGAAAGAGATTTACGCTTGTATGAAACCGAAGTTATTTCAATAAACGTCATACAGTAACGGTAAATGATCATCATGCCCAAAGCTGTTGTCAACGCTGACGGGGTGGTGTCGTCCATAAAATTGATTTTCTCGACTTGGGCATCGTTTTGTAGATGAAAGTTTGCCACGGGATCCAAGATCTTGTCCTGTTTCCGCTCAAAAAGGACATAGCGCACGCAAGCGGCTATGACAATGTCGCAAATATCCTTCACTAACTCTGCTTCCTTGTGCCACTCAGGGTCAATGAGTTTCTTCAAGAGCCATTTGTGAAGCCCAAGCTGATTCGCACCATATTTCATGGTTATACGATGGGCTCGCTGTACCGTAAAGAAACTTCGTTGAAGAGGTTCAATGCGTTATAGTTTCATATCCTTATTTCGCTCTGTCTTCAGTACAATTCGAGTGTCCGAACGATGCTGAGATTGCTGGTCACCGAAACCAAGTGTGGCTTTAAACTATCGAGCGAAGCCTGGGACGGGAGATAATGTGGCTGCCATAATAGATTGCGTAAACATACTGCTCATACGTTGGATTGTTAAGAACAGCAAGTGACTTGCAATCTTCAATCCACGAAGTCCAGTGTTGGACGTCGACACCGAAAAGAATATAATGTGCGAAAGGTTCTTTATTTTCGGCGTCTCTTGCTCCAGGATAGGAGTAATGTTGCTGCATAAGTGGTCCGTCACAAGTACTTGCACAAATACCAATGGAGCATGCTGCATATATGCATGTAAAAAGTCCAAAACAGTAGCGCTGCTGTCCAATCAATCTGCGCTGCAAATCGTTCCAGCCTCGAATTCGATAAAATCTTTCATTCTTGAGTACGAAAGCATCCAGTGCTTCGATGACAGGTCAATTTGGCGGAAACGCATGCTGCCTTGAGTTGCAAACAGGTCACGCATGATCAAATCCAAAAGTTCCAGAGCTTTCACGCTGTGTTTCAAGAGCCTATCGCGATGTCGTTCAATTAAAAAGCCCAAATCTACTCTAAGGTTGAGCAAGAAGGACGGGCCCGGCGGAAGAGTGCCAACCAAGAGAAAAAACTGCTCGGCCAGTGGCGCAAGAATGAACCCAATATCTTCAAGAGCTTACCGCTCTTGAAGATATTGGGGTCATTCTTGCGACTAAATCCCAGCGCTGCGGCCGTGACGTTCAGCACCAGTCCCGACCGTTTAATCGAAGGTAATGTCTTCATCATCACAGCCAGATCTCGCACGTTCGCATTCACACGTCCAATGTTGATCTGCACCGCGGCGTTATCCTTGGCTGCAAGGATGCGGTTCGTCCATGAGCTAGAACGCCATAGAGACAATACCAAGCCCAACAATTAGCAAACTAGAATCTACCGTTTTGTATCGCAATTCTTAAGCACCATTTGCGCGGGATATAGATATCGGATGGCCGGCCTCGTTCTGCATGGTAACTTGTCTCGGGGTATGTTGAATTTTTTCTCCGAGAGAGTAAAATGTAGAGACAGCTGAGATCCGAAACTGCCCGGTCGTCGATACAAACGTCAAATATATCAAGCCCTCGCGAATCGAATATCTAGAAAATTGGAAATATTGCAATTTTTGGGGGGATCCGTCTATAATTGAGGGGGATAGGCCTATAATTGAGGGGGGGGATACGGGTAGTAATTTGGGGGGGATACGGATATCAATTGCCTTTTTTTGATAATTTTTTGGAAAACAACCTGGGATAAATGATCTAAGTTCTGTAGCCGGAATTGATCAGCATGGTATATATCGTGATGGTAACGAACCAACACCTTCGTCTGAATTCGCGGTAATGCAAGTTGGAAATGCAAAAGTACGTATACTCAATATATAGAGTTTTCTGTGCTGAAATATACCCTAGTTTAGGGTTAGGTAGTACGAGTACTCAAAGTGGCAGGAATGACGTCCGTTTGGTTTGAAGACACAGATTTTTTAATTTGAACAAATTGGGTGAACACCTTGATGATGTCGCCACAGATTGTTTCGTTTAAACATTGGGAGATGGTGACAATTTCACACCATTACTTTTTATTCTGCATCAAAGAAAGGTGCTTTGAAGTCTACATATCCCATCATCAAGAAGCAGCATCCTTTGCAGCCGAGAAAGCCCTGAAAAGGCAGTGGACGAACATTTTATACCTTGTGGCTCATGATTTGATTGTTAGAAACAGGTAAAAAAAGTATGATTAAAATTTGCATTGATGGTGCGGTACAACCTGAAAAGGCAAGATTTATTCCAACTTGTCCAAGAACTCGCAGCATGGTCTCAAACATCGATGACGATACACAGTTTGCGTAAATAACGGGTAAATGTGGAAATAATGTTAGGGAAGGCAAACAACTACACCTTTGCGCGTACAAAATGAAGCGTTTGTGACCAATGTAAAATGGTAACGAAGTAAAATATAAATTTCGTAACTTTTGTTACCAAAGTGAAAAGCATTTCAACTAATGTGAAATGGCACCCAATGAAATCAAAAACTACAGATGTTCTTGCCTTTTTATGTGTGAAAGGCTTATGCTTTTGACAATGAGCGCCCACAATTACAAAGCATCGATCGTATGCTCCTACTCGAGGGCGCCGAAGCTTAAGCTATCAGCGTTTTTGATAAGATAACGATCTCGCTAACTCGATAGCAATAACTGTATTAATGCATTCAACGCCGCTGTACGCTTCAAAGACATGCAGTATGGAATATAAATACTTTGAATATATTTTCTGTTTAATTCTGCCATTTCACATTGGTTGAAATGTTTTTCACTTTGGCTAGAAAAGTTATGAAATTTTTAGTTTACTTCGCTGCCCATTTCATATTGGTCACAAAACGTTTCGTTTTGGACGGCCAAATGTTGTGGAAGTGAGGGAAATATCAACATAAAACTGTCTACAACAAGGCAAGACGAATGAAATGGAAAGTCAAAGAAAGGCCGTGGAAATATTTCGGGGAGGAAGATTATGCTCTGGAGACTATCGAAAGCAATCAAATCTTCAAGTTTTGATCATGATTTATGATTATTGACAGCGGAGCGCGCTGTCACCTAATATCGGACGAAAGTTACTCGTGGAAGTTAAGTTGCGATACGAAAGACTTTCTAAAAGTGGACAACCACGAGAATGGGAAAGATGGCACGAAATATTAACATGTGGTCACATTTCTATCACATACACGGAGGTCTATTTTGGTTCAAGACTAGAGAGAAGCATGATTTCACTAGGATGTCTAAGGGAGAAAGGATGTTCAATTCTACATAATGGAGAACAAACAAATATGGTTTATTGAAATGAAGTGTTGTTTCGCATTGATTGTATGGCGCTATTAAGGCACGGAACTGTCGAATTTTGATGTAGCCATTTTTGGCTTTCAAGTGAATTTGTTTGGAGGAAACCCATTGACTATAATATAAATACTTGGATACATAATGGAAGATTGCAAGATTAAATATATTAGTGAAGTTAAGTCAATATTATAGGTTTAAAATCTTTTAATTTCATAATATATACTTACTTTCGTTCTTACTTACTAGTCGTTTCAAGTGGCTTCAAGAACGGACCGAGCAGCGGTCCTCCTACGTCTTACGCCGCACCTACTGCCTGACTGATTGTGGGGTCAGGTAGTAAACTATTCGCTACATCTAACGCATTTCTGCAACAGGTTATGAGCTCAAGCAAACAAGCGTGGTCGAAACGATTGTGTTAAAGTTGTGATTTTTTCGAGTGGAATTTCTCGTGTGGACTCATGTTTTCTCTCGCTAGTTGAAGTCTCTCACTTTAAGAGGGTTAGTGATTTTTTTTCCGTTTTCGTGTGCTATACCGTGTCTCTCTTTTGTGGAATAAAGATGAGGGATGATAGTGGGAAGCAAACCGATGATTTTGGCGTGACCTAGGTGTGGTCCTTCAGACAATCCTGTACAGCTTGAAAGAAGTATACACACGGCTTGTGTCTGTGGAAAAGACGCAAGGCCGCTTGTCGGTTGAGAGTACGGTTTCCGTGCTGTTGAAAGACTCCCCGGTTGATGGTCAGGACAGTGTGTTCCGGGAAATTATGAACAACTATGGTCCGTTCGGTCAACCGATGACCTTGAACGAACTAAGTGGTGATTGTTGGATCCAAATTGGTGGGGAGATGCGTGGAAATGTGTCCAGGACCCCGCCAAATGTTCAAGGTGCCGTGCCCTTTATGGGCATCATCGGTGCACCAGCAGAGCAGATGTATGACCCGCATTTCGGGTAGGCTGGTCGCACCAAGATTCCAAAGCTCGATAATTTCTCGGGTGCTGAAATATACTAGGGGCTTGGTGATGGCTTCAAGCAGGGGGTGTATTGTTTCATTGATGCCGTAGATATAACCGAAATTTCGTCTGGTTTGCGAGTACAGAGCGTCTGAAAGTGAACAAGTTAGGCGAACATCTCGAAGGCATAGCCGCCGAGTATTTTCGTTACAACATTGGAACGTGGTAGCCAATGTCCCCCTACTTGCTCTTCGTTCTGGACCAGATGTATATAGGGTCAAGGTTAACATCTCCCACCAGCAAGCTGCAATCTGGTTTGCTTCGTAGTAGAGTCCGATGAGGACTTGTACCTATTCCTTGGTAGCTCTGGATAAGGAAAGCGAGTCGAGCGAGAATTGGGGGTGGATAATATTGCTAAGTTCGCTGCGCCACAACTCAAGATTGCTACCATGTCCAGGTATAATCCAATGCAAAAGAATTAATAATGCCATGCGCAATTGTTAATATCGTGGACGCAGGAACTAGATGCCGATGCTACCAAAGGAAGGAAACATGCAAGGTTGCATGTGAATTCGGTAACAGCTACCGAATTCGTGAAAAGTGTTACGGGTGTGGAAAACCCGGACACATCAAGTGAAATTGACCTCAAAAGCGGAAAAACAAAAAGGAAGCTCCGGGAAGGTCACCAAAAGTTCCGATTGTTATTGGAATCGAAACGTTGCGCTGGCGACCAAGGATATGACAGATGAAGCCACCGGTGGACTGTTTCCAGGTGTTGCGTCATCTGAAAGTATATTAATTGCGGACAGTGTTTCCAGCAGGCAACTTGTTACAGATGAAAGTTTGTTTGATGATGCGGTCGATTGCGGACCGACTGATGGGTTCACTCTTCCGATGGTGGTAGATTATTTTTTGAAGCTACAAAGATAAAACTACTTACACAGGGAGATTAAACAATAACAGTTGAATTGTATGAGATATATTTCGCACCCAAACTTGCTAAAAATCTCATTTTGTGGTGGAGTCCAGTCGGAACCGAACACCGAAGTGTCCGGAACTTAGCCCACCATCGTGCCCAGCTGACCAACTTACGGGGGAGGTACCCCGCGAACCTTCGCCTGAGTGCCGATCGGTCGCCCGATCGGCACTGCAGGATGCAGTCCGATTTATCTTCCATTTCACCTTGTGTACCCATTGGTGTGGGTGGTTACACACTCGGTGTACCGTCGCTTAGTGGGGACTTTGACAGGTACCGATATGGGTGTACCGCCTCTGGGGTACTTGAACCGAAAAACCAAAGAAAAGATAATCCAATGTATCCGATCTGCAGATGGAGCGGAAGTTGCCCCTCCAAATGCTGGTAAAATAGGGGGCTTGACTGCACGCAGCAGTGAGTAACCCATCCAATAGAAGTTCTGGGGCTTGATTGCAAAAGCAGTGAGTAACCCAGCCAATAGAATATTGGGAATTTACTGCAGATCGCAGTGAATAACCCAACCAATAATTGGGACTTGACTGCAAATCGCAGTGAGTAACCCAGCCAATACAAAAAGAAGAACACGTTCCAAACGTGTGGGGCTTGAGAGGGTGAGTGAACGTAATGGGAGATTTCCATCGTGGGACTTCCGGTGGAGCTCTGTCCTGGCCGGGAATTAATGAGCAAGAGGGGACCGTGTTATCCTTATTCTCCCAATGACTCCTTCTGAGTGGCGACTTATGAAACCCAATGTAATACGAACACTATATTTAATAACCAACTAAAATCCAATATGTAAACTACATGCAAAACCGTGTGCCTTAACTTAAATCTGCGTACAAAAAAAAATCCAAGCACACGATTGACCCAAAACACTCCATCCTTTTATCCAACCCGATCGCTCCGACTTGACAACTGGTACACTGGTACATGCTAGTCAAAAGTTTTCAATAGCACTTCATCACAACCGCCCCTGAGTCTGGTAGCAGCCGCGCAACGGTAGCGGCCCGATATCATAGCCGCACTATCCGGTACATGACCATGAACTTCTTTTCATGAAATATGCACTAACAAAATCTTGGATTTATTTATAAGGAGATATACCTTTTTCCTTATAAGGATCGTGTGTCTTTACACACGACCGTAGCCCTCCGCAGCTTTCCGAAAGTGTAGCCGGTGCGGCTAGCGCACATAGGAAGACTTTGCTTAAGCGGCGATACGTCGCTACTTAGCCGATACGCCCTAATGAAAGGGCTTAGCGTGAGATTACTCTCTCGCTCGGGGCCAAGATTTCCCCAGTTTTCCGTTAGCGTACGATAACGCTTTATCCTTAGGCTTCCCTTAGTAGGGAGTAGCTAGGGTAGGTACTCCCCCGCTACGACACACACAGCACGCCCGACCGTTCCCGTTCGGACGCCTAGCTGGATCTAGTGTAATTGGAAACTGATTTATTTAATATATAATTAGCCTAAATTAATAAACTAATGTAAACCCTATGTAATACTAAGTAGAACTTATTTGATTCTTACCTAGCCGAAAATGTAATGTACACCACCTGTGTACCAACACGTGGCAGGCAGCCACGCCTTCACCAAGGGCTCCCGCCCTGATTGGCTAAAACAGCCAATAGGTCCGAACCTTTCGGACCGGCCAATACTTGACGTTAACCGTTGTGTATTTACATACACCAACGTAACCGAATGTAACCCCGTTACAGCCTCCCCCATCAAGACCATTGCCACGCAATAGTCGATTTTAGTTGGAGACCCCAACTTCCAGAACTCTGGCGTTGATGAGCACCTCTACAGGTGGAGATTATTCTCCCCGAGAAGGGGATGTCATCTACTCGGACTCCGATATCTCGGAGTAGGGG
The DNA here is from genome assembly GCA_026184515.1 of Peronosclerospora sorghi. Lineage (NCBI taxonomy): Eukaryota > Oomycota > Peronosporomycetes > Peronosporales > Peronosporaceae > Peronosclerospora > Peronosclerospora sorghi. Next base: position 1,354,129 of record CM047583.1, on the reverse strand, counting down.
GCCCTAGGCGATAGCTCCTTTAAGGATGACCGCTCTGACGACGCCGAACGGCGACGTCAGCAGTCTAATTCTTCCCCAACACGTGAGGAAAATGCCCTATCTCGCGCGCCACCATTGCCAACTTCGGATGACAAATCCGGGTCGCCGAAGGCGACCATCACGTCCAATAATTTGGACGAAGCCCACAACCTTGATCGTGCCTAACCGGCACTATGGGCTGCATCACACACACACAAACGCACTTCACGGGCGGAATATCGTTTTGGGGGTCCTCGTGATCCCCAAAAGTGGGCTAAGAATGCGGTAAAGACAGGTTTAGGCTTCTATACCACTGGCCCCGCGGCTGAACAGCCGCGTCAAATTGAATGCCGGAAGCAACTCCGGGAAAAACTGCTCACGCAGAAGCAGTTCACTTCCGCCTTATACCGAAAGCGTATCGGGAAACAGGCGAAGGGTGTCTTTGTTGAGAACCTCCTCGAGGTTCCCTTCGTTCTCCTCCAAGGAGAGGATTCCGAAGAGGCAGAGCGTAAGTTCCGCGCTTATGTGGAAGGGAAGAAACATCTCCCTGACTTTACAGAGCTGTACAACAGCTATGCCGAACGTGACGTTCGGCTGGAGAAGGCATTGCGCTTGGCGTTTGCCAATGACAAAGCGATGGGGAAATTATCTGCCCCTTACCGCACGCGCTATGCTAGCGCCTGTGCCCTCAATGTTGTGCAGGAGTGCAGTGCAAGCTCCGCATCTGCCTCCGGAGAACTCCCAAATACTGGGAGTGAAGGGGCTTCTTCCGCCCCTTTGGCCGTCGAATCGCAGCGGGATTCTCCCGCTCGAAAGCGTAAACGACGTCTCGGCAATCCTGTCGCAGGGGAGTCTCGGACTACCACGAACACCGTGAATGTGGATAACCCTTCCACTTCACTAGATACTGGATCTCACCGCGGTGATGGTTTTGCGCCATCAAACGCTCCAAATTGTAATGTGGAACCCCCTCCGAATCGAGAACTGGTGGAGGTGGTCGGGAAATTGCGACGTGAGTTTCATGAGCGCTGTGATCGACACAGCCGTCGCATCCTGGAACTCCAGGATGGAATCCACGATGCCATGGGCGCGATTTACCGCGTCGAGAAGCGTATTGACTCTCTCAAGTCTGCCCTTGACGGCTTTCGCCGTCTTGAGGGAAAATTCGAAGCTTCCGTTGCGGAAATTCGTGGTCGTATCTTGACCCTGTCGGAGATTTTACTCCGCCCTGCTACGCCTTAAGGTTATCCGCCTTCGCAACCTCCTCCAAGAGGGGCCCGCCCCCGGGTCCTGGTATGGATTAAGCATACCCACATAGAAGGTTGGATGAGTACGCATCGCCTTCGGAATATCCAAGGTATACGCGAAGCCCTTTCGGGCTAGCACCTTGAAAGGCCCCACAAACTTGGGGCGCAGTTTGTTACGTAACACGTTAGAAACTGCATGTGTAGGAAGATTTTTAGCGTTTAATAAAACAATTTCTCCTGCTTTATACGCCTTTCGGTTACGCCAACCCTTGCGGTCAGCCTGTTCCTTTTGCTTGTCTTGGCTTTCCGCCATGGCGTCGCAAAGGTGTCGTAATACACTAAGGCGCGTCGATAAAAACTTATAAATGTGCTTTCGCACAGATACAGGGATGACATCGGGGAATCCTCCCACCTCAAGCCCTGGACCACACACACGTGGCGTCAACGGAACCCTCGGATTCACTAATCCGTTCACGTAAAACGGGGTAAATCCCGTAGATGCATGGACCGAATTGTTTATAGCAAATTAGACCATAGGAAGCATCTCACTCGAACTCTTTGGAGAATCCGGAGATAAACTCCGGAGAATGTCCTCTACGACGCGATTAACGCGTTCAGTTTGTCCGTCCTCATGTGGATGATCTGCAGTGAACATGAGAAGCTTGGTGCCTAGCACCTTAAACAGCACCCCCCAAAAATTTCCAGTAAAACGGGGATCCCGATCCGATATAAGGGAATCAGGTAGACAATTCTGTCGAAAGACAAAGTCTAGGAACACTTTTGCTGTTCCTTGTCTATCAATGGACTCTGGAACCGCCACCAGGTGAGCCATCTTGCTCAAACGGTCTACAAAGACCAATGCCGGTGTTACCGGCCTTATCTTTCAGAAAACAGTAGATAAAATCCATACTAATGGATTTCCAACATTCCGTTGCAACGGGCAAGCTCGCCAAAAGCGCTGCTGAATATGCAGAGGGTTTTACCCTCTGACACGTCTCACAGGTGCGTATATACGCTCGAACCCACTTATACATGTTGGGCCACCAATACAAAGCGCTTTAAGCGCTGTGGGTCTTATCCCGACCTAAATGACCCCCGGTAGGGGCGTCATGTGCCTCAAAGAGGACTCTATACTTTAGTTCCTCATCATGAGGAACAACCACCCACGGAGTGTCCTCCGCGCTCGTGCTATAATATAGCAAACCGTCACAGTACCTGTAACGGTGTAAACGAGCTTTAGCTCGACTTGACAGGGTTGGCTCAGACGAGCCAAGACCCTTTCCACCCAACGCGCTGATAATCGCCGTACACTGTAGGTCTTTCTCATACGCCTGGCGTATGATATCCACCACAGACGAGGTGATGAATGTCGCGTGAGCGAGCTCGTAATCGGGACGACGCGACAACGCGTCTTCAAGCACATTCTGCTTGCCAGGTTTATACTTAACCTCAAAATTATACTCCGCAAAGAAGGAAAGCCAACGGGCCATCCGTTGGGAGAGGTGAGGCGACTTCGTCGCTGTCCGTAAGGACGCGTGGTCAGTATAAACCATGAACGGCTTTGAGCCGAGTAGGTGAACCCTAAATTTGACAAGAGCATACTTCATTACAAGTAGCTCCTTGTCATGAACGGGATAATTCCGTTCTGCAGCTTTAAGCTGCCTCTACTCAAACGCAATCACGCGTTCTCTTCCCGCATCGTCTGCTTGTAACAAAGCACATCCGATTGCAAAATCGGAGGCGTCACAGACGACGCTAAAAGGTTTCCCAGAATCTGGGAGAGCAAGAACGGGGGCTTTCAACAAGCTCCCCTTAACCGCTTTGAAGGCGGTTTGGTGGTTGGTTTCCCAAAACCAATCAACGTCCTTCTTAAGAAGGTCAGTTAATGGCTTCGCCATCTCAGCGTAGTTCTCGCTGTATTTGTGGAGATAGTTGGATAATCCAAGCCACTTCCGTAAATCTCTAAGATTTACAGGCGAAGGCCACTCCACAATGGCTTTCACCTTCGCGGTATCCGCCCTCACTCCATCCTTACCGATGAAGCATCCGAGGAAAGGGATTTCCTCAGCACCAAAAATACATTTGGATGCGTTTGCATACAACTTATGCTCCCGCATACATTCGAGAACCGCTCGAAGATGTATTAGGTGCGTCTGAACATCAGACGAGTCGCCTTCCGCGCGACTATCAACGAATATATCGTCGAAGTACGTCTGAGCGTACTTTCTATGAGGGCGCAAGAGTTGTGTCACCAAGCGATTAAAAGTCGCTGGTGCATTTGAAAACCCTGTGGCATAACAAGACACTCCCACAGCATTCCACTAGGCGTGCTGACCGCTGTAAGCGGAATATCGGATGCTCGCATTAGAACCTGATAGTACCCTTCCACAAGATCTAAGGCGCTGTAAACAGTACAGCCTTCCGTATTATTCTGGAGGACATCCTTCCGAGGAATCGGAGTTTGCATTGGTACAGTAGCTGCATTCAGCTTATGGTACGGATGCACAATGCGCCACTTTCCGTTCGGTTTACGAACACAAAAAGTGGGGGATGAGTGGGTGAGGAGACTTGCCCTCCCGTATCATCCCTGCCTCTTCTTTCCCCTTGAAGAATGTGTGGTGAAGCGTACTCAAGAATTTTGGTCGCTTTGCGTCAGCAGCACACCGATAGGCTTATCGGCGATAGGATTGGTGGAAATCTTGGAGGCTTTTAAGCCTATCGTGTGCGAGAGGTGTCAAGAACACGGATTTGGTAAGTCACATTATATTGCGTGTACTTACATAATTTTATGTGTGTACATATTGGGGACCATAGGGGGATAGTTTTGGTTAGTCGTTAATTTTCAGCCTTTAACACTCAACAAGAAGTCGTTTCTTCGCATTGTACATCAGTCGCCTCTGCACGCCGCAGTGTTTGGAAGCAGAGGGTCGAGTAATCCCCTCCAGCTTATTATACCCGGCCGGGACGCGTCACAGACGCACTTGACCCGCCGGAAGTCCCTCGACGGGAGTACACATTGGTCGGCTTTTCAAGCGCAAGTTGCAACGTTTGGAACGTGTTATCAAGTCATAGGATTATTTTGTGGAGATATCGTTCGTGGAGTTTATCACGTTTTTATTGGATCTCTATATTGGAGTATTGGACTTTTATTATCGTATTGGTTGGACCCTACGATCGATTGAGCGATCTGCCCTTTTAAGTATATTAACTTGGAGTATAACTGGTCTGCCCGTACCCAGGGTGAAGAGTTCCTCCCGGGTACACTACCCAGCACGGTCTCACGTTTTTAGACCCCAAATAGATTTACAGCACCGATCCACCGAGTGTCTTACCAGCCCATTCCATCGGTTATACAAGGTGAGATGACGAACGAATCGGAACAGGCGTCCTATGCTGATGATCGGTCGTATGCTAGCAGCGGACGATCAGATCGGATAGTAGACGAAGGTTCGCGGGGTACCCCCCCCCCGTAAGTTGGACGGCCGGGCACGATGGTCGTCAGGTTCTCGATACTACGGTGTTCGATTTTGAACTTGACTCCACCACAATGGTGCGCGTGCCCGGATCACTTGGTGATCGTGGATATCACCGAGATGATATCTCGAGAAGAATCGATTATAACGAGTTAAATGTGGAATCGTTCTGGAGAGGACATAAGGAACGGCTATCGCCTTATGTTCTCGTTGTCGATAAGGATGGCGATGTCAGATCTGGCCGGGTGGAGGACAAGATCGAGATTAATAAGTTTTTTCCTCCCCATAAGGCTCCCACCGGAGCCGATTGGGACTATAGCAAGTCTTGCTATAATTCCGGAAAGGATCAGGACTTTTTTCCTGATCCTATGCAATTGAATGAACGTTTTGATGAAAAAATAAAAGATGAAAACGACTTGGAGGCTGATCGGAACGATCAGATCCACCCTCCCAAGGTTCCCAAGCAGAGGCTCGGAATGCCACCCGATGAAGACGACTTGGAAGAAAAGTCGCAGGTCGGGGATGGGGTTATCAAGGAAAAAGACCTGACCAGGATGTATTACATCCACGAGTTAAAGCGATTTATTCGTGAAGACCAGGTCATGCAGATCTTAAACCTCCAGATCCTCGATCGCCTTCTCGGACTCACCACCGAGCCGATCGAAAGCGATCGGCCGTTGCTATTGGTGAAGAACCTGCTGGTGATGTTGGCTGAGGTCGGCATAAAAGTGCAAAACCTCGCCAACGTGCAGAAACTGTTCGATCTGGACACTTGGAAGCTGGAGATGTCGATGTCGACCCTCCATGATCATTTGGTTCCGTTGGTGGGGGCGGTTCGCCGCCCAACTTCCACCGTGGTATTGAAGGCCGCTGAAGTCACGGCAGCATACAATGATGTGTGCTCCGACGATAAGTCGTTGTATCAGTCTCCACCTGCTTCTAATAGCTCATCGGAGTTGGAGGTCGGTGTTGAGCGGATGACCATGGGGGTGTACCGTACCACCATGGGAACATAAAAATGATGTGCGGCAGCAAGGGGATGCATGCCGGTCGGGGCCCCAGAAACCCCCACAGGTTTCAGTACCCCCTAAGGAGGATACCAACACGCTGCCCATGACCCAAGCTAACGTCCAAGCCATCTTTGAGGCAATGATGGAGCGTTTCATGGAAGACCGATGCCGATCGCCTCCGCGCCCGCATGCCCAGGACCTATCTGCCCGGCAAAATGTCAATACTTGCCGGGATGTCGATATGGAGTCAGTGGCATCAACGCACAAGGCTATCCGAGATGGCAAACCAGTTGGAATAGGAAGACTCAAGCCGCAGCCAGTCCGACCGCGCCGATCAAGCAAGAATAGTGATTTCGACATGGAGTCGATCGGCGATCCGGATGACCACTATCGGTCAGACGGTGCAGGTGCGGGCAGAACGCGAAGGGCTAACCTAGCCTCTAAGACCGCTTTTGATTTTGGATCTACTGCGATCCCACGCATTCGCATGGCTGCGACCACGTATCTCAAGGATTTCACTGGCAAGAACGCCGACGAGGAGCAAGCCAGATCGTGGTTCGGTCGGGTCAAGTCTGCCTTCTTACGGGATCAGACACCAAAGAAGGAACGGTGTCTGATCTTCAGGGATCTGCTGAAAGGAACGGCTGCGAACTGGATACAACAGTTGGGTCGGGATGTCCGATCTGACTGGGATATGCTATGTTCAGAATTTGAGGGGCAGTACTGCAACTCCGGATTTTCTACCGCCCGCAAATACCATCATATGCAGAAGCGGGGCGACGAGACGCCGATCGAGTATTTTCACCGCTTGAACGTGGCTGCAATTCGCGCCGGGATAGTGATCAAGGAAGGCAACTCGCCGACCGTTGACGCTACGGAACACGTGGGTCACTATATCAGTACCCTTGATGATCAAGAGCTGGCAGATTAGTAACTCTGCTGCGCCTCAAAGATGTGGGTGAAGTGGAGCAGATGTTGCGGACGCTGCAACACTCACGCAGCATGAGGGCAAAGGTCGCCGTTGCATCGGGTCGCTACAGATCGAATACCCAGACCGACCCTGTGAAGAGGCCCCTGACCAGATCGGCCCGTGCCGTTAAGGCGATCGTTACTGAAGACAGAACTGGATCGGAAGAGGAAAGTAGCAACCTGTCCAGTCGGGAGTCAGACGAGGACCAGTATCGCCACGTTTTCGTCACGGAACCTGCCTAAAGAACCAGATCGACGCCTAACCAGGCAGATCGGAAGGGCAGGAGTAGGAACAAGTCCGATCCGGACCGACATCGCAAGAAGTGTTCTAACTGCGGGTCAAGCAAGCATGATCGTAGGGACTACTAGAAGAAGTGGATGTGCAAGAAGTGCAAAAGACTCGACCACCCCACCGATCACTGCCTCTTCGTGTGCAAGTCATGTGGAGAGATCCACGAGGCCGGCCAGTGCAAGATTGAAGAATTTTTCAATCTGATGCGCAAGTGGTATGTGCCGGGTAATCACGCGGGGATGCTTCCACCGGACGTGGAGACGATGTTAAACTAGAACGCTCGCCAGGTTGGAATCTGGATCGAGCCGAGAGAGCTACGTTTGGCATCTATGCATATGTCGGCAAGGAGAATAAAACCGACAATACATGTTCTATTCTCAATTGCGTCGATCGGGATCATCCGGTCTACAATCTTACTACCGATGAATATTCCCGATCGAAGGTGGTCATGCAGCTGGATCTGCTGCCTGGGGAGTCTCGCGGATACTGGAAGTATCATGCGCCCGACAAATGGTTCAAGCAGAAAAAAGCCTGTGGTAAGATAAACAACCAGAAGGCAACGATGTTGTTCGACTCTGGGGACGAAGTCTCGATTATCGACTCCACCTTTGCTCGTAAGGTCGGATGTCGTATAGACGACACCCAGAGACAAGAATGCGTCGGAATCGGTGAGAACTCTTACATGACCGAAGGAAGGACGCGCGTGAAGATCACCCTATCGGGTTCGTTGGTCTACTTCTTCAGAGATTGGGTTGGCAAGTTGGCCGGTCAGGATGCCCTGTTAGGCATGGATTTCATGGTGCCGGCAGGTATTCGACTAGATCTGTCTCATGGAGTGCTTACACTCCCGGATGAGGTCCAGATCCAGTTAGCTGGGTGGCGGCCCCTATACGGATCGCACACCGATCTGGTCATGTGGGGCCAAGATGTCACCATTCCAGTCGGCCAATCCGCTGATAACCCGATCGACAAAGGTTTTCGATCAAGGAAGTTGTGGGTGACAAGGGCGATCGGTGGGTGATGACCGCTGTGAAGAGCGCCGGCCGATATGATTTTGTCCGAGTCACTAATATCGGTGACAAGCCGCTTACGCTCGACAACAATGCTACTGATTTCATGTGGATGGCGGAAGGGAAGGTGCCAGGGAAGATGGGGTTCGTATCGATCGGATCGAGACGGTATGTTGAGTGGCAGAACTTGCCATACCAAGCGACCACCGATCTGATCAGCGATGATGGACCGATGGAAGAATATACCTCACCTATGGTGGAACGGCCCATCTATGTAACCCGAACAAGATGTTGGTTCGAAGAAAGGCACCGCAGTCGCCGGACACGGTGGACCATCAAACAGATGAGCCAATGTTCGCCAACATGGTGGTGTCACAAGAACAGGCGACAGTGGAGCCGGAAATAGAAAAAGGAGAACATGGGATTGCTGGGGCGGACCACGATGGCGCGCCTAAGCAGATCGATGTCGTTGAAGAGCGTCCCGCCGATCGGGAACAGCGGTGTGCAACCGATCAGGACGGTTTTGGGTGATATTGCCCCGGAAGACGATCAAGTTTGTATACATGAGGGCGGGGATCAATACATTCAGGAGCTGGAGAGCCAGATGGTAGTCCTCCCTGAAGTGTCTGCCGATCCTCCCGAATTCACCTTGGACGATCCTCAAGTTGGTGATCGGGATGTCAACAGTCCCGATCCGATCGATCAGCTAAAGAAGATCATATGGGAAAAGAAACATCTGCTGATCGGGAAAGGCAACGACTTACCCCCTGCTGCGCGCGGAGCGATCTGTGACATCAACGTGGGTGATGCCAAGCCGATCGCCCAGCGATGTCGACGTGTGGCGCCACAGTACCGCGAAAAATTGTCTGATCTTATTAAAGGACTGTTGGCTACCAAGATCATTAAACCGTCGACCTCGCTGTGGGCCTCGCCGATCGTGATTGTGATCAAGAAGAACGGCGTCGACATCAGGTTGTGTATCGATTATCGGTTGGTAAATCGGTTGACCAAGCTTATGGTGTACCCGATGCCGCTGATCAGCGATCTGCTAGAAGATCTTGACAAGACCCTATGGTATTGCTAACTGGATATGGCAAGTGGATTTTGGGTGGTTTCTATGACCAATCGGGCTAGCGAGATCTCCGCATTTGTTACGCCGTTCGGTCTGTTCGATTGGAATCGTATGCCGTTCCGTTTGAATAACGCGCCCCATATTTACCAGAGGCTGATCGACAACGCAATGTATGTAAATTTCAAGATCAGTACCGATCGAGACCCCACCGAAAACCATGATGTATTTACAGAGGGTGAACCCGATCGAGAAAGGAGACCGTCAGTTCTGGGGAGGCGATCGTATATCGACGACATACTGATCCCTGCTTCGTCATGGAGCGATCTGTGCGAGAAGGTCGAACGGTTGTTGGAGACATGCGATCGCTGGAACCTGTCGATCAGTGCTGTGAAGAGTTTTTGGGGCATGTCCAAGTTCGCCTATTTAGGCCATATGGTGTCAATCAGTGGGTTGGAGGACAATCCTAAGGATCTGGAGTCACTGGGTAAACTCCCGTTCCCAGATCACTGAAGGCAATGCAGTCCTTCCTAGGGAGCCTAAATTACTACAGCCGCTTCATTGAAGACTTCGCGATTTACGCGGTCGTGCTGTACGAGCTCCTGGAAGTCGACTACCATATGTTAAGCGAAGGAGATCGGGCAACTTTACGGGAGGGATGCGACTCTGATCTGCCAGCAGATTTCCGCAGGTGGAGGCAGACGATCACATGAAGCGTGCAAAGGTTACTTTCGGTATGCTGAAGGCCAAGATGGCGACGGCACCGATTCTAAGACACTTCGATCCGGAAAAAATGCCGATCGTCATTGTGTATGCTAGTGGGCCATTTCTGCCACTCTAGTGCAAGAACATGATGGAGTGTACCACCCGGTCACTTTTACGAGCCGGACGTTGAAGCCGAACGAAGTTAACTATGGGGTCGTCGAAAAGGAAGTTATGGCTTTACTACGGATTTTGGATGTGTGCTACAACCTACTGGTCGGCCGATCTGTAAAAGTTCTTTCGAAAAAGTCGACATTGGTCTGTATATTATCGCCCAATGGGATGGACGGTCGGCTCGGCAGATGTTCAGCGATCTTGTCACAGTGGTCCCTCGAGGTCATCAAGTGCACCAAGGGAGATGAAGAGATATTGGGCACATTGGCTGCCAGTATCACCCCTCGGTCTGAAGTGGATGAAGCTCTGATGGCGATTGCCCCAAGAAAGCAAACCCCGACAATCAATCTCACGGCCGCTTCCAATCGTCGATCAGGATGAGGAACTCCTGGTCTTGAGTTTTGACGGATCGGCTAGCGTGAAGACGAAGGTCGGCTTCTATAGTGCCATACTATGGAAGTTACCACAATGGTCTATAGTAGCAGCAGCCGCCGATTTAACGCCTGACATAACGGTCAACGAGGCGGAATATCGGGGGCTCCTTCTGTGTCTCGATCTGCTGTCATCACAGAAGACAGGTCGGATCATCGTATGTGGTGACTCCAACCTGGTGATAAGTCAGATCACCGGGGAGATCGACTGTAAGGCACCACGGCTGAAGATGTTGAATGATCAGGTGATGAAGGCGCTGAAAGACCATCCCAACCACGAGCTATCGCACGTGAAACGGGATTGGAACAGAAGCGCCGACCACCTCGCGACCCAACCCATGCGGGACCAGATCGGGGTGACGATCACCGAGGAGGCCGTTCTACTTGAACTTTTGGACATAAACAGGCTCCCGGAGTTGTTCAAGCCCAAGTACAGCTGTGGTGAACTGTACCACAAATTTGGTCACTTTTGGTCAAGGCAGTTGGTCGAGTTTCCGATTGGTCTAAACAAGGGGGGATTCTTAGCCTATCAGATTCAAGGAGTATCAAGAACGCAGGTATTGGGTGAGTCACCTGACATTGGGTATTTTAAATAATTTTGTGTGGGTCCATTAGGGACCATAGGGAGGTAGTATTATTGGTTAGTTGCGGATTTTCCAAGTAAGAGTCTTTTGGTTGCGGATTTTCCAAGTAAAAGTCTTTTGGTCTAGGAATAAGTGGCAAAAACCTATTCTGGTCTTGGTCTACACCGCAGCAAGGGGTCGCCGTTATTCTTTTCACGTACACTAGTCGCTTCCGTCCGCCGCGGAGTGTTTGGGGGAAGAGGGTTGAATTATCCCCTCTTGCCTATTATACCCGGTCTAGACGCGCTGCACGCGCACTTTGGCCACCGGAAGTCCCTCGACGGGAGTACGATTTTGCGATCTCGACACTTTGACTAAAGTACGTTTGGAACGTGCTATTCACTGGATTGGTCTTTACGTGGAGATATCGTTTGTGGAGTTTCACGGGAATATTGGGTCTTTACGTGGACATATTGGCTTATTGTAACATTGGTTGGAGTTTAGACCGGTTTTGGTCTTCTCTCATATTGGTCAGGGAATAGACCGGTTGATTGGTCTACCCTCTATTATTTCGTATTGGTCAGGTCTAGATCGTTTGGACGATCGCCTATTGGAATTTATCTTTTGGAAGTGTTTCTGGTCTGTACGTACCTGGGGTGAAGAGTTCCGCCCTAGGTACACCTAGCCAGCACGGTCTCATATTCAAGACCGAATCAGATCGATCTGCGATCCCGATCCACCGAGTGTGTAACTAGCCCATTCCATCGGGTACACAAGGTGAGATGAACTTAAGTGAATCGGACCAAGTGTCTTTGGATGATGACCGGTCGTCTGCCAGCAGCGGACGATCGGACCAGATTTCGAATGGAGGTCCGCGGGGTACCCCCCCCGTAAGTTGGAAGGCTGGGCACGATGGTTGTGGTCAGGTTGTCGATACAAATGTATTCGATTTCGAGCTTGACTCCACCACACATCCCCGATCAGGTACATGTGATGGCGGCGACTAGATCGCGAACTCGAAAGTCTCGCCGATCGTTCCCAAAGGAAAGGCTGAGTGAGTACGTTGTACAATAGCTAAGGGCGGAACGGATCCTCAAAGCTCAGGACGAAGAAGAGTGGATCGTCAACTTGAAGGCCTATCTGCGCGGTGAACTGTCCAAGTTAACGAATGATCAGGCGAAAGAGTGTGCCAAGATCGCGGACAGTTACAATGTGGACGACAATGGATTGCTATATTACTGCCGTGACGTTGATCAAGACAGTGCCGATCGAGATCGACTAGCGAAATTGGTTATCTCTGAGTTTCTACAGCCGGATGTCCTTCATCACTACCATGTGAGTCTAGAAGGATGACATCAAGGCATAGGCAGGACATACCACAAGATCAGGGCCCATTTTAACTGGAGAGGACTTTTTCGGAGCGTGCAGAAATATGTGGGCTGTTGCACATATTGCGAGACCGGAAAGGGCAGACCGATAATCAAGGTCCGATCGCCCGGAAATATCGAGGCTACTTACCCTTTCCAGGTGATAGCAATGGATCACATACCGTCGCTGCCCATATTGACGCGCGGCAAAATGAGCTGCTGATCTGGATCGACCTATTCACTGGTCTGGTGATCGCAAAGCTAGTGCATCCCGATCTGCGGAGCAGATCGCCCAGAGCTACGAGGAATGCGTGTTCAGAAGGTTCGGCGCCAGCGAAGTTATTAGACACGATCGGGAACCCGGTTTTATGGCTGAGGTGTTACGATCGTTCAATAACATGCTAGGCCAGAATCAGAGCGCGACGATGGCATATCGCCCGCAAGCGAACGGATCGTCTGAACGCATGGTACAGACAATAACAAGGGCTATTAAGATGTATGTGGCAGATCCGGACCAACGTGACTGGGACGAATATGCAGAGAGACTGGTATTCGCACTCAACTCTTCAACAGATCGGGTCCGAGGAGAAACGCCTTTCTATATGGCGTATGAATGGGACCCCCGATCGACACTTGAAGCGGCGATACCTATCGGCTGCACTCGGACCCGCAATCGCGATGCCCGTCGTTGGTGGGTCCAGAAGCATTATCAGCATGCGAAAGAAGTCGTCAATGAAAAGTTGCGTCAGGCCACGCAAGATCGAGCAGATCGGAATAACTATCAGGTCCGCCCTCATGGTATTGAACCAGGGGCGAGGGTATGGTAATACCTCTATCGGGTCAAGGAAGGCTATGCAAAGAAGTTGGCTCATATGTGGCACGGTCCTTTCCGTGTAGCAGAGCTGATCGGTGAGCACGCTGCCCGTCTGATCACGATCGGCACGGATTACAAAGTTTTTACGATCGTGCACGTGTCCAAACTGAAGCTGGTCAGAGAATTTCCCGATCGGCCTAAAATTCCCTGTCTGTCGGACGAAGCGGAGAGATTCGATTTTGATGAAGCTCTGCTACCGGAAGACAGTTGGGAAAGGTCATTGGAAGAGGACGAATTCGAGGTGGAAAAGGTGATAGATGTCCGATCGGTCAAGAAGACACGTTTCGGTCGCACCCACCGAGAATATCTGGTCCGCTGGAAGGATCATGACGAAGCAACTTGGATCGACGAACTTGATCTAAATTTTGGAGCACTGTTACGAGAGTTCGAGCGAGGACGAGTCAGTCGGAATCTCTTTGCAGTGATGTAGACTCAAGAAGATGAAGATCAATACACACAGTAGCACCGATCAGTATATCGATCGGTGTGAATATGTGTAAGGTCGGAATTATTGTGAATTAGTATGATGAACTGTGACGAACTGGAGTAGTGGATTGACGAACGTGGTGATAATTTCGCGATGTGGATGGAAACTGTGTGTGATAACGTGTTAGTGCAAGCTTGGAGAAAGTGACGAGATTTGGTTAAGAGATCAGGTGATCAGGAGTTTTGGGAAAATGATGACATGTATTATGGATTATCTGGTCACCTATCTAACGCATCAAGAGTCGCAATCACCCCACAAACGACCGATAGTTAGCGCCGGATGGTCTCCAATATGGTTCTGGTCTTGATTGCGCCAGGGCTCCTTCCGATCGATCTGGATCAAAGCGTCCTTCAGATCTGCGATCGGCTCGTCACAATGAAGACCGGGATACCAGACGCCGTCGTCAGCTAATAACCCGGCTTTCTCAACCCGACGCTTGGCCATATGGAGAACCATGGGATAGAGGAAAATGTCGATGTCGCACTCGCGGGCCAGCATCCCTCCCAGAACGAACTGGCATAGGGTCTGCAAGGCCTCGCCCTCCCGACTCCGGCGCTTTTTCCGGTTTTTCTGAAATTAGATCAGGCCTTGATCATGTTGCGCTCGATCGGGAGAAAGCGCTAGATAGTGTGTAGACTCCCAGATCGCTTGGCTGTAGTTTGCATTGAAGGCCTTCACTCGACCTAAGAACGAGTCGATCCACGCAGTAGACGCAAACATGGACCCCAGCTTGGGGCGGACAAACACTTTCCATGGCTCATCAGCATACAGACGGGCGATTCGTGGTGCTGTGACCAGGTCCGCCCGCCATGCAGAAGCGGAAGTAGCCTTTGAAGCTGGAGGAAAAAGCCAGGAGTCTGGACGCGATAGAGACCGGGCCAGTATCTGCTTGGTCAGGGCAGATTGGTACAAGCTACCGATCTGCCACGATGATCATGGCGAAGTGGAGCTGAAGTCAGCGATGGGAGAGGTCGATCCCCGATCCACACCTATTCAATCGGGCGTGATTGCGCAGCACAGATGTACCGGGATGGAACGAAGGCACCGATCCGGTTGACTCGCGCGTCCGTGCAGCACCATCACACTGGGATCTGATCACCTTATCAGCCCCCGATGCAGGTTTCGTAGGAACGGGACCTCGGCGTTGATCGGATCGGGACTCGGATAAAGCAGTTATCAAGAATTCAGAATCTCCCGATCCGTCCCCCGAGTCCACTCCGAAGGAGATCTCTATACGCTTGGTGTGGGCAGCGCGGGGGCGAAAGGGCCATGCGATTTGGTGATGATAGACGTGTAACCTGCATCCGATCTTGGACTTGGGAGATGCGCCAGCGTCTTGGATTTCTTCTGAGGCACCTCTCGCTTCTCCTCGAGTTCGGAGTCGCGCGCTATGCCCCGCGCCCTTGAGCCCTTCGACGCGTCCTTTCGTTTCTTGGAAGTTTTTGGAATTTCGGGGTGCTAACTTTTAGCCAATGAGTGGCGTCGGGTACGATCTTGATGCAGATCTATCAGAGAGGCCGATGCAGATCGGTCAACGCTAGAACCTGCAGCCGGGCGCCGGTGCAACAAGTCGGTCAACTGTTGGTAGAACCGATTTACGGCTGCCCAGCGACGATCTGAATCTTGGGTCCAGGCATCCGATCGGCTCTGGAAGGACTTCCCGATCTGTTCCCTGACCACGACCTGCAACTCGCCGATCTGCCTCTCCAGGTCACCATGTTGGGTGCGGAGTAAAGTCCGATCGGACTGATCCTCCAACCTCTGCCGGTTGACCACCGCGAGCTGTTGCAGGAGGTGTGACCTGTAGGCCTCCAAGCGAGACAGATCATGCCGTGCGCCGATCAGCCCGTCAAAGATCGGTCGGAGCTGATTGCAATGGTCATGAGACTGCCGATCAGCCGCGAATAAAGTGTCGAACGTTTTAGCGAAGTCGGTGGACAACTGATCTGCACGCAAAGTAAGGTTATAACAGACCCAAGACGGAAAGCAGACCGATCAGCTTACCTCGCGTTGTTTGTTGGGCGATCTGGGCCCGGAGATGTGCGTTTTCGGCGGTCACCTCCTGCAACTTCGTGGATATAGGAATCAAAGTGTCTACCTCCTTCCGAAGTTGCAGGAGCGATGAATCCTTGATGGCCAACTGCGACTGGAGCTCCCTGACTGTTTTCTGGAGCTGATCGACCTCGATCTGATGCCCGTCTGGTGTATCGGACTCTGGAGTGTTGTGAGGGCTGTCAGATCGGGCCGATCTGGTAGGTGAGTCGATATGGGGCGATGAGGAACGTAGGGCACCTGCAGCAACGAACGTTAAGAGTGGTTACAAGACGATCAGGTGTACAAGGCAAGTACATGGCGAAGGTGTACCCGAATATCTGTCCATCGGTGAAGTCCGCTTCTGCAAAGATCTAGGAGATCGGGTCGCTACCGTTTCGCGGCTACGACCAGACACAGGGGCGGTTGTGGTGAAGCGGACTCAAGAATTTTGGTCGCTTTGCATCAGCAGCACACCGATCGGCTTATCGGCGATCGGATTGGTGGAAATCAAGGAGGCTTTTAAGCCTATCGTGTGCGAGAGGTGTCAAGAACACGGATTTGGTAAGTCACATGATATTGCGTGTACTTACATAATTTTATGTGTGTACATATTGGGGACCATAGGGGGATAGTTTTGGTTAGTCGTTAATTTTCAGCCTTTAACACTCAACAAGAAGTCGTTTCTTCGCATTGTACATCAGTCGCCTCTGCACGCCGCAGAGTGTTTGGAAGCAGAGGGTCGAGTAATCCCCTCCAGCTTATTATACCCGGCCGGGACGCGTCACAGACGCACTTGACCCGCCGGAAGTCCCTCGACGGGAGTACACATTGGTCGGCTTTTCAAGCGCAAGTTGCAACGTTTGGAACGTGTTATCAAGTCATAGGATTATTTTGTGGAGATATCGTTCGTGGAGTTTATCACGTTTTTATTGGATCTCTATATTGGAGTATTGGACTTTTATTATCGTATTGGTTGGACCCTACGATCGATTGAGCGATCTGCCCTTTTAAGTATATTAACTTGGAGTATAACTGGTCTGCCCGTACCCAGGGTGAAGAGTTCCGCCCAGGTTACACTACCCAGCACGGTCTCACGTTTTTAGACCCCAAATAGATTTACAGCACCGATCCACCGAGTGTGTTACCAGCCCATTACATCGGGTACACAAGGTGAGATGACGAACGAATCGGACCAGGCGTCCTATGCTGATGATCGGTCGTCTTCTAGCAGCGGACGATCAGATCGGATCGTAGACGAAGGTTCGCGGGGTACCCCCCCCGTAAGTTGGACGGACGGGCACGATGGTGGTCAGGTTCTCTACACTACGGTGCTCGATTTTGAACTTGACTTCACCACAAATGCGTCGATGACGTCGCATTGAACCTTGGAGAGAGGCCACTGCCTAGTTACGCAGTATTTGGTTCCAGGAATCAAGTCAATCTCATGTCGTACTCCCCGATCCGGTGGTAACCCCATCGGCGGGTTGTCACTAATGACATCTCCGAATTTCTTAAGTAAGGAATGGTAAGGGTCCTCAAGATCCGAAAGGATCTTGAGACCGCTTCGGGCATTCAATTCCTGTTTGGTTTGCATCAAAAATGACTCGTCCATCGTGGATGAGGAGTTTAACTACTCTTCCGGACGCAACACGACGATCCCGTCGAGTTCACCTGCTTTTACAGCAGTCTCCAACTCGTTGAAGGACATCTCCTCCAACGACAACAGTTCGTCTACCCCAGGCAACCGTTCCAGGCTTTCGCCTTCCGTGACAACACCTGTCACGCTATTCAGAATCCTATAGGACTGCTGCTACTGGCCTTGGGACTCTTCCCGGGACCCGGATGGGTGGAGTCAATTGCCCCATCGATTGGAAGCGCATCGCGCCTATCCACAGAGGTCTTTACCTCTACCACCGGTGACTCACCGGTCTCATCTTGTACGGAGTGGTCGGAATCAATTCCGACGTGCGGAAGAGACTAACTACCGGTCTCTACTCTTGGAAGCGCCTCGCACTTAACCACAGGGGTCTCTACCCCTACCACTGGAGTCGCACCAGTCTCGCCTAACACGGCGTGGTTCGGGAACCCCGACCTGCAGAAGAGACAAACCTTGTGTCTCTTCTCTAGGAAGATCGTCACGCTTATCCTCAGAGGAATCCACCTCTACCACTGGCGACTCACCAGTCTCGCCTATAACGGAGTGGGGATTAACCGCCGAATCCCCCTCGTCAAGGAACACTTCCTTGACCTCATTGGGATTGATCATCTCATACATCCCAATCTATGGCATCTCTCGCCAGAATCGCTTTTGTGATAGAGCAAAGGTGGGTTCATGACTCGCCAATGCTTCACCCGACCGCGGGTGCATTGAGCCAATGTACTTAGCCTTCCAGTCTATCCATGGCTCGTGGCGTTCCAGCCACTTCATGCCCAGAATGAGGTCATACCTTGAGTCCAAATCCAGGACTAGGCAACGTTCTAAGCTGTCGAAGTCTGCAAACTTCAGCTTAAGGTCAATCGAGACCTTGGGTACCGAAACCTGTACGCCCGTCGCTAGACGGACCGTGACAACGTCACGAGAACGTGCCTCTAGGGCCTCGGCATACAGCCGACTCTTCTCTACAGAAGCCCGTCTGACATAATTGTCAGACGCTCCAGAGTCTATCAAGACTCTCCAAGGCTTATCAAAGCCTTTCACGTCCGCAAGGACTACCAGCAACCCTGGCGGGTACACCAACTCGGTGCTAGAAAGCACCGTTCCCCTCGGGGCTTTGTGCTGTCGTCCCCTACCCTGGGGATTAACAGCACTGAGGTATCCCCCAGTAGGGCGCCCCGCACTTACTGGTAGCCGTCGTTTCCCGACGGCTTGGGCAAGGGCTTTTTCCCAACCCTTGGCCCCTTGTAGCGAGTGTCTTGCTGGGGGTTTTGTGGACATCTGTTCCGCAGATGATCCGCACTTCCACACAGGAAGCATCTTAGTGGCCCACGCCGCTGCAACATTGCAAGAAGCTCCTCTTCGAAGCTCTGCGAGAAGGATTCAGAGTGACTCTTATCGGAAGGTTCTCCTCCGCTTCGACCTGACTAAGGTCCATGGGTTCAGGATCCACCTTTGAGAAACGAAAGTTCCTTTCGGCGTTAAACGCCATCTTAAACGCCTCCTCCAGGGATTAGGGTCGGCATCGGAAAAGCTCCGAACGTGCTGGCCTTTCTTTCAGGACTCCCATGAACACGAGAATGGACACATCGTCCGAATACGCTTTCGCGTACATCCCTGCCAACAGGGTCTTCAGTTCTTTGGACGTATGTCTCCAAGTCCCTAGCGCCCTGAAGGCACCTCAGAAACGCAAGCTGATTCTGGAAAACCAGATCAAGTGTAGCGTACATGTCCATAAGTTTTCGATTAATGACTTCCCATTTCGGGAACACGTCCGTGACCGAATCCGGACACGTAAACGCCCATGTACGAGCTCTGTCCGTTAGATGGGTTAATTAATGCAAGTCCCACTTTCAAGTGATCCTCGATCACATTCGCTGTGGCGAAGGCCGTTTCGACCTCGCGAAGCCACACATAAAGGTTATCACCTTTCTCACCGGTGAATTCCGTCACCTTAAAGGATAACGGAGGGCGCACCCCCGTAGAAGCGGAGTAACTTCCGCGAAAACTCACCTCATGGGCGATGAGGGCGTTCACCCTCTCACGCACGGTATTAAGACCCTGCTCCACTAGGAGGCGCATGCCATCCTGACCCAATATGGGTACCAGCCTCTTAAAGGCTTCTTGTTGGACGGGAGTTAGCTGACCCCACTCGTCCTGGTCCATCCTTTGCAGAGGATGCCGTCTACCAACACAGGTGTTGGGTTGACTACAAGTGCAACCAGATTTAGCCGGTGCGTAAACGCACGGTGCGGCTAGCGCACAGAGGAAGACTTTCCTTAAGCGGCGATACACCGCTACTTAGAAGATACGCCCTAATGAAAGGGCTTAGCGTGAGATTACTCTCTCTATCGGGTCCAAGATTTACCCAGTTTCCCGTTATCGTACGCTAAATCTTTAGTATTAGGCTTCCCTTAGTAGGGAGTAGCTAGGGGAGGTACTCCCCCGGTACGACACTCACAGCATGCCCGACCGTTCCGGTCGGACTCCTAGCTGTATCTAGTGTAATTGGAAACTGAATTATTTAATATATAATTGGCCTAAATTAATAAACTAATGCAAACCCTATGTAATACTAAGTAGAACTTATTTGATTTGTACCTAGCCGAAAATGTAATGTACACCACCTGTGTACCAACACGTGGCAGGCTGACACGCCTTCACCAAGGGCCCCCGCCCTGATTGGCTAAAACAGCCAATAGGTCCGAACCTTTCGGACCGGCCAATACTTGACCTTAACCGTTGTGTATTTACATACACCAACGTAACTAAATGTAGCCCCGTTATAGAAAGAATGGCAAAATGGTTGGCATTCTTTGCAGAATAAAACTTCACGGTTGAGTTCAAACGGGAAGATTAAACACAGTTTTGGATGCGTTATATCGTAGGCCTGATTATTATCCTTAACAGAAATCACCAGTGCAAGCACATTATTTTTCACTGTACTTGCTTTTCCTCTTAATTAGAAGGTAAAAGAAAATTACGAAAGAGACTCGTCAACTCACTATTTTTTAAAAAAATTAAAAACAGAAACTCGAAGAACTTTCAGAGCTCTTACGCGCAAATGTGTATCGCTGTCGATTTCACGATGGTCTATTCTATACAGCACAGGCCCTGAAGATGGTAGTTGTATCGTTGTTTTGTTGCCAACGATGTTGATCTCTAACACAAATTCATGTTAGAGTGTCATGGATGCACCAATTTCGGGGCATCGATGTTGGGAGAAGACAGACGCTTTCCTCGTAATTTTACTGTAGGACCTGTAACTGGGTACGCATGTACGTAAACGCTTGCAAGATTTCCCAGCGCGTAAATCCTGCGCAATCTGCGCAGGTACCACATAAATATCTGTTGGTTCCAACAGAGGTGTTGCAGTGGACTTTATTTTTGGTCTTCCGACGGGAACAGAAGCCAGAGATATTGGTCTCCGTAAACTGATTCAACAAGATGTTATATTTTACTATATTCGATATTGTACGGAACATCAGTAAGCATTGTCTCGTATTGATGAAAGATTTACAGGACCTTTCTGGAAAGCAACGATCTCATTCTTCGGGCAGGCAGTCGAAGATGTCAAACCCGGACCATTCAGAAACTAATGGACAAACAGAACGCATTAACCGCGTTCTAAGCGACATCCTGCCTTCGTATGCGCATGTATTGAAAACAGTGGTGTGACTTCTTGTCATAAAGTGAGCTTGCCACAAACAATTTTGATGCGCGCTTTGTAAAAGCGCGCATCGTTCTAGTGAAAGTCATACCCCAGCTTTACTTAGCGGTATGCCAAATCTAAGTGGGGGTTAAATTTTTAGCGATGAATATGAAACGCAACTTGCAGTAAGGCATGTTGAATGCGCCTACTGTTAACATAGCAGTAGTCTTTGCCGATACCGATCCATTTACTGCTGATACAACAGTATATGTGCCCACAACTCCCGCCATATTTACTGGTAAGATATTTTTCTTTAACTTTCGTAGTATCTGTTAGTGTAGGACTAAAAATCGGTAATCACAAGTAATAAACTTAATTTAGGTCGTAACTGGGTACACACACACCCTTTGCTGCGTACACACACCCCTAGGGTTAGGGTTACACCTTCCCTTACACAACTCTAGTAAAGGCTTGTAACATCGTCTTGGAGAAAATAGCGAGGACACCGTGTCGGTCATGAAAGCTCCACGTCGACACCAAATAATAATTATTTTTTGGGATACAGCTCCATAATCACATTGAAGTCACGTAAAACCTTCGACTACGGCTAATGACAGCACATTTCGCTTCTGTATTGTAGTGAATAGCAACAAAGACGTGCGCTTAAAAAAAATTACTGCCTGACGCACTTGCTTATGCCTGGCGGTGATGCGTACAACTACACGGCGTCCACGTTGATCAGTATCCCATCAGGAAAGCGTATTACTTCGGACTTTTTTATCGTGAATATTTACATGCATTTTTTGGCAACTGTAGTTATTCAAGCCACTTCGCAGAAGTGCCGAGGCGTCCGAAATTCTGCTCGACATCTCAAGTCGCCTGAAATCTATCGAGAAGGCTACATAGTAAAAGGTCTATGTCCCGAAGCCCCGATCTCTACGTCTAGTAGAATCACAAGGGCAGAAACAAGAAAACTGATGTTTGGCACAAGTTTCTATTGGCAAATCTGCACAACGACGGTGTCCTTGTGTTTGCAGTTCATTCCATAATCGATCAACTTGTCTCACCAATGTATCTCACAGTTTTAAACATATCACAAAGCCTTGGTGACACCCTCCATGTGGTTGACAACCTCTAGCACTGACTTGAAACTAAAAGGCTCCGTAGCAGCCATATCAGCTAGCACCTTTCGGTTTAGCTCAATACCCGAGCCATTCATCTTGCCATAAAGCTTTGAGTACGAAATTCCTTCCTGTCGTGCACCTGCGTTGATCGTTTGAATCCATAAAGAGCGCATGTCCTAGCAATTGCAAATGCAATAAAATTAAGAGCGTGGAACACGGCATTTTCTTACGTGTAAGGGAAGGTGTTACCCTAATCCTAACCCTAGGGGGTGTACGCAGCAGAGGGGGGGGTGTACCCAGTCACGGCCTTAATTTAATAAAGCTTATTATTTAGGCATGCTTGTAACATCGCCCCTGCTACATTTGCCGCTGTCCATAATCTACTTAAAGCGATTAAAAACTTGAAATGTATCGGTAATAGCCAATCTGAATCCCCCTTTTTTGTCACTTTTCTTGGTACAATTTGCCCGAATGTGCCCTATTCCATCGCATCCATCGCATTTTCTTGATTTTTGCTTGCTTTTCAGGTAAGTAAGGGGTCGGATCCCAAACTTCGACCACCGCTTTATCAATTGTAACCCCTTGGTAGGTAATCGTGCCGGGTGTGATCAAATTTCGCCATGAGTATCGTTTGGTGGATGCATAAATGCACCACATGATCCAACACTAGCGGTTCATTTGGTCCCATCGCTTTTGAAAAAGTAACCAAGTACAAGTAATACCAACTCTGCTTGTTGGCAGTAAATAATTTCACAATTTGACTATTCAGCGGGAGTAATTGTAGTGTGAAATGCAGTCACCATTTGTTCATCACGTGGCATAAGGTCGGAACTCCGTTCCACCCAGAATCCACTTATCGATTATAATATAATACCTTTCGGCCGTGCCGCAAAGGCAATGACCTAAAAATCAGCATTTGTATCTTGTGTCCACAGCAAACCGCACGTTGATTCTGCAATAGTAACTGTAGAAAGTTTTTCGTATCCATAGTAGCAGTTGTATACGAAAACATGAGTCGTAAGTGATAATATATCCAATGTAACGAAAAGTCAATTAAATCGATATCTCCACAGTCAACCACACGTTAACACCGAGAAAAATACCAGAAGACAGTTCGCAACGAAAAGAAGAAAATATCCAAACCAGGGACTAAATCCACGGAATGTATATTGAGAAGTGTTTAGCTAGCTAGCCTAAACATGAAACTATGTACCAGATGTTGAAATTATGGTAAACTTCCATCTGATGATGTGTGGTGTACATTTCTTATGCGTAACAAAAATGTGTGTACTCAGAACCGAGTACTAATACACTAACTATGTTACTAATAAGAGCGAAATCCAAATTGCTACCTTAAACTAGTCCTACTCCGTTTTAACAAAAACCAAAAATAGACCGACTTTTTTTTTGCAAGCAGCTTTACAAAACACCTTCCCAAAAGACTGCAAGCTGTCGATTCAAACACTTGCAGTCTTTTGGGATGGTGTTTTGTAAAGTTGCTTGCCTATTTTGCCTCATTGACTTTTATCACGTAGAACTGGCGACCTGCTTTCTCTATGACGTGTGAAAATCGGTCATAACACTGGAATAGGTAACGACGGACAAAAGTGAGCTATTTCCGGCAATTCATCCTTAACATTCACCACGTAAATATTTAAATCCATCTTGCAAAGAAAGCTCCTCATTCCCGCAAGTGCTTTCGTCAGCCGAGTCCTTAAGCTGTCAAGTGACACCTAGTTTTGATCGACTTTTGCTCAAAGAGGCTGCCATAGGCCAAAAAATGCTTGAATTTGTGTGGAGGGTTAGAGAATAGAGCGAGAGAAGTGAGGGTATGTATATGCCCCCCCCCGTCTCGCCAACTAGACTTCATATCCAAAAACGTGTTCAGTGTGCTCAAAAACACGTGTGTGCCATTTGGTATATTCTTTTGTTCCCGGCTCTCTAATAAAAATAAAATCGGCTCGCGATAGTCCAAAACGGGTGCAGCTCGACACTACTAGTACGTACCTACACGCTCTCTAACTGAGTAAAATGGTCTGTAAAAACGCAATGTCGTCGTCGGTCCACGCCTCTTTTTCGCACGAACTGATTGGCATGTAGCCAAACGGGTCGCCCAGTCTGCTCTCGCTGACGCCCTGCGTGTCTTTGATCGCACATAGAGAGGCAGGTGGAGTCCGCGTAGGAGGCACCGAAAGGTCCACAAACGAGTGCACTCGAAAGTCATCAATGCCCGTGGGCGTGGCCTCGTCCTTCTTGCCACTACTGGTCGTGGACGCGATCGTTTGTTTCGTGGGCGTCGCGTGCACGACGTCCGCGTCCTGGGGCTGTTGCTGCTGCTGTAACTGGAACGACAAGTAGAGCGGCGAGGTCGTGCCACTGGGACACTCCATGAAAAAGGCTGACGAGGAGGCTTTCGGGACGTGAATGGGCGGCGCAGAAGACGGCACGGGCACGAGCTCGGGGTGGAGCGTCGTCGAGAGGACGTGGAGCGGATGGTGGGGCGGGACCGGGATGCCCAGTGTCTTTTGTTGATGGTGCTCATAGAAGAGCTGCTGCGCCACGGCCATGGACACTTGTTTCTTGAGCACGGCGCGGCGCTGGGACCGTTCCCGACGCCGAATCGCGTGCACGGTCTGATACTTGCGATCACTGCGTCGCTGGATCAAGTTTTGTTTAATGCGATGCTCTTCACAGAGCGAGTGCGCGTCGCCATTGCGCTTGAGCGTGCGTTCATTAAAGCACTTGCCCGTCTTGTATTGACACTTGCCATGGTACGTGCGATGCGTGGCGTGGGTAGTGGGTAGTGTTGGTGCTGCGGTCTCGACTTTGCGCTTGAGGCCGGACGGGAGCGCTGTTTTCGGTGCTGGACCCGTGATTGAATGCATCCTGCTTTTGTGTCTAAAGTGTGTGGGGGGGGGGGGGGGGGGGGAGCAAGTGGAATAGAAACTGAGCTCTGTGCGAGGATGAGAGAGCGAGCGAGCGAGAGAGAGAGAGAGAGAGGATGGTACAGACAGCACACTCGGTGTAGGCGGTGAGGGTTGCTACAGTAGTTGGCTCGTCGCTCGCCGCCCAGCTGGTCGGTGGAGGAGATTGCAAACTGACGTAAAAGTCGGTCGTATGATTGCCACACGCAATTGCCTGCCAGTCGTGTGGGCAATAGCATCATCCCTGTTGGTAGAGACTGGTCGACCGGTCGATGGATCTATCCCAAAGTCCCTAAAAAAAGAAGAACATGTACCTATAGTCGTCGTCGTCCATGCTTGTGATCTATTTCCGCACGATTTGAAGCTGGCACATGTCGTTTGACTTGTTGTAGTTATGGGCGCGTCTCGAACCTCTAAAGATAATAAATACTACGTGGTAAAGGACGTGCGTGGGGTGCGCGCTATTTAAAACCTTTTTCAAGTGTTTTTTTTAGTCCTTTATTCTTAGCTCTCGCTCGTCCTCAATTTCGTTAGAGGACGACGCAAGTGTTCAGCGCCCCAAACACGAACGCATCGCTCGCTCGGCTAACTAACTGACGAGCATACACCGTTTGAGTCGCCCCCTCTCTCTTTTCGTGTCAGTTACAATCCCCAATTAGTTATATTAGTGCTTGGTGGTTGCTGCTCCTCCATCCTTGCGTGCTGGATAGAGCGTTAGCTCGCGGCGCATCTCTTGACCATCATCTCGGTGTACATTTCTCCCTATGTCCTGGAGACTCCCACGTTACACGGCTTGTACTTGCCGGCAAGTCACTAGTATCTTCGATTACGGACACAGCATGCTCTCTCTCTTGGACAGACCCGCTTAGAGTGTGTGTCTAACTCCCGCAACACAACTTGTGTCGATACAGAGTGTCCACTGTCACCCCTTTACCGTACAAAGTCGGACTCGTTCAAGTTTACTCACCAGTGTAATCCTCAAATCGCGTTACATTGGCAGCTACGACGTGGCTGGGTTAGATATAAATAAGTACAACACGTATGAAGCAAGATCTACTGGTTTCGAATGCAGCTGCAGCGAACCGAACTACCAAGGGGGCGAGCTGTGACAAAGTTTCGAGGAGCACACCCCTGTACCTTTCGGCTTTCGACCCCATGGATGTAATCCCACACATTGCCACCTCTACGAGCACACACGGTGCCTTCCTGCCTCTAACCGTTTCTCGGTTAGATTACCAGTCACTTCGTGCACGGCCCTTTTTTCCACGCCTTGTACATGTTTTATCCCCTGACGTCACTTGGTTTCAACACTTGATTTCAGAAAATTAAGCGGATGTTTGCGTTATCCACATGAGTCATAGAGTCGAGTGGATTAGTGGCGAGATGGAGCACATAGTCACCACGAAAGTAGCTTCATAATCAGTTGCCACATTGTAATCCTACCACTCTCCACCGCTTGTTGAAGTGCTGGACATCCACGTAATGCACGTTGCTCACGCAGTGGATCCCACTCGCCAGCTGTTTCAAGCCGCAAAAGACCCACACGGGCCTTCGTCTCGGCCGCCACCTTTTACGGCACGAAAGTCGACACCTGTCGAGCGAGTCGACAGCCGTCTGCTGGTCATACAGGCACATTCCATTCACGCCGCATCTGTCGTGAAAAATTCGTGGCTGAAACGAACGCCAGCAGGTTCTTAGGTCCAAGAGCTCTCTTCAACTGTCTTGTTGCCACGAGGTACGACCGACACGCGGTCAAAGGTTCGATTTTTCGGATCTACCGGTCAGAAAATGTCAGTGGACGGTTTATGGACCGCGGGGTTGCAGTTTTTGGCTAAGTAGCGCGTACGCTGCATCAAGTTCCAGTTACGCCAACGACCGCGTAACATGTAACGCGTGTAAGTTGTACCAAGTGACGAGACGGAGCCACAGGTTCATGCGAAATGGGTGGGTGAGCGTAAAGTAACAAGAAGATAAAGATTAGAGGAAAAAGAGATGGTGGGTGCAGTCTACGGATACAGATGATTTTCACATCGCAACAACCACATCACGAGACATTTGGATACATTAGGATTTGTTGGTCGGTTGCCTTCCGACTTCTCTCTCGTCTTGCAACAAGCATTTTTCACGTGACATTTGGATACACTTGGCTTTTCTAGTCAGAGACGATTTTCACATAGCAACAACCAGTTCACGTGACATTTGGATACATGGACCTTCTCCTTGTTGACAAGTTAAAGTGCTGAACTCAAGCGTCCGGCGCCACGACAGAACTGACATGCTAACGGACTTTACAAAAAACATGTCACCAAAACGTTTGCACATGAATGCACTGAGTACATTCTTGACATCTTACTCGCGTACGCTAGTGGACGTCCACTCTGCTTGTGCATAAATGGCATTCAGCATCCTATGTGCATAGAATTGCACTTTTTAGAGCCACAGAGGTGACTTTAACTAGTGCGGCCATCTTTGTCCCATTCACAGGTCAGTTAGATTATTGGGCTTCACTTAAAGCTCACACACGCACTTTCAAGAATACGATGGAGTTGCCGACTGCAGTACACTAGCTTTGGAACGGTGAGAGTATTTTTTCAATACTGTACTTGTATTGTGTTGGGATGCGCTACTTTTTCGGAGCTTTTGCAAGATTCGCTGCATGAGCTTACAAAATTTTCTATTGTTGCACCGCACTCCAGTCACCTCGAGTCGTGTCTGCTCTTTTTAGAGACAAGATGCTGCAAAAAAACCGAAAATATCATTTTCCTGTCACATCCTTTTGCATTGTAGGTTTGATTTGCAAAGTCGCCTAGTCGCTGCGACAAAGATATGGTACTCGCCCTTCATTCAGTCGCAAGGAGCTTACTGATATCGCATTCTGAACATCTTGGGACTGCATCGTTTTCACTTCCACCGTCCTGCATGGGTGCGAGTGAGAATCTCAATTTGTGCCGTTGTGCGTGCGACTAAAGATAGGTACAAGCATCATCAAAGCTTGAAACAAATCCCTATTCGAATCTCTGAGGCGACTGGTACCACGTCTTTTCCCGCTAATTGCTAGGAAAGAAAACGTCCATGGAGACAGTTGTGGCTTACTGACTGATGCAAGAACGACATTACTGAACTTCGCTGGAGTTGCGGCTTAAGTCAACAGAAGACGCACTTATGGATAGGTGTTGTCTCCATGAAGTCTGCAGTGTTTACCTAATGGTACCACATCCGACTGTTGGGACTGATATGTGAGTCAGGAACATTTCCTGAAATAGTCACGGGCACCCGAAAATCCTGGGCACTTTCACATCTGGAGCCATGGGCTCCCTATTATATATATCTTTCACCCACTTGGGACCTGAAAACACTGGTACGAGCAGCTCCGCAACGTCCCGTGCACATGTTGAGACATTTTAACTTTTTAATGGACGTCCACTAAATAGTTGCTCCAAATAACTTGCTAATCCTATAGCTTGCACTCATTGCCGTTACCTTTTTGAGGGCAACCTCGTCTACAGGGCTGCTCTCAACCTATGGCATCTCTAAACCAATCCATGGCTATCTTCTCTAAAAGGAAGACAGAAGCGTACATGGCATGAGTGGACTTGTCGTCCATTCCTTGTGTGCTTTTATTATTAAGTAACATACATCTCCTTCGAAGATCCGATCGAGAAATTGGCTTTTTTTCCATCTCGACCCTCTAAATGACTTGACTCTATCGGGATTGCAACATCCTCTAAAATCCGTCGCCTTTTACATGAGACTCATACGGTACTGCCATCTCCACTAAACTTGCCCAAAACTTTCGATAGAGTGGTAGCATCTCTCTAACGACCACTCTCACTCCACCTGTCGAAAATCGTACAAGTTGCGAATCCTCCTGTCAACTTGCCACACGTGGTTTCCATCTACGTAACAGACCATTACGTCACGCGCAACAGGGCTCGCACTCAGTCTCGCCACCGTCCACATGCTCGTGATAAATCAAGTGCGTTACCATATTGCAACCACACGTGCAGCGCGCGTTTAGGTACTTTGTCAAGCAACATACCGTGAATCACTATCCTTCCCAGCATGTTGTGCGGCGAAGCGTAAGCAAGGTACGAGCTCCATCTACCAACGTGGCGCAATGAAAGCCTGCTTTCAACGGCTTGATCGACTCTTGCCGCTCGTGGCTCGTACGAATCGTTGGATACAACACTCGTTCGTCACAAGCGCTGCTAGAGCATGGCTGCTTGTCGTGGTGTCATCCGCCGTTTGATCTTTGCGAGTTCCAATGCCAGGAGCTCTTGCGACCAGAGCCGTAAGGACTCGACCATTTTCTTTTTCAACAGCTCTTCCGCGTCGTCGTCGTTGTCGTCCTCATCTTCGTCTTGCGGATGGCTGTGTCCATCGGGATACGACGCAGAAATGAGTACCGTGCCCGTCTCTCTTGCATTGCCACTCCTGTGACTGCTGGTCGCATCACGGACATTGCCCACGCCACTACTCTCGACACGACTTTTTTCTAAATACGTGGAAAGATCCGTGAAAAAAGCCACGAGGTCTTTCACGCCCGTCGGGAACATTGCTCGCATGCGCTCAATCGCTTCCTTGTCTCGTTTTCGCTGCTCTGCTTCCTGTTCCTCGAGCGTCCCGTTGCTCCGTCCCGTATGCGCTTTGCGGTTCCGGAGACTGCGTACCCACCCATTGGATCCGCGAAAGTCTTCAATCCCTAGTTCTTCTGCGTACCGCTTGCCCACGTCCCGAATGACCGTGTCGGTAATCGTGCCATTCTTTTCTCGATGCATGTCAAACCAGTTTTCCACGAGTCGATTGAGTTTCTCAAACTTCGACTTTTTGTTAATATGCTTCGAGCAGCCCGAGATCTTGTCCTTGTAATAGGCCTTTTTAAACTCTTCCTTGCGTTTCAAGATGCGACTGACCGTGCTCTTGTTCAGTCCAAAGTGGGCCGCTAAGCGAATGCCATTGACCAACTCTCTGCCCAGGGGTCCAGCGAAGCTGCTACGCTCGTGTCGCTGCCGACTCGAGCTCTTGGGATCGTATCGATATTGTTCCGCCACTTCAATGATCCGAATCTTCGTTTGAAGGTCCACGCTCCCATTCTTTGTCCCGTGTTTTCGTTTCGTGCGCTTGGAAGTGGTCGCAAGCGACGCGTCGACGCTAGACAAGCCATCGACAACCTGCGACGGTGGGACGATCGCGTGGTGCCCCGTGCGTGCACTGCTACTCGTGGCGACACTGGGGAGGTTCATGGCATCCGTCAAGCGTCGATACTCGTCCGTCACGGGCGGCATCTCGCCATGGAACTCGCTGCGCGGACTCGCGTCGGACTGGAAATACGGATCTTGCACGCACGCACTGGGTCGATCGAGTGCAATGTACCGGTACATGGGTACACGCGTCTCCGATGACGCCGGGGCGCTCAAAGACGGCGACGACGTGAGCGGCAAGAGCGTCGGCGACGCGGGCAACGTGAGGGGTGGCATGGACAGCGCTTCCGTTGACTCGGACACCGTGTCGGGCGTCGTAAATGTATGAAAAGAAGTGATCGTTGCATCCACGGCAACGCGCTCTTTGCGCTGGGCACGACGTGCTGCCTCGTCCACGTCCGGGAGCGTGAGCGGAAGCAGCGCCCCGTCGTCAGCACTCGTCGCCGCCGCGTTCATGTAGATCGGAAGAAAAAAATGGGGTGGCGATACACTATTTTACCGGTACCATGGTCAGTATGCTGTACGGCGAGTTTTTGGGGGTGTATGTGGTGCACATCACTCCCAACACGACCCAGTTGCGACTCCGACACACCGACGCTCACCAGATGATGACGTTGGTGTTCTTCCTCTGGACTGTTCGATGAGACATCTGGACGCACTGCGTGCGACCAGATGGAGAGAATGAAAGCGCATTCTGCACTGGGACGGGCGGCAACCGACTCGAAGTGCTCACGAATGAGTTGCAACTTTTTCGACCCAGTGGCCCGAGTAGCACGCGGTGAACAGGAGCGATCGGGAGTCTACAATTGAAATGACGAGCATGGAGCTCCCAGACGACCGAAATCGACGAGGCAATGAAGAAGACGAAAACAGATTGGTACAAACTCGCTCTTCGCCGGCTCCGTAGGCATCGAACCCCAGCTCCTTCTCTGGCATCTTGGGTTTGTCGGAGCCTTGTTTTGTACGGATGTGTGCACTCAGTGAGCTATCGTTTGTGTCAATCAAAAGCTTGCATTCAATCGAAACGTGGTCAAAGGGCTGAATCGGTACCTTAACTATCGATGTTTTTTTCAAAATTTCAAGTTCCACCCATCGCTTTCGCGCTACTACTGCACCGAGCTTCGATCCACTACATATATCATTTGAATTGGAGAATCGTAGCTTAAGCTTTTGTGGAAAGGCTTCTTTGTCCCACTTGCGCAAGAGCTGAGAGAAAACTTGAGTTGCAAGCTCATTGTGGGTATGTAACTAACACGAATTCCAAGTACCCAATTTTAGGTGCCTAGAAGGGTCGAAATTAGCATTACTAAACATGAAATTTACCTTTCTACCGATTTCAAAGTAAAACCCGGTAAAGTGCAGATTGTCCACACTCCTTCTCAATGTGAATTTTCGAGAATCCCATTTTGTTGCAAGCCAATCGCGCTTCGCACCTTTTCAAGTCTTGGTACTGTCAATGCCCTACTTAGTCCATCCGCTAGTATGTCTTCGGTTCCAACGATGCTTGCCTCGATAAGTCCGTCCGTCCTCTAACTTTGAAATAATAAATTTCATTCGTAAGTCCACGTGCTTCATCTTCGAATTTCATTCAAGTCCATTGATGACCTTGATAGCAGATTGATTCTCCATGAAAATCTTCATATATAGCTCGGCCTTGACTCCAACTTCTTCAAGCAATTCCTTAAAACCGAGTATGTTTATCGACGTCGCCTATTATTCGGCGTCCATTGTCGATAACGAAACTCCTCATTGGTTTTTGCATAACCAGATCACCAGCATCCCGTTGATGAAAATCAGACCGCCAGTAGTCGATATCTATCGTCCTTGGCACTTGAATAATCGGCGTCTTTTGTACCCTTTAATCTTGATACGTTTGAATGTGTCTTCAAATTTCTTCACTCTTAACTTGAATGATTTGGTCCCCTCCAACTATCTTGCGATCTTCTTGGCCAAATTCCAGTCAGTCATTGTTGATGCAGGTATTCGTCTCGTAGCCTTGTGCACTGAAAAGGAAATATTTGATTTTGTACACCTTGATATCCATAGTAGACTTCAAATAAGAGATTGGAAATTTTAAATCGTCACATTTCCACTATTCAAAGTTCTTCACTTGATTGTATCAACAAATCCTCAAAATTTTGCCCGCTATAAGACTTGACTGCAATTGCATCCTTGAGGCCGAAATCTTTAAGGATACCATCAATGGTTATGTGGTGAAGCGGACTCAAGAATTCTGGTCACTTCCGGTCAGCAGCAGACCGATCGGCTTATCGGCGATCGGATTGGTGGAAATCCAGGAGGCTTTTAAGCCTATCATGTGCAAGAGGTGTCAAGAACACGGATTTTGGTAAGTCACATGAGATTGCGTGTATTTACATATTTTCATGTGTGTACATATTGGGGACCGTAGGTAGGTTAGTTCTGGTTTTGCTTGGTTTTTGTTTTTACCGTTTAGGCCTCACTTAAACTCAACAAGAAGTCGCTGGCTTTTTCGCTTCGTACATCAGTCGCCTCTGCACGCCGCAGAGTGTTTGAGAGCGGAGGGTCGAATAATCCCCTCCAGATCATTATACCCGGCCGGGACGCGTTACGGACGCACTTGGCCCGCCGGAAGTCCCTCGACGGGAGTACACTTTGGCCGGCTTCTCAAGTTCAAGTTACGCACGTTTGTAACGTGTTATTAATTCTTTTGGATTGTTACGTGGAGATATCGTTCGTGGAGTATATCACGTTCTCATTTGGATCTCCCTATTGGATTATTGGAGTTTATTCTCATATTGTTGGGCTCTACGATCGGTTGAGCGATCTGCCCTTTGGAGTATACTCACTCCAAGTATAACTGGTCTACCCGTACCCAGAGTGAAGAGTTCCGCCCGGGGTACACTACCCAGCACGGTCTCACGTTTTTAGACCTCAAGTCGATTCCCAGCACCGATCCACCGAGTGTGTTACCAGCCCATTCCAGCGGGTACACAAGGTGAGATGAAGAACAAATCGGACCAGGCGTCCTGTGTTGATGATCGGTCGTCTGCCAGCAGCGGAAGATCAGATCGGATCGAAGGCGAAGGCTCGCGGGGTATCCCCCCCCCGTAAGTTGGAAGGCCGGGCACGATGGTGGTCAGGTTATCGACACTACGGTGATCGATTTTGAACTTGACTCCACCACAGTTACCCCTTGATCCTGCGCATATCCATAGTTTTGTTCAAAAATGATTCTCATTCCGAGAAATTTTGAGACCAGGCAGATATTTTTTATCTCAAACACTTCCGAATCCTTGAAAAACTGCATTATTATCTCCTCCTTAGTACAAGTCACGCGAAGAGCAAAAGAACAAGTTCCGACGATGATTATATCCTCTTGAATTGCCTTCCCATATAGACACATATCCGTGATACATTGTGAAAAATTTAATTCCAACAACTTTCTATGTATCAGCTGATTCCACAATCTTCCGGCTTGTTTCAGCCCGTAAAGCGTCTTCTTCAGTTTCAAAACTTGTTTTTCGTGTTGATTATCTTTGTTCTGACCCTTACGTATATTGCAGGCACACACCACTTGATCGCCAAATCTAGGATTAAGTTGACGGTGCACATGTCAATCCCTGCTGCAAAGGTCAGCGTTTAGTCCAGTCCGAAACGCTGCTAGTTGCCACACGCAACCAATCTTGCCTTGTATCTTTTGACTTGTCCGTTTTTATCTAATTTCGTCTTGAAAACCCTATTGGCGTGAAGCGGTCGACCGCCCTTTGGTGTCTTGATCACCGCCCACATTTGGTTTTGTTCCAGAGCCTACCGTTCTTCTCATTGCTGAAATCCACTTAGTCTTGTTCACAATTTTCATGCTTGATAGAAATATCTTGGCCCACTTCCGAAACAAAATTTACGGACCGAATTTCTATAGTTTCTTGAACATTATTGCTTATGCCTTCAACATTTGTTTTATTTCCTTGATCAACTTGATTCTTCTTAGTTTGGCTTCTCGTCATGTACTTCCCGCGTTGCCACTTCGATTTTTCTTCTTCATCTTCTTGGAAGCTTGAATTTCTTTAACATTTGCTTCTTCTTCTCCTTGATTTTACAACAAACTTTGATGAATCTTTGTATTTTGATCTTGATCAAGTGTTTCGATGTTCTTAACGTAATGAGTCACCACTACCTTGTGTTAATTCTTCATGTAAACCTTGAACCCTCGATTTCTTTGCTTTTCCAATAATAATAATAGCAGCTTGCGCACTATGAGCGAGCGAATCCTTGTCCGGATTGCGATAACAGTGACAGGCGATCCAAATGCAACATTTTTTCAAGGTTTTGTTTCTTATTGGTTAAAGACTCTAATGGCGACAGTCGCTTGGTATTCGGATTGGAATTTCATTTTCTAAATATAGGCGTCTTATTGCACAGCATCGCCCCAAAACGATATATTCAGTCCACTTGGGAACATCATGAACCGTGCAATGTTCATTACTGCTCGGTGCATACTTTCCGTTGTATGCTTTACTTGGCTGATTATTCGCTTCACATCCTTGACGATCAACTCTTGTCTTGGTGCAAAAGGCGTTTAAGTTTTTCTACTCGTATACAGCAGCATCGGTGTGCAAAACATACACCATGCAGTTGAACTGTCGCTCAAAGAACGCCAGCATATGCTCAAATATTTTGGCGGCAACATTTTTATCTTGGCGAGATATACTCGAGCATAATTAGCTTGTAATCCACAAGGTTAATCATGTACCGGTTGCCTAATCGATCCTTCGCTGTAATTGTCCCTTTAAAATCAGAGTAAATTACATTCCCACACGATCGATAGGTGTATTTCATTCACAATCTTTAGCCGATCGTGAATTTTGTGTTTTTTACACTGGGCACACGTTAAACAATTCATTCGCTTGTGATCAGTCAAAGAAATTCCACTACTTAAGTCCTTGTCCATCCCTTCAATTGAATCGTAACTAAGATGCTCGAGTCTTGCATGAACATGCATCATGGAGCCCCTTTGAATATTCGATGCTCAACTTGATTCCGTGTCGATCCGCTCCATGAAACTATAGATCGTTTCATCACTTGGTTTATCTTGTATTCCACGTCAACAATCACCGTCAAAACTATAGTCTATTGTCTTTCCGATGTCGAAAATTGGCTTTATCGAGGCAGCATGGATCACTATCATTTTGCCCTTCACATATGCCATTTCAAACCCTTTTTCCTCCAAGAGGCCACATGAGAGGGTGTTATTAGACAAATTCTCGACGTAATATAGGTTACCGAAGCGTACCACCTTGATCTTACCGCTTGCATTTACTTGGATCTTGATCCAACATTTTCTCGAGACCTTCAACGTTTTTCCGTTCGCTTGAAAACATGTACCATTCACTTTCTAATTATCACGTAGGTACGAAAAACCATTGACAAGATGCATACTAGCACCGCTTTCTAAAATAAACTCGGGGTTTCATAGATTTTTCGAGGTTTTAACTGATGGTCTAGAAATCCAGTTTCTTGTCTGTCTTTTTGGGAAATTTGGACCGAATGTATCCATTTTTTTGCCTCACCCGTAACATTTTATTTCCTTTTCTTTTCTTTCGACCAAATTTACTGCATCATTACCCATGGATCGAATTGATCTTTCTTTTCCTTCGACAGCTTTTGCGTATTGGCAACGTTTTTTTTTCTTGCATCGTCGAATTTCGCCATCAAAATTGTCTTCAATCCTGGTGAAGTTTAATGCATCACATTATCCACAACCAGATGTTCACTCTCTCCAGATGCCTTTAAAATAGCTACCATATAAAGGTAGTGTTCATTCCATGATCTTTAAGGATGCTTGCGACACGTGAATAATTTAATTGCTTGAGCCGAGGCAATACTCGTATGAAATGCATTTTAAGCATTTGTTCATGACGTAAACCAACGACGGTGACCCCACCCACAACGTATCGACTTATTTTGGATAGTATCTCTCTGCTTTTTCCACTCAGATAGTGGCCCAGGAGATCAACTTTGATGTCTTCTGTCCATCAATAACAACATGCTTATTTGGCAATAGCAATTCGCCGAATAAATCTGGTTCTTCACTCCTTGAAACCTGCTCCTAACCCACGGTAAACTGCAGTACCTTAATCGACAGGTTACAACCCTTTGCCGAGGGCGTTCTGAACAAGGGCTACTGATTTCGCACTGGAGATTGAATACCAAAATTTCCATCCTGAAATTCCCCTTATATATCTTTCCGGTTTGCCTCAAGCGACGCCAAGCTCATCCGGGTGCCAAGCCGCATTGAATTTTCCAGCCGAAGTTGTTTCCATCTGCAATCCCGCGAGATTTCTCACTTTTATCGAGTCTTTCATACACGTTTTGAAAAATTTCAGAATTTTGGCTCCTTGTGCTCCAATACGCGCTGGTTTCACTTCTTCAGAGCTCCCATCGATCGAAACATCATGAATCTTTGGGCACTTATACCGAACTTGTCTTTATTCGATTTTGTAACAACCAAGTACCATTCTTGATGGAAACTACACCCCAAGATAGTAGATGAAGTCACCCAAGTCAGGGACTTTCTCAATTAAATGTATATTAAGAAGTAATTATCTTAACTAATATGTATATATGCAAGACTTAATAAATATAAACCATTTAAACTTTAATCTTCCACCTAGCTCATAAGTGACTATTTTGTGTAGGACAAAATTAGAAAGTGTATAGTTAAAAACGTGACTATCTCTTTAAAATCCAGAAACAATTTTTATTTTGTTTCTACCTATATCGCACGCTTCCTCACGCAATTGTACAGTCTAAGCCTGTAACAGCACACTTGTTTCACCTGGTGGCACTTTGTTTCCGTCATAACGACCTCTGGGACGTTCTATTTCTTCTCTAGCAGAGATTAGAGCGACAAAGAATAATTGATTAGGATGGTTCTAGCTGATCACCTATATAGGTTACTCACAAGAGGTTTCTCTATCTTCCGCGCACCATTTCAGCGCGCTAGTGCACATGGTCAGAAGCATAGGCCTTGGTATAAAAACAATGCTCGAGGATAAAGACCTGGACGAGAAAATCATAGACAGGTTTTTGAAGACGCTATCAGCGACTGCCATCGCAAGTCGAGACCTATAAGGCCGACGTATCCTCGCACGCGGAGAATGGAGGACCTCACCTGAAACGGCCGCTCGAATTAGAGACACCATAAAATTGAGAAATATAAGTTTACCAAGATTACAGATACACTTTGTCTTGCATGTCGCGGCGGTCGCGCCAAGGCAAGGGCGTGGGGGGATTGACCCGCCTGCTCTTTAAACGCTAGAAGTGATGATGTAGGAACTTTCAGATCACGTTCTGGATTTTTGGATCTTCGTAAGGGTAAGCTTGACATACGAGCTTTCTTGTTGAAGGCAAAGTATTTGCTTTTAAATACTGTGAATAAACCTCTGGACGCAGCTAAACGTCAAGTAACTGTGTACATAAAAAGCTTGAAAAATGGTCCCGTCACACTGTATTTCCACCGGCATCAACCGAAGACCTCTACAGGATGCTATCTTGCAGGTATACAGGAAGATTTAGCCATCCATTATACTTTTAACACTCGAAGAGGGAACGACTAATTTGATTTCAACGTGTAGCAACGCGTACCGCACGGTGGTAATGAGCGGCGAGGGCGCTAGTTGGGGTGGAGGTTGCTTTGCCATCAAAGCAATCAAAAAGGTACGTCAATCCACCGTTAACTCCACTTTTAGATCGATCCTCACTTTCTTCTGTATGTAGATCCATTGCTAATCGACGTCTTTCCGACCGTGCAAACACTTGTCGATACCGCTCGGCAGATGCACGGCCACTTCGATCTGCTCCAAACGATGTTGGAAGAGTTGATCGGCACTCGTCACGACATGCGTCGTATCGAGATCAACCGATCGCATCTTCGAGGGCAGCTTGCAGTGGTCGTTCGGCAGA
This sequence comes from Peronosclerospora sorghi, assembly GCA_026184515.1. NCBI lineage: Eukaryota > Oomycota > Peronosporomycetes > Peronosporales > Peronosporaceae > Peronosclerospora > Peronosclerospora sorghi. The sequence continues at coordinate 1,315,910 of CM047583.1, read as the reverse complement.
GCTCGGAGCCTCAGGGCGATCGATCGGTCTTAAATTCCCAAAGACGCGAGATGGATCGGCAGATCGCCGAGCTAAGGCTCACAATCGACGATCTCTCCGAAAGAATTGCTGCCTCCCAAGATCGGCTCGGCATTTGGACACAAGAGTCGAATCGACTCTGGGGAATCGTCCACCGGTGCCGTGATGAGTTGGATACGCGTCTATACAGTTCGCTAGTCGCTGTCTGCATTCCTTGCGGACTTGCCCTCGCGGAACCACAGTCGCATCCTGCCGGCGATGTTCCCCAAACAAAAATCGGGCGGAATTTCGGCCAATGAACGGCGAGAAGTTCCGCCCGAATTTTTTTTGGGAAACATCCTTTGCTTCCATAAGTACGCAACGATTGGGTGCTTTGACCATGAGTTCATCGAGACGAGTCCAACGCAACGCTTTCAGTGGAGGGGTAAGTCCGAATCCCACTCCTGTTGTTCAAAAGCGTGAACATCCAGTTGGGGCGGGGCGAAGCTTGTTTCACATATTGGCAAGTGAGATCAAGAAAGGAAGATTTCTCGTCAATGTGCAGGTTGATGTGAACATACCCATCACCCTGAAGATCAAGACCCATAAAACCGATATCAGCATGCATTGTTGATACTGGCGCTTCAAACAACTTTACGAAAGCACAAAGTTTGAGTCGTTTAATTTTGGGAAAGACGAAGTATGCTATGAGTCCGCTTAGCAACAGGTGCTACAGGGACTATGCCAAAGAATGTGATATGTACTCGCTTTGAAGTGGTTTAACTGTCGTTTGAAGATGAATTCATCGTCCTCAAACTTGATGACAAGTTCGATGTTATCTTGGGCATCAATGGATGTCCAAACATTACCGGCGGTCGACCCGGGCACACTATTGATCGTGCGTGGAAATGCTACATGGGCGAATTACTTCAAGTGTATCAATTGATACATTTGCACCGTCAGAAGGACTGGTTGGGAAGAAATGGCATCCCCAGCTCTGATCCGACAACGGTAAATCCGCTGACGATAGTTGCTTAGACAACGGAAGATCAGACGCGTAAAGAGAATTGTCTGGCACAATCAATAAAGACCGCCGTATTGGAGTACTCCCGACATACTAAGGTTGTCGTGAGGAAGATACATTTCACGGTAGGCGATAGCCACCACCCACGGTAGGGAGTGGCCACCATGATGCAAAAGTTAATGCCACGTCAGGCAGTGGCACCTGCAAAGATCGTAAAGTTACCACGGTAGACAGTGGCTACCATGAGTAATAAACAGGTAAAACGACTCATCTGACTTGATTACGGAGCACGGTGGGACGTTCAACGACCTAACGCAAACAGAGACCTGATTATTCAACCAGTATCTAACGCTCAGTTACCCTCATAGATTCGGTTCGGAGGTGATAGATCCTCCAACTCTTAGTTGGAGCAGTTCAAAGAACTAGGTGACGATCGGATTGAAAACATCTGTATCATCGTTGGGAATGATGAAATCGTGGATATAAACGAACAAATATCTAAGTTAAAAGCGCAGGACATCTGAAACAAGTCCATTCCCGATGATAGAACCTCAGTTCAGCGCTTTGAAGCGCAAAGATGGGAGTCGCTTAAAGCGAACTCCCCTTATTTTGATGTGCCTTGGAATATGCTGACGTACTCCCTGAAGAAGTTCCGCGCGAGCTCCCGAGCGATAAAGGGTTTCATATGAGATATACCTCTTGCCAGTCACGAAGTATTGCGTCACGCCGCAATGGCCTTTTACAGTGTGATTAGGTGAAAGCAATGGACGAGTTCGTTGAGGCTGTGATGTGCCAAGTCAACCTCACGGCACACCAGCCCCACTTCTAAAATCTACAGGAGACTGGCAAATCATTCTTCCTTATATTAAGCTGAACGCAGCAAAGTAATGCCGATACCAAGAAAAGGTGTCAACATTGATGGCACGAACGGAAGCACCGTCTTCAGTGATCTTGATTTGGGTGATGGGTGTTATCAAATCCAATTAAATGAGAAATATATCCCTTTAACGGCGGCGGTAAGCACTCCGGGCGGAATGCCTTTCGAGTTGCTGTATTTGACACAGGGTTGAAGAACACTTCTGGTCGGTGATATCACTAAAAAGAAGTGTGAGATTATGTTGCAACATTTAACAGATGTGTTACACTTCTGCTACGTCCGGTACAGAAATTCGCGTATAGTTTTGTTGGTGATGTGGTTGAATACAAAAGAGCTAAGACGATGTGCATATAGGGAACCTAACAAACTTTAGAGCTTATTCGTATACATAAGATCTATGCAAATTAAATAAATGCACCCGAACCTTGACTGAAGCACCGTTGCCAGTGATAGCCGATACTGATAGCCCATCTCACGTCGCTTACAACGCGAGCGATTCTTCAATCGGTTGTACACTGACCACGATGATCATGATTGCTAATATATTTTTTTAATTGCGTCCGCTGCGTCCATCTGGGCGCAACTATATGGTGCACCACAAAGAAATCCTTGCCATGAAGTATGACCTGGCGAAAATTTGGATCCAGAAGATAGAACCTTTTGTGGTTTACACGGACTATGGGTCATACACACGTCCATAACTGACCGCATCTTTCCGAAAGAATGGCAAGAAGGTTATCGTTCTTTGCAGAATACAACTTCACGGCTGAATACAAATGGGAAGGGTACCGGTAATTGCGGATGCGCTATCTTGTAGGCCTGATTACCTTCCGTAACATAATAACAGAATCACCAGTGAAAACACTGTCTGTTTCACTAGCAGTTATTTGCCTCTTGAACAAAGGTACGAAAAGGATACGAATGAGACAAAGCAATTCGTCAACTGATTAATTATTTAAACAATTAATCTGCAAAGAAACCCGAAGAAAAATTTTCAGTTTTTACGCGTAAGCGTGTATCGCATTGATCGCACGATGCACACACAAAAATGTCAGTCGCATCGATGTTCCCAACAACGATAATCTCAAAGACGAAATCATGTTCAGATACCGATATCGGTGCATCAATGTCGGAAGAAGACATGCACTTCTCTCGCACTTTTACTGGAGGACCAGTAAGTCGGTACGCAAGTACGTAAATTTTCCAGTGCTTTAATCCTGCGCAATCTGCGCAGGTAACACTTAAATCTCTGTCGGTTCCAACTGAGTGTTGGAGTCTATTTCCATTTCCATGGACTTTGGTTTTGGTCTTCCGCCTGATAAAGCTGGAGCGAAATACCAGAAAACATTGTCTCGGATAGAGATCAAGGATTCACATGACGTTTCTGGAAAATCAATGTTCTGAATATTTGGGCACGCAGTGTGGAAGATGTCAACCGCGGACCATCCGGAAACGAATCGACAAACAGATCGAGATTAATCTTATTCTGGGCGACATGATGCATTCTTACGCACATGCCTTCGAATAGTGGAGTGACTTTTTTCCACTTTGAGTTTTATATAAACAATTTGGTCGTATACTACAACACAGAACGGCGTTATACCAAATATAAGTGGGAGAGGAACCAGCACGAATTTCGAGCGAGTTAACGCAAGCAAAACTCAAGCTGCAGTGTCAACTTGCGAAGGCGTGTTGAACGCGCCTACTTTTAACATAGCAGCAGGCATTTCCTATAACGATCCACGTACTGCTGATACAGAAGTAGATGTACCCACATCTCCCGTAATATTGAAAGTATAAAACCTATTAGCACTGAGAACACATCTGCTCTGGAAGCGGCAGATGTAGCTGACAAAGCTAATAAAGCAGAAGACGACTTCGTATTAAAGTTCCAAGTTGTAATAGTCTATGGGAAGGATGCAATTGAGTCTGCGTTTGATAAACGTAAGCAGAACGCTGATAAAATGGGATGACAAAACATAATTCGTTCAAAGAAGGTTGAATTTGACTTTTATGTTCTAATTTGCCTGTACATGCAGGCATCAACTTACCTACTCGGTATTTGCTGCCCAACTTCATGGGAATTTTAAGATCCAAAGGGCTAAGGGGAATAGGCATTCCCGCAGGAAGGTGACTGTACCCGAGTTTCTATGGCACCGCCGAGTCACCGCAACGAATGTCGTTGAAAGCCAGATCGACCAGAAGTTACAGATAACCCGACTTTAACTTGTCGTGAGAATTCAGCAGACGGTCATCTCCTTCTGCTGTCGATGAACCTTCTGTTGAAGCAAGTTTTGCCTTCAACGAATCTTGGTTATCATAAAGAAAAGAACGAAGGGACTGGTCTATCGAGGCGAAATCGGCATAGATGGAAGCTAACATCTTGCAAAGGTTACATTGTACCTTTCCAAGTCAGAAAGCCGCTTTCGTTCTTCTGGAAGTTGGCGTAAGCGTACATTTCCACCTTCATCTTTCTTTTTTCTTGATAGTCACGGAAACACCGCTATATTATCGGGCGCTTGGTTGCAAAGCTCTCATGCCGAACGGGCCGCAAGGAGCGTACCTATTAATTGGTACGCTTGATTGGTTACCCCCAAGGGTTTGGCTCTTATAATCAACTTAAGGTACTAAAGGCGGACGGCCCGGACCTTGTTGAAGCGAGGCTTCTGTTACAACTTAAAATATGCGATTTTTCAGTATAACTACGGGATTCCGAGTTAAGTACATCAATAAAATATGCCACACGGCCTAACCGCAGTACCCGCTAATTGTTCAGCGGTGCTCCGCTTGAACAGCGGGGACACTTAAATTGCGGGAACGCCGCATGAAATTCATGCATGCGTACAGGCATAGCGGAGAAATTCCACGTTGCCTAAAAGCGAATGGTTGAAGAAGCGCTTGCGCAATATTAGCGCATTGTGCAAGTAATCTTCTGAACTTTTTTCGTAATTATTGACCAGAATTTCCCATGATTGGCATAGAAATTATTTTTTTTTTCTATTATTCCATGACGCTTGCGGTCGCCGAAAAGCGGGCCTGGAAGAAAAAATCAATGAAGTACCGACGTATATCATCGGCACTTGAATCAAATTGATCGTCAAGAAATACCTCACAGTCCTCCAAGACGTCAAAATCGAACCACGTCTGTCGATAAGCGGGGTAGTAATTACTACCAGTGTCAGGTGTGAGAGACGAGGCAAAAAACACACTTTGCCCGGAACATGCGTTTCCGCAAGAACCATCCTGCGAAACTTGTGGTTTCGCTTAAAGATGCAGAAGTGGCTACTGCCACTTGTGAGTACTGCTCTTTCATAAGGGGTCACTAGGCGAGCCAATACTTGTCATAGTCTTCACTGAGACTGCTTAAAAAGTCCGTTTTCTTCGGACTAGGTATCATTGTAGCTATAGTCGACAGTCTCTATTCGTAATCGTCCCCGGAAATCTTATCGATCCGCTTACGAGCAGATCCTGGAGTGCTTGAGGTTGCCCTGGAAAGATCATTATCAGGATTCGCACTCACCCTGAATCAATATTGAAGATGCTAACCGCAGTGGGGACCCTGAATCAATCGTCGAGACACTATCTACAACAGGTTCTCTATTCAAAAGTTGAATACTGTAACCTGAATCAACAGTTGAAGATGCTAATCTGCAGTATCTGTGTTGGTGCCCTAGCTTTCATCTTGCGCTTTAGTGTAAGCACATAAAAAATAAGTTTTAATTCGGTAGCTTCCTTTGCAGCGCCGCTGTTCTTGTCTCTCGTTCTGACAAAAGATATCGGCGCAACGTTCGACAACTTCAAAATGACGCACTGCTAGCTTATCTGATGCCTTATTCGCTAACAGTGTTCGAGCCAACAATATTTTGGAATCTTATTCTTTCATTACGCCAGGTCTCCTGGAATTGTGGTGTGAAGTCGATTTGTTACATTCGGATTACATTACTATCGTGTTGGTATCTTTTAACGCATATTTATCATAGACGAAGAGGAACCTTCCACCAGGAGGGCGCCTTGAAGGCGATCCTCCTACAAGTCAGTAAAATGAACAAAAGATTGGCCAATTGGAGGAAGAACGATCGCAAGGGTCAGAACGGAGTGTTTACTCGGTTACGGCGAGGGATTCGCCGGTTCGAGGTCCTTATAGACTCTTTCAAGAAAGGACCCAGAATTTTGCGCCTTTTGGGCAGAAAATAACGTTAAACGACCTATCTGTGGACGAAGTAATAGATAGATATAGGAGAAGTAAAGTTTATTTAATATAAGGTTTATCGTAGAAAAAATACATTTGTATCTTACCTATTGTGCACTTCTTCAACGCAACTGTACAGTGTAAGCCGGTAACAGCACCCCAGTTTTTACTAAGGAGATGCTAGAGAGACATGGGCTGAAGTGGAAAATGCACTGCAGACGCTTACCAAAGTAGCCAACAGTGGAAGCTTTTGATTAACTTCTACCTGCAAAAAACACCGTCGGTGAAAGATTTCCAATCTGTATCGGTAATATTTTATGGATTTTGAGGGCATGCGCCCAGATATCTCTTAAGCGGTGCATAGGGCCATGCGCCAACCTTGCTGGATTTATGGTGTCACAACATATTGCAATACCTCAAAAGCACAAAATGTTCGAAGGCGTGATGACGAAAAGGAAATGCCTTTACGTATCGGAAATTATAGTGATGCGAACTCTGCTGCCGACAACAACTATAGGAAAAGCATCCGTGTAAATATGGTTTTCATGAGCCGAATGGTTCCAGGAAGGAACTAGTGGAATTATTGACTGCTGAAGCTGAATTTGTGGCAGTTGTACTGGGTGGTAGGGAATGATGGGGATCAAATAGTTATTTGAAAAAGTTGCAGTAGAAACAAAGACACCGTTACGAAAATTTACAATCAAACTTTTTGAACTTCTGCGCCATTATGAATGAAATGGCAATGATGCCCCCACTAGGTAGCATATAACGCCCTTGCCACCGCAAGCGATAAAATCCTCCGTGCCTGCTCTAGCAGGAGCAAAAGCGACCAACATTCACTACGACGATTTACTAAAAAAATTGATATAATATTTAAAAATATTTTTTGTTTATTAATTTTTTTTAATTTGAGCATCCATGACAGGCTCCGACCGATCGACAGTACGATGTCACGAAAGCCCCTGGCATGCACGGAGGTATGGCGGAGTAACGACAAACGGCTGGAAATTTTGTGAATCCGAGCCCACAGCCGCGCCCGTACAAGATACCGATGCTTGTGGTAAATGGTAAAAATTTTCAGGGGTGGAGATTTACCTGGACTTGTTCCTGGTTTTATCAATTGGGCACAATTGTTCATGGAAGCGCTGGAAATTGCAGAGATTTCGTCTGTTTTTGTCTGGACCGAGAGACTAAAGGTTAACAAGCTCGGCGAATATCTTGAGGAGCTGCATCTGGGTATTTTCGATCGAATATAGGAGTCTGGTGGCAAGTTTCGCAGACATTACACTACGTTTTGGATCAAATGTGGCGTGCAGATCGGGTTATACTTTCGCGCCATCAATCTGCGCTGTTATTTGCAACCGAGAAGACATAGAAGGTCGTCTAATGAAAATTTGCTGTAAATGACGGTACTAGCTCGCGAGAGCGGATCAAGCGAGAGCTGATAGTGGAGAATCTCGTAAAGTACGCTGTTGCAAGCTTAAAATACGCGATGAGGAGGAGGACGGATTACGTCCTACATGCTCAAGAACTGGTAACATGGGCTCAAGGAGTTGAAGAAGAACACGTAAAGAGTACAAAACGCCAATGTCGGGTGTAAACGCTGTACAAGGCCACAAAAGAGCGATTACATGTCATAAATGTGGTGGAAAGGGGTATATTTGCAGGGTATGTCCGTATAAGTATGACAAGAGTGAGAAACAAAGTCATCGCAAGATGCAAGGTGGATTGGAGAAAGAGTACGGTTTAGCTACGACGGAAACGAGTAAATACTGATCTGAAGCCTTACGTTCGAGTGTCAGTGATGAAAATGACGTGTGGATTCTCGATAGTGGTGCCAGTTGTCATCTCATTGGTGACGAAAACCTTTTGGAGGATGTGGTGGCATGCACGGGAGAAATGAAACCGACGTTGCCCGACGAGAGTTTTTAACAGGTTACCAAGTTTGCCTAAGAAGTGTCTACGATCCGGACACAAAATTATAGTTCTAGAAGACGTCTATTTTTCACCAACGTTGTCGGGGATTTAATCTCACAGGTAAAGTTGTTGCAGAAGGGATGCAATTTTGTACACCGGAGCGATAAGATGGAGGTCAGACTGCGCGGGGATTTACTGCTTACTGTGATCCATTTTTACGGCAAATATTACTACGACGCGGCACATAAGCCAGATTGTGAAGATTGATAACAAGGCAAGTGAAAAATTCACGAAGGCACTAGCTATAGAAAACTTTGCGAAGGAATATGTGGAAGTCCATGTAGAGAATCACGTGGAAGATCATATGGAATCACAAAACATTACGGAAATGAAAGTTCCGGGAATACAGGCGACCAAGTAGATCACGCATCAGCGCAAGTAAATGAAAGGGCGAGGAGAAACGTGCGCGAGACACCAAGGTTCAGCGAGTATAGAAAAGACTGTAAAAGAGAATAGGGCAAGGCAGAAGTCAGGCGTGGAAGTAGCCTCACACGCAAGTGAAGACGAGAATGCAGTGGCAACGACGGAAAAAGAGCATGCGTTGGCGGTATACGCAGTGCTGGGCCCCGGTGATATTTTTTGGAGTGAAGATGAAGTATGCAGAAGGATCGGCAGAGCTGCAAGGAAGGCTCAAGAGAGAAGATGCGAATATGTGGAAGAAGAAAGAAGATTCAGAATTGAAGGCATTGCAAGATCTGGACACATGGGAAGTGGTGAAATATGAGGGAAACCGGGCTTTACCCACGAAATGGGTATAAAAGACGAAGATGAAGGCAGATGGCACAATCGAAGGGTACAAGGCGCGACCAGTGGTGCGTGGTGATAAAAAGGTGTACGGAAGGGATTTGTATTTACGTTTTGCACAGTGGTGGATATAAGCATTGTGAAGGTGGTTCTTGCTATGCTTAAGTGTGGAACTTACCAGCAAGAAATGGTGACGTACCAAACGCGTATCCTAAGGCACGCACAGACAAGAATTTCAAAATTTTTCTGAAGATAGTTCAAGGCATAGCGATTACAAACGAAGTACTGAAGAATTTTTTGTGGAGTGAATTCGCCCAAGTACCTAGCTTTACGTTTGAAGAACTTATATGGTATGAAACAGGCTGGACGAATGTGGTATGAATTTTTACGGAAGGCACTTATTGACCTGGATTTCACGCAGTGCATGAGAGACACCTGTATATTTTCGAGGAACAATCACGATGGAATTGTAACAGTTGGAGTATACGTGGATGACTCAGCGGTGACGGGAACGACGGAACAACTGGTCGATGATTTTTTCTTCAAGATGAAATTATTAGAGTTTAAGGACCTAGTACCGGTGGAGAAATTTATCGGCATACGGATATGTGGAAATCAAATGTGGGTACACTATGGACCAAGACGGCACGATAAATGAATTGCTGGAGAAATATAATAAGGAGCGAGAAAATTCGGTGCAGCTTACGATAACTGATACATGTGACGATGCCAAAGATGACAACATTTTACAAAGGAATACAACGACAGGTGTTCCGACTCAGATGATATTTCAATCATGGTGGAAAGTTTGTTGTGGAACTCAAGATGTACGCGACCAGATATTTCGATTGCTGTTCACAGAGTGACGAGGCGTATGCATGCTGAAGCTACATCTGGACTATGAAGCCAAGAGTGATGGGACTTTACAATTGATTGGGTAAAAAGACGCTGATGTGGTGGAGTCAAGTTCAAAATCGAACACCGTAGTGTCGAGAACCTGACCACCATCGTGCCCAGCCTTCCAACTGACGGGGGAGTGTACCCCGCGAACCTTCGCCTACGATCAGATCTGATCGTCCGCTGCTAGCAGACGACCGATCATCAGCATAGGACGCCTGGTCCTATTTTTGCGTCTCCATCTCACCTTGTGTACCCTATTGAATGGTATGGTTGCACACTTGGTGGATCGTCAATGCAAATTGATTTGGGTCTAAAATGCGAGACCGTGCTGGGTAGTGTACCCTGGGCGGAACTCTTCACCCTGGGTACGGGCAGACCAATTATACTTAGAGTAAGTGTACTCCAAAGGGCAGATCGCTTAACCGATCGTAGAGCCCAACCAATGTATGAAGAAAAGTCCAATATTCCAATATGGAGACCCAACGAGAACGTAACAAACTCTACGAACGATATCTCCACGAAACCATCCAAAAACTTGTTTACACGTTCCAAACGGTGTAACTTGTGCTTGCGAAGCCGACCAATGCGTACTCCCGTCGAGGGACTTCCGGCGGGCCAAGTGCGTCTGTAACGCGTCCCGGCCGGGTGTAATGAGCTAGAGGGGATTGCTTGACCCTCTTCTCCCAAACACTCCGCGTCGTGTGGAGGCGACTGATGTACTGTGCAAAGATGCGAACGATTTTCTCGTTGAGGTGTTAACGACAAAGAAAGACGGAAAAACCAAAAGTCTCTTAGAAGGAAAAACCAAAACTTACCAATCCTATCTCCCTACGGTCTCCAATATGTACAAACATGAAATATGTAAAGTACACGCAATATCATGTGACCTACCAAAATCTGCGTTCTTGACACTTCTTGCACATGATAGACTTAAAAGCCTCCTTGTTTTCCACCAATCCGATCGCTGATAAGCTGATCGGTGTGACGCTGACACAAAGTGACTAAAATTCTTGAATCCACCTCAACACAGCCGCCCCTGAGTCTGGTCGCAGCCGCACAACGGTAGCGACCCGATCTCACCACCAGTTGGCATCCCAGATCTTCACAGTAGTAGACTTCCTCACCGATGGACAGATCTTCGAATTCGCCTTCGCCAGGTATTTTTCCTTGTTCACCTAATCATCTTGTAACCTCTCTTGACGCTCGTTACTGCAGGTACCCTGTGTTCCCAATCGCCCCATGTCAATTCTCCTCCCCGATCGGCCCGATCTGACAGCCCTCGCAACACTCCAGATTCCGACACACCGGATGCGTATCAGATCGGGGTCGATCAGATCCGGAAAACAGTCCGGGAGCTTCAGCCGTAGTTGGACGTTAAGAATACGTCATACTTGCCACTGCGGAAGGAAGTAGATACCTTGATCCCCATGTCCGTGAAGTTGCAGGAGGTGATCACTGATAACGCGTATCTCCGGGCCCATATCGCCCAACAAACAATGCGAGGTAAGCTGATCGGTCTGTTTTTCGTCTTGGATCTGCTCTAACCTTCCTTCGCGTGCAGATCGGCTGCCCACCGACATCACCAAAGCGTTTGACGCTTTACTCGCGGCTGATCGGCAGTCGCATGACCACTGCGATCAGCTCCGACCGATCTTGGACGGGCTGATCGGCGCACGGAATGATCTGTCTCGTTTGGAGGCCTACAGGTCACACCTCCGGGAACAGCTCGCGCTGGTCAACCGGCAGAGGTTGGAGGATCATTTCGATCGTACTTTACTCCGCACCCAACATGGTGACCTGGAGATGCAGATCGGCGAGTTGCAGGTCGTGGTCAAGGACCAGATCGAGAAGGTAGAGTCCTTCCAGAGCCGATCGGACGCCTTTACCCAGGAGTCAAACCTTCGTTGGACGGCCGTAGATCGGTGCCACCAAAAGTTGACCGACTTGTTGTACCGGCGTACGTCTGCATACTCTAGCGTTGACGGATATGCATCGGCCGCTCTGATTAATCTGCACCAAGATCGGAAACGACGCCACTCATTGGATAAAAGTAAACACTCCAAGATTCAAAAAACTTCCAAGAAGCGTAAGGACGCGTCGAAGGGCTCAAGGGCGCGGGGCGTAGCGCGAGACTCTGAACTCGGGGAGAAGCAAGCGGCGCCCCAAAAGAAATCTAAGACGCAGGCGCTTCTTCCGAGTCAAAGATCGGAAGCAGATAATACGTCAAACTCCGTCAAATCCCATGCGCCCTTACGCCCCCGCGCCGTTCACACCAAGCATATAGAGATCTCCTCCGGAGAGGATTTGGGAAACGGATCGGGAGATTCTCAGTTCATACTCACCGCTTTGTCTAAGTCCCAATCCGATCGACGCCGAGGTCCTGTTCCAGCGAAGTCTGCATCGGGGGCTGATCAGGTGATCAGCTCCCAAGGCGATGGTGTTGCACGAACGCGTGAGTTGACCGGATCGGCGCCTTCCTTCCATCCCGGCACATCTGGGCTGAGCCATCACGCCCTATTGAAAGGAGTGTTGATCGGAGATTGACCCCTTCCGACGTTGACTTCAGATGCCACTTTGACATGGTCACCGGGGCAGATCGGTAGCTTGCACCGATCATCCCTGCTCAAGCAGATACTAGCCCGGTCTCTATCGCTTCCAGACTCCTGACTTTTTCCTCCAGCTTCAAAGGATCCTGCCGCTTCTGCATGGAGGGTGGACCTGGTCACAACACCACAAATCGCCCGTCTGTATGCAGATCAGCCATGGAAAGTGTTCATCCGCCCCAAGCTGGGGTCCATGTTTGCGTCGACTGCGTGGATCGACTAGTTCTTGGGTCGAGTGAAGGCCTTCAATGAAGCCTACAGCCAAGCGATCAGGGAGTCTACACACTATCTAATGCTTCCTCCTGATCGAGCGCATCATGATCAAGTCCTGATCTCATTCCAGAAGAACCGGAAGATGCGCCGGAGTCGGGCGGGCGAGGCCTGGCAGATCCTATGCCAGTTCGTTCTGGGAGGGATGCTGGACCACGAGTGCGACATCGACATCTTTCTATATCCTGTAGTTCTTCATATGGACAAGAGTCGGGTTGAGAAAGCCGAGGTATTAGCTGACGACGGCGTCTGGTATCCCGGTCTTCATTGTGACGAGCCGATCGCAGACCTGAAAGACGCCTTGATCCAGATCGATCGGAAGGAGCCTTGGCGCAATTAGCATCAGGACCAGATCGAAGACCATCCGGCATTGAGTATCGGTCGTGTTTGGGGTGACTGAGAATATTGATGCGGCAGTTATCTGACCAGATAATCGATAATACATGTCATCATTCTTTCGAAATTCCTGATCACATGATCACTTGACCAAATTTCATCACTTTCTCCAAACTTGTACCAACCCTTTATCACACACAGTTTCCATCCACATCGCGAAAATTATCACCACGTTCGTCACCCCACTACTCCAGTTCATCACAGTTCATCACACTAATTCACAATAATTCAGACCTTACACATATCCACACCGATCGATATACTGATCGGTGCTACTGTGTGTATTGATCTTCATCTTCATGAGTCTGCATCACTGCGAAGCGATTCCGACTGACTCGTTCTCGCTCGAACTCTCGTAGCAGTGCTCCACAATTTAGATCGAGTTCGTCGATCCACGTTGCTTCGTCATGTTCCTTCCAGCGGACCAGATATTCTCGGTGGGTGCGACCGAAACGCGTCTTCTTGACCGATCGGACATCTAGCACCTTTTCCACCTCGAATTCGTCCTCTTTCAATGGCCTTTCCTAACTGTCTTCCGGCAGCAGAGCTTCGTCAAAATCGAATCTCTCCGCTTCTTCCACCAGACAGAGTATTTTAGGCCGATCGGGGAATTCTCTGACCAGCTTCAGTTTGGACACGTGCACGATCGTAAAAACTTTGTAATCCGTGCCGATCGTGATCAGACGGGCAGCGTGCTCACCGATCAGCTCTGCTACACAGAAAGGACCGTGCCACATATGAGCCAACTTCTTTGCATAGCCTTCCTTGACCCGATAGAGGTATTACCATACCCTCGCCCCTGGTTCAATACCATGAGGGCGGACCTGATAGTTATTCCGATCTGCTCGATCTTGCGTGGCCTGACGCAACTTTTCATTGACGACTTCTTTAGCATGCTGATAATGCTTCTGGACCTGAATGCGCCAACTACGGGCATCGCGATCGCGGGTTCGAGTGCAGCCGATCGGTATCGCCGCTTCATGTGTCGATCGAGGGTCCCATCCATACGCCAGATAGAAAGGCGTTTCTCATTGGACCCGATCGGTCGAAGAGTTGAGTGCGAATACCAGTCTCTCTGCATACTCATCCCAGTCACGTTGGTCTGGATCGGCCATATGCATCTTAATCGCCCTTGTTATTGTCTGCACACTGCGTTCAGCCGATCCGTTCGCTTGTGGACGATATGCCATCGTCGCGCTCTGCTTCTGGCCTAGCATGTTATTGAACGATCGGAACACCTCAGACATAAAACCGGGTTCCCGATCGTGTCTAATAACTTCTCTGGCGCCGAACCTTCTGAACACGCATTCCTCGTAACTCTTGGCGATCTGCTCCGCAGATCGGGATGCACTAGTCTTTGCGATCACCAGACCAGTGAATAGGTCGATCCAGATCAGCATCTCAGTGTTGCCGCGTGTCGATCTGGGCAGCGACGGTATGTGATCCATTGCTATCACCTGGAAAGGGTAAGTAGCCTCGATATTTCCGGGCGATCGGCCCTTGATTATCGGTCTGCCCTTTCCGGTCTCGCAATCTGTGCAACAGCCCACATATTTCTGCACTCTACGAAAAAAGTCCTCTCCAGTGAAAGTGGGCCCTGATCTTGTGGTATGTCCTGCCTATGCCTTGATGTCCTCCTTCTAGACTCACATGGTAGTCATGAAGGACATCCGGCTGTAGAAACTCAGGGATCACCAATTTCGCTAGTCGATCCCGATCGGCACTGTCTTGATCAACGTCACGGTAGTAATATATCAATCCATTGTCGTACACATCGTAACTGTCCGCGATCTTGGCACACTCTTTCGCTTGATCATTCGTTAACTTGGACAGTTCACCGCGCAGATAGGCCTTCAAGTTGACGATCCACTCTTCTTCGTCCTGCGCCTTGATATCCGTTCCGCCCTTAGCTGTTGTACAACGTACTCACTCAGCCTTTCCTTTGGGAACGATCGGCGAGACTTCCGATTTCGCGATCTAATCGACGCCATCACATGCACCTGATCAGGGCTGTCCTTGAGCTTGATCAACTCCGGGATCCTGTTTATGTTCATAAATTAATGTAGAACGGCCTCCTCGGTGATCGTCACCCCGATCTGGTCCCGCATAGCTTTGGTCGCGAAGTGATCGGCGCTTCTGTTCCAATCCCGTTTCACGTGCAGTTCAATAGCTCGTGGTTGGGATAGTCTTTCAGTGCCTTCATCACCCGATCATTCATCAACTTCAGCCGTGGCGCCTTACAGTCGATCTCCCAGGTGATCTGCCTTATCACTAGGTTGGAGTCACCACATATTGATGATACGCCCTTTTTTTGTGATGACAGCAGATCAAGACATAGAAGGAGTACCCGATATTCCGCCTCGTTGACCGTTATGTCAGGCGTGAAATCTGCGGCGGCTGCTACTATAGACCATTGTGGTAACTTTCACAGTATGGCACTATAGGCGCCGACCTTCTTATTCACGCTAGCCGATCCGTCGAAACTCAAGACCGGGAGTTCCTCATCCCGATCGACGATCGGTGGCGGAAGCGAGATTGACTGTCGAGGTTGCTTCCTTGGGGCAATCGCCATCAGAGCCTCATCCACTTCAGATCGAGCGGTGATACTGGCAGCCAATGTGTCCAATATCTCCTCCTCTCCCTTGGTGCACTTGACGACCTCGAGGGATAACTGCGACAAGATCGCTGACCATCTGCCGAGCCGACCGTCCATCCCATTGGCTGATAACAGCCAGGCCAATGTCGACTTTCTCGAAAGAACCTTTACAGATCGGCCGACCAGTAGGTTGTAGCACACATCCAAAATTCGTAGTAAAGCCAGAACTTCCTTTTCGACGATCCCATAGTTAACTTCATTCGGCTTCAACGTCCGGCTCGTAAAAGTGACCGGATGGTAGACACCATCATGTTCTTGCACTAGAGTGCAGAAATGGCCCACTATCATACACAATGACGATCGGCATTTTTTCCGGATCGAAGTGTCTGAAAATCGGTGCTGTCGCCATCTTGACCTTCAGCATACCGAAATCAACCTTTGCACGCTTCATGTGATCGTCTGCCTCCACCTGCGGAAAATCTGCGGGCAGATCAGAGTCGCAGCCCTCCCGTAAATTTGCCCGATATCCTTCGCGCAACATATGGTAGTCGACTTCTCGGAGCTCGTACAGCACGGCCACGTAAATCGCGAAGTCTTCAATGAAGCGGCTGTAGTAATTTAAGATCCCTAAGAAGGACTGCATTGCCTTCAGTGATCTGGGAAACGGGAGGTTGCTCAGTGACTCATATCCTTGGGATTGGCCTCCAGCCCACTGATCGACACCATATGACCCAAATAGGCGACCTTGGACATTCCCCAAAAACTCTTCACAGCACTAATCGACAGGTTCCAGAGATTGCATGTCTCCAACAACGTTCGACCTTCTCGCACAGATCGTTCCAGGACGAAGCAGGGATCAGAATGTCGTCGATATACGATCGCCTCCCCAGAACAGACGGTCTTCTTTCCCGATCGGGTTCACCCTCTGTAAATACATCATGGTTTTCGGTGGGGTCCCGATCGGTACTGATCTTGAAGTGTCCATACAATGCGTTGTCGATCAGCCTCTGGTAGATATGGGGCGCGTTATTCAAACCGAACAGCATACAGTTCCACTCGAACAGACCGAACTGCGTAACAAATGCGGAGATCTCGCGAGCCCGATCGGTCATCGAAACCACCCAAAATCCACTTGCCATATCCAGTGAGCAATACCATAGGGTCTTGTCGAGATATTCTAGCAGATCGCTGATCAGCGGCGTCGAGTACACCATAAGCTTGGTCAACCGATCTACCAACCGATAATCGACACACAACCTGATGTCAACGCCGTTCTTCTTGATCACAATCACGATCGGTGAGGCCCACGGCGAGGTCGACGGCTTAATGATCTTGGTAGCCAACAGTCCTTTAATAAGATCGGACAATTTTTCGCGGTACTGTGGTGCCACACGTCGGAATCTATGGGCGATCGGATTGGAATCACCCACGTCAATGTCAAAGATCGCTCCGCGAGCAGCAGGGGGTAAGGCGTTGCCTTTCCCGATCAGCAGAAGTTTCTTTTTCCATATGATCTTCTTTAGCTGATCGATCTGATCGGGCTGTTGACATCCCGATCACCCACTTGCAGATCGTCCAAGGTGACTTCGGGCGGATAGCAGACACTTAAGGGAGGACTGATATCTGGCTCTCCAGATCCTGAATATATTGATCCCCGCCCTCATGGATACAAACTTGATCGTCTTCCGGGGCAATATCACCCAAACCGTCCTGATCGGTTGCACACCGCTGTTCCCGATCGGCGGGCTGCCTTTCAACGACATCGATCTGCTTAGGCGCGCCATCGTGGTCCGCCCCAGCAATCCCATGTTCCCTTTTTTCTATTCCCGTCTCCGCTGTCGCCTGTTCTTGTGTCGCCACCATGTTGACGACCCTTGGCTCATCCGCTTGATGGTCCACCGTGTCCGGCGACTGCGGTGCCTTTCTTCGAACTAACATCTTCTTCGGGGTTACATAGATGGGTCGTTCCACCATAGGTGAGGTGTCTTCTTCCACCGGTCCATCATCGCTGACCAGATCGTTGGTCGCTTGGTATGACAAGTTCTGCCACTCAACATACCGTCTCGATCCGATCGAGACGAAACCTATCTTTCTTTGCACTTTCCCTTCCGCCAGCCACATGCCAACAATAGTATTGTTGTCGAGTGTAAGCGATTTGTCACCGATATTAGTGACTCGAACAAAATCATATCGGCCGGCGCTCTTCACAAAGGTCGACACCCACCGATCGCCCCTGGTCACCCATAACTTCCTTGATCAAAAACCTTTGTCGACCGGGGTATCAGCGGATTGGCCGACTGGAATGGTGACATCATGGTCCCACCTGACCAGATCGGTGTGCGATCCGTATAGGGGCCTCCGACCAGCTAACTGGATCTGGGTCTCATCCGGGAGTGTAAGCACTACATGAGACAGATCAAGGCGAATACCTGCGGGCACCATGAAATCCATGCCTAACAGGGCATCCTGAACGTCCAGCTTGCCAACCTAAGCGCTGAAGTAGTAGAACAACGAACCCAATAGGGTGATCTTCACGCGTGGCCTTCCTTCGGTCATGTAAGAACTTTCACCGATTCCGACGCATTCTTGTCTGGGAGTGTCGTCTATACGACATACGACCTTACGAGCAAAGGCGGAGTCGATAATTGAGACTTCGGCCCCAGAGTCGAACAACATCGTTGCCTTCTGGTTGTTTATCTTACCACAGGCTTTCGCCTGCTTGAATCATTTTTCGGGCGCATGATACTTCCAGTATCCGCGAGATTCCCCAGGCAGCAGATCCAGCTGCATGACCACCTTCGATCGGGAATATTCATCGGTAGTAAGATTGTAGAACGGATGATCCCGATCGACGCAATTCAGAATAGAACATGTATGGTCGGTTTTATTCTCCTTGCCGACATATGCATAGATGCCAAACGTAGCTCGCTCGGCTCGATCCAGATTCCAACCTGGCGAGCGTTCTAGTTTAACATCGTCTCCACGTCCGGTGGAAGCATCCCCGCGTGATTACCCGGCACATACCACTTGCGCATCAGATTGAAAAATTCTTCAATCTTGCACTGGCCGGCCTCGTGGATCTCTCCACATGACTTGCAGACGAAGAGGCAGTGATCGGTGGGGTGGCCGCGTCTTTCACACTTCTTGCACATCCACTTCTTCTAGTAGTCCCTACGATCATGCTTGCTTGACCCGCAGTTAGAACACTTCTTGCGATGTCGGTCCGGATCGGACTTGTTCCCACTCCTGCCCTTCCGATCTGCCTGGTTAGGCGTCGATCTGGTTCTTTAGGCAGGTTCCGTGACGAAAACGTGGCGATACTGGTCCTCGTCTGACTCCCGACTGGACTGGCTGCTAGTTTCTTCTTCCGATCCAGTGCTGTCTTCAGTCGCGATCGCCTTAACAGCATGGGCCGATCTGGTCAGGGGCCTCTTCACCGGATCGGTCTGGGTCTTAGATCTGTAGCGACACGATCCAACGGCGCCCTTCGCCCTCATGCTGCGTGAGTGTTGCAACGTCCGCAACGTCTGCTCCACTTCCGTCACATCCTTTAAGCTCAGCAGAGTGAGCTGATCTGCCAGCTCTTGGTCATCAAGGGTACAGATATAGTGACCCACGCGCTCCATATCGGCACCGGTCGGCGGGTTGCTTTCCTTGATCACTAACCCGGCGCGAATTGCAGCCACGCTCAAACGGTGCAAGTAATCAATCGGCGTCTCGTCTCCCCGCTTCTGCATATGATGGTATTTGCGGGAGCTAGAGAATCCGGAGTTGCAATACTGCCCCTCAAATTCTGAAAATAGCAGATCCCAGTCAGATCGGACATCCCGACTCAACTGTTGGATCCAGTTCGCAGCCGGTCCTTTCAGCAGATCTCTGAAGATCAAACACCTTTCCTTTTTTGGTGTCTGATCCCGCAAGAAAGCAGACTTGACCCGACCGAACCACGATCTGAATTGCTCCTCCTCGGCTTCCTTTCCAGTGAATCCTTGAGATCAGTGGTCGCAGCCATGCGAATAGGTGGGATCGCAGTAGATCCAAAATCAAAGGCGGTCGTAGAGGCTAGGTTAGCCCTGCGCGTTCTACCCGCACCTGCACCGTCTGACCCATAGTGGTCATCCGGATCGCCGATCTAATCCATGTCGAAATCGCTGTTTTTGCTTGATCGGAGCGGTCGGGATGGCTGCGGCTTGCGTCTTCCTCTGACAACTGGTCTGCCACCTCGGGTAGCCTTATTCGCTGATGCCACTGACTCCATATCAATATCCCGGCAAGTATTGAAATTTTGCCGGGCAGATCGGTCCTGGGCATGCGGGTGCGGAGGCGATCGGTATCGGTCTCCCAAGAAACGCTCCATCATTGCCTCAAACATGGCTTGGACGTTAGCTTGGGTCATGGGCAGCGTGTTGGTATCCTACTTAGGGGGTACTGAAACCTGTGGGGGATCCTGGGACCCCGACCGGCATGCATCCCCATGCTGCCGCACATCCTTTTTATGTTCCCATGGGGGTACGGTCCACCCCCATGGTCATCCGCTCAACACCGACCTCCAACTCCGATGAGGAAGGTGGAGACTGATACATTTATTTATCATCGGAAAACACATCATCGTGTGCTGCCGTGGCCTCAGCGGCCTTCAATGCCACGGTGGGAGTTGGGCAGCAAACCGCCCCCACCAACGGCACCAAATGATCATGGAGGGTCGACATCGACAACTCCAGCTTCCGAGTGTCCAGATCAAACAGCTAATGTACGTTCACGAGGTTTTGAACTTTTATGTCGACCTCAGCCAACTTCGCCAGCAAGTTCTTCACCAATAGCAACGACCGATCGCTTTGGATCGGCTTGGTGGTGGGTCCGAGAAGGCGATCGGGGATCTGGGGGCTTAAGATTTGCATGACCTGGTCTTCACGAATAAATCGCTTTAACTCGTGGATGTAATACATCCTGGTCAGGTATTCTTCCATGATAACCCCATCCCCGACCTGAGACTTTTCTTCCAAGTCATCTTCATCGGGTGGCATTCCCAGCCTTTGCTTGGAGACCTGGGGAAAGTGGATCTGATCGTTCCGATCAGCCTCCAAATCGTTTTCATCTTTAGTTTTTTCATCAAATCGTTCATTCAAATACATAGGATCAGGACAAAAGTCGTGATCCTTTCCGTAACTATAGCATGACTTGCTATAGTCCCGATCGGCTCCGGTGGGAGCCTTATGGGGATGAAAAAACTTATTAATCCCGATCTGGTCCTCCACCCGGCCAGATCGGACATCGCCATTCTTATCGACAACGAGAACATAAGGCGATAGCCGTTCCTTATGGCCTCTCCAGAACGATTCCACATTCAATTCGCTATAATCAATTCTTGACGAGATATTATCTCGGTGATATCCGCGATCACCAAGTGATCCGGGCACGCGCACCATTGTCGTCGAGTCAAGTTCAAAATCGAACACCGTAGTATCTAGAACGGACCTGACCACCATCGTGCCCAGCCTTCCAACTGACGGGGGAGTGTACCCCGCGAACCTTCGCCTACGATCCGATCTGATCGTCCGCTGCTAGCAGAAGACCGATCATCAGCATAGGACGCCTGGTCCGATTTTTGCGTCTCCATCTCACCTTGTGTACCCGATGGAATGGTATGGTTGCACACTTGGTGGATCGTCAACGCAAATTGATTTGTGTCTAAAATGCGAGACCGTGCTGGGTAGTGTACCCTGGGCGGAACTCTTCACCCTGGGTACGGGCAGACCAATTATACTTAGAGTAAGTGTACTCCAAAGGGCAGATCGCTTAACCGATCGTAGAGCCCAACCAATGTATGAAGAAAAGTCCAATATTCCAATATGGAGACCCAACGAGAACGTAACGAGCTCCACGAACGATATCTCCACGTAACAATCTAAAAACTTGTTTACACGTTCCAAACGTGTGTAACTTGGGCTTGCGAAGCCGAACAATGCGTACTCCCGTCGAGGGACTTCCGGCAGGCCAAGTGCGTCTGTAACGCGTCCCGTCCTGGTATAATGAACTAGAGGGGATTACTCGACCCTCTGCTCCCAAAAACTCCGCGGCGTGCGGAGGCGACTGATGTACTGTGCAAAGATGCGAACGATTTTCTCGTTGAGGTGTTAACGACCAATAAAGACGGAAAAACCAAAAGTCTCTTAGAAGGAAAAACCAAAACTTACCAATCCTATCTCCCTACGGTCCCCAATATGTACAAACATGAAATATGTAAAGTACACGCAATATCATGTGACCTACCAAAATCTGCGGTCTTGACACTTCTTGCACATGATAGGCTTAAAAGCATCCTTTTTTTCACCAATCCGATCGCTGATAAGCTGTTCGGCGTGCCGCTGACACAAAGTGACTAAAATTCTTGAATCCACTTCACCACACTGATTTCTCTGGAGATAAAAAAGATAGAAAGAGTATTAGTGGATGCGTTGTTTTCCTGAATGGTACGGTGGTTGTATGGGCTTGTAAGGAGCAAGGAACGTTTGCGTTATCGACTGCCGAGGTGGAATTCGTGGCCGCCGCAGCTGGAGGAAAGGAAGTTCTCGGTATAAAGGATCTTTAGAGGAAATAGGTTTACATGTGGAAAGGTCAATTATTTTACGAATGGACAATTAAGGAGCTATACGACAACTTGAAGACGAAGCTGGTGGTGCTGCTTCGAAGAATGTGGATATCAAGATAGAGTTTCTCAAGGATTACGTGAAGAAGGAGGCAGTGAAACAAACCACTGTACGTGGCCAGTGATGAAATGGTCGCAGACCTGCTGACGAAGCCACTATGTGCAGGCAAGGTTTCACGCCTGCGTAGCGAGATTGGGCGTAAGTGATTGCACGATGATCACGGAAGGAGTGTTGAAGTTCTACAAGTGATGCATATAGTCCGGTATGGACTGCATACAAACTTCAAATGAAGCGCGACCATAGTGGTCATTTATGCATTTATGCATTTTAGCTACTTTGAATTTTTTAACTGTATAATTGCTTTTATTAGGAATTTTAGGTTATATTCTTAAGTACGCATTTATGATTAGTATATTTTTTACTCTAAAACTAAGAGCACTTTATTGAAGATTTACAAACGATGCATGTGTAGTCCGGTATGGGGCTACATACAAACTTCAAGTGAATCGCGACCATTGTGGTCACTAATGCATTTGTGCATTTTTAGCTACTTTGGAATTTTATCTTTATATTAACTTTATTAGGAGCTTAGGTTAGGTTATTAAGTACGCACTCATAATCTAAAACTAAGAACACTTACTTGCTTACCGTGCGCCCCTACCCTGATTAATAAGGGCTCGCATCTTTCCAAGAAACTTCCTCCAGGCTGTCAGGCACGAACGGCCAGCACAGTCACAACGGAATATTGGCCGTGACCCCAACTCGTGTCAATTTTCCTACACATATCTTCTTCCATGTTGGATCGTAAGTAAAGATAATTTGGTGTGAAAACTAAAAAAACTTTAAGACTTTCAGAACGTGACTCCGAACATACCAAACTCCCATAACAAGTGTCACCTTCTTTCCACGGACTTTGGCGTCAAAATGCGAAACAACCGCAGGAACGTGTGACTTGTGTCTGTTCAGAGTCGCTCATCTTCGGCCGTGTACTTGATGGCACGCGTTCCAACGATATCAATGCGTACAGCGCGTCGTTCCACCAGCGAGCAACAGTGACAGAGGAAGTAACGTAACGACAGTAAATAAAACTCAAAGTAAACTTGTTTATTCACGTTCCACTTGTTAATCCACTACGTGCTACGAAACGAGATACCGTAGCCTGCTCCACAATCCACAAACGAGAATCCACGTGACCAAATATAAGAAAACTTCCACCCGTCAACCGGGGTACTGAGACTCCACTTAACCACGCGCGCGAAACAAAACAAAATCGAAAGTGATTTTATTAGTGTTAAGTACTTAAACTAATAATATGCATATATGTAATTCGAAAGGTTTTTATCGAAAAGTCATAAACGAAATTAACGTTTTCGGCGACGCCGGGCGCTGCAGGAATTGCACGCCCTTTCAACAGTGTCCACTTGTCCGTGGGCTCCTACAATCTGTTGAAAACGTGTATGTCTCTTGGCTGCACGCGCAGTGCCTCAGAACCTGCTAAAGTCCTGGTTGAAGCCTTGTGAATACCAGGCAGAAAAACGCGGATGTCAAATGTCGTGTTTTTATGTTTTGAAAACGTCACTAAAACGAGAAAATATTGCACCGCATGCCTTCCTTCTGTCGCGAGCGCGCAGATGAAGCGGTACCACGTGCATCTAATAAATCTACCGCGACGACTTCCCCACCGTTGCCGTCTCCTCCCAGCACCAAACGTGTCGATTCGGCCAGCGACCTGCGACGTCATGTGGGTCGTCTAGTCGTTGAGACCCAACAGACCATTGATTCCCATTTACCACTCTTTCGTGTGGCACTTTTCCTCACGGTCGCCGCGTCCCTTGCAGTCTCCGTCAAAGCGAGTGGGCTGCTTCAACGCGTAAAGAATGTCGAGGACATTCCCTTGTGGCAGTTTGCACGACGGAAAAAGCTGCGCGTGCGGCTCGTCCGGCAGTCTCGTCCGGACCCGAGCATTTTTTACGTGTACCACACACCTTTCCTTCGACGCACGGGACGTCGCGACGTGCTGCCAAAGAGCGGACTGAATGGTCTGGACGAGAAGGAAGAGAACGAGGAGAAGGATCTGCTTGCCATCCGACTTTTCGGCGTGCGGGTGCACAAGATCGCGGAGGAGTGGATCTGGGCCACCTTTGTGTCGTCGTCTCGATACATGACAATTCAATTATTACAACGGTACGATTGATGTGGGGCATGCCTATCACGACCACTGTACGATAAGTGAAAGGAGTGTGTATCGTCGTCCATAGGATTCATGTGGAAGCTACGGGGAGTGTGGCAACGTGTCATGTTGCTCTAAGGAGGGTGCGTAGTAGCACTAGCGCATGAATCGACTACGACATCTAACGGCTTCTTGCTCTTGGCTGTGAAGCAGCTACCATTTGGACGAGACTTTGCTCGGGAACTCGTCTCTCTCGGCTACGCAGAGTGCATCCCGGAGAAGTTGGAAACGTACGATACTGGATCGTACGTGCCACAGCATATATCCGATCTTCTCACCTTCTAACGTTCCTGGTGACTATGCTTAGACTAACGGCCACCTCGTCGCTCGGCCGGCGCCTTCGAAAGCTGGAAGCAGCTCAGCGACATGCTCAGATCATGCAGTATGGCATCTGGAAAGAGTGGCAAGACACAAACATCTCGGATCGTGTTTTAGCTGCAGGGAGACGAGCTACTAGGAAGGGGTTTCAACGACTCATTCGTAAACTTGGCGGTTAAAGAAAATGAATCCTTGCGACGACTGTTCCCAGTTGTTCCCCCTACTCGTTCTTAGCCGTAGCAACGAATGGGAACGTCACATCCCTTGTCTGCACACTGTCCGCCTCTCTCTAAATACTTTTGGTGATAGTCCTCGGCGTGCCAGAAGTGCGTGGCTGGTTTAATCTCCGTGACAATGAGCTTCGTAAGGGTTTTCTGATGCTCTTGTTTCGATATCTCAGCCGCCTCGCGCTGCTCGTCGGTATGGTAGTAAATCCCCGAACGGTACTGCGTCCCGATATCGTTTTTCTGGCGATTGAGCGTCGTTGGGTCGTGGATGGACCAGAATTTTGTGAGTAGATCCTCATACGATACTTGTTGCGCATGAAAGACAATGTGGACGGCTTCGGCGTGGTCTGTGCTGCCACTACAGACCTCGTGGTACGTGGGATGGTCCACCTTGCCCTGTGTGTAGCCTACCACTGTGTCCAGGACACCCGGGACGCGGTCGAACGCTAATTGGACGCCCCAGAAACACCCGGCAGCAAATGTCGCGACACTGGATGGCTGGTGCTTGTCGAGCTTGTCGTCGTGAGCCATGGAGAAGGAGAAACTCGGCGACCGAGAGAGCGAGCGAGCACGTCGAAAGCGATGGCAGACGGGAGCGACGGAGCGTGGGATGCACATAACGGGAAGGACGCTAAGCCATTCAGCCAATCACATCACAGGAATGTAATGAAAAAGCAGCTCCAAAAAATGTAACAGCACGTAGAGATTCTATAGGAAAGAGTTCTATTTCTTTCTCACTTTATTTTACCAATCGAGAAAGAAAAGAGCTGAGCCGAAACCGAGTGAAGAAATGCCAGCTGACATGTTCACGAAAGAAGTGGCGACCTCAGCGACTGAAGGAATTACGGTTGGGATTGGGTTTCAAGTGACACGACCACATTCTTTTCAAGAAGGAGAGTGTTGCTGGACCCATCGAACTAAGAGTTCGTTTGTGACGAAAGTCCGATTTGAACTTGAGAGTGGATCTAAAGCTTGTAGGAAGTTGACACGAGTTGGGGGCGCGTGTGGAAAACATGGTAAGCTCAAGCCGGTGAGTGCTTAGTGTCTTACGCGCGTGCAGGAAGGGCGCCCTGAGTGTTAGTTCAGAGCGACGGGGCAGAGATCTTTAGTGAAGATAGAAGGGTCAGCGTATACTGACCCCCCGGTCGCGCTTCACTTGAAGTTTGTATATAGTCTCATACTAGACTATATACCTCACTTGAAAACTTTAATTTACAATACTTACTCTCCTTCAGCACCGAAAATTGTTCTTTTATCTTTAGCAAGATTATCATCACTGCCTCGCACCACCAATACTTTGAGTCATATGTTCAAATATGTTCTTCACCTGACCCTTTGCATATTAGAGGTCGGGAAATAGCAAAATGAAAGAAGGCTGTACGAGATACACTTCACCCACCAATGGATCCCAGGCCACAGAACCCTCATTCCGGCGTCACTTTGTAGTAGAATGTTCGGGGGAAATGTCAAAAATAGATAGGGCTGCGACGTGACGGATTTGTTATAAAATCTCATGGGTATGCACCGGGGGGGCAGTTTACGGAAATGGGGCGGTCAGTATACGCTGACCCAGATTGAAAGATAGAAAAAATGTTTTAATATAATTAAAGATTTAGTCCTAAGCTCTAATCACAAACTTTAGTCCCAAATGTTCAGTCACAAATTCCATGCATATAAACCACTTTAAACCACTGAGGTTCGTCCTTTGAAAAACTACTGGTACCGGCAAGAACAGTACCGGTCAGAACAGTACCGGTCAGAACAGTACCGGTCAGAACAGTACCGGTCAGAACAGTACCGGCCAGAGCTGTACCTGCCAGAGCAGTACCGGACCGGGCGAATATCGGTACAAACCAAGTACTACCGGTACCGGCCAGTTTCTTTAACGGGCGAGAGAAAAATCACCCCAGCTTTTTCGCAAAATCACCCCAACCGTGGGATTTTCACCCCAACCACCCGACCGGCGCTCGTTAGTGACCCATCGATTGGGCGAAATTGTTTTTTTTTCGTCAAGCGCACTATACATTGTACCTATAACTACCTACCGGTACGATTACTCAGTGATTGATCGGGGCGGTGCGTCCCGGGGACAAAACGACGGCACACACTGCCGAATGAAGACAGAGAAGCGGCGACAGAGTATCGAAGTCTTTCGTCTACGATTGCGGGATACTGTGAACGAAGGTGAAGATGGAGAGAGCAGTAGAAGTCCAAAGAATACGCCCGAGGATGGCATGGGCCAGAGTGAGCTCGTCGTGCCGCTTTCAAGCCCAAACGAGAACGGGAGCGACGAAAAAGTGGAAGAAGAGAAAGAAACAGAGCATTGTCGACCTGATAAGCGTGACTGCTCGCGTTTTAGGATGAAAATTGGTATAGAGGACGATCGCGAGCGGGATCAAGTGGCTAGCAAGTTTGTCCATGGTGATCGGCACGAGAAACATAGTTGTAAACGTTTGCTCTTGACATCGTCGTCTTGTGGTGATAATTGCAGTTCACGAACGATTAGTTGCAGTCTTGATGCCGCGAATTATTTGTCCTCTCCTCTGTCCATTAAAGAACTCTCGAGCGTCGCAGCGGAATCCGACCAAATGATGGAATCGCTCGAGGAGAATAAAGTCGTGACAGGAGACGAGGCTGAACCTGGCGAAGCCACGAGGGGACAGAGCGTCTCGCGTTCTCACTCGTCATCGGTAGCTCTAGCGAAGCAGGAGATGGGTCAATCGAGACGTGTTGTGCTCGTTACGCGTCCAAGTCAACGGTATGTTAACACTATCTGATCGATGGAGGTAAGATCCAGTGTCAAAGCGACAGTTCCTTCAGATCCTCCACGAATAATTATCAATTAGAAGAAATGGAGACCCTATTGTAGCGCACTGTATACTTTCCCGATGAAACCCAGGAAAATTGTAGACGTCTAAGCCCGCCCTTTGCTGATGGCATTTGATTCAGTTCCGTACACAGACTTCAGAGCGCCGGTCGGGTGGTTGGGGTGAAAAGCCCACGGTTGGGGTAATTTTGCGAAAAAGCTGGGGTGATTTTTCTCTCCCCCTTCCCCAACAAAGCTAAATTTAGGGGGCGCGCTAGAGCGAAACCAAAAAATGATAGAGCCAAGCCAATCGCGCTCCCGATTTATTTTTCAGTTAAATTACATCCTTTTTTGTCCAGTGGCAAGCCGTCCGGTATATGTTTTTATTGGTGCCACCGAAATGAGAAACTATGTGAGTGGTGGATAGAAGCCTCACTGTGCAGTGTAATGAGTCAGGACTGGACGAGCTTCTTCAGGGAGGGTTTTAAAGTATCTACCGCACAGCTGCTACCTTAAAAAACGAGCAGTCGTCTTGGTTCTCATTAAGCATTCATGCCTCGTTCATTTCGTCTTGCACTCACTTGAGATTGTTTTATGTAGTTCCTGAAGTCCAAACACGCCATGGATCTCGAACGGCGTCACGCACGGGAGGGTACAGCGTTGTCGAGTCCAGTGCTGCAATGACAGCGGGAGAAGACGCGTTGACGCTGCATTTTCGAAATGTCACGGGAGTCGTGCCCGCGGACGAACGACTCAAGTTTGAGCGAATGATCTTTTGCACGACACGCGGCAATTGCTTTACGCGGTTTTCTCCCATTGACGAGCCATTGGTTGATCGAACCAATGGTCAGCCGGTCGTCAAGCACGCCTTTGTCAGTTTCTTCTAGTCCACATTTATTGAGAATGAACTGCGCAAGATCTGCGATGCGTTTCACGCTAGACAGTACTCTTTACCACCAATCGATGATCGTGCGGCGATAGCCCACTTGATCCAGAGCAATGCGGGGGAAATGAATCAGAGCAGTCACATTATTCGTCGTAATCGAGAGAGTTGTGTACTCTTGTGTCGAGACGTGTCCGAGACGCTCGAGTCATGAAAGTGGTCGGTGCTACAGGAAAAGGCAACGTATCATGCTCTCAACATGTTCCGTGCTGATGTGAGCGGCATGCTACGTCCGGAAGGCTGGGTCATCAAAGAATCCTTAGAGAGTGTACGTCATGCCGTCACGCTTGCCCACACGATGGTCGATGATAAATCCATGCCATCGCTCGTGGATTCCGTGGCCAAGCCGTGGCCCGTCCCGACAACGTACTTTGAGACCAAAAAGTTCACGGATGCGTTCCATAATTTCTGGTTTCACGTTTGGGTCTCGAGAATTGTGTTGAATAGATCCAACAATATATTTCCACACACAGCTTTCCTCTAAACTTTTCATATACGTTGTCGACGATACAGATCACCGGCAGCTCTAAACTGCGGGCCTGGCTAAAGTTACAATATGTTGCTTGCTACTGGACAAAAAAGGAAGCAATTTAACCGAAAAATAAATCGGGAGCGCGTTTGGTTTGTCTCTATCATTTTTTGGTTTCGCTCTAGCGCGCCCCTAAATTTAGATCACTTGTCTATTTAGGACTTGGGACGACACTTCTCATGCGTCGCAAATGTATTAGTTTCGAAACGACGTCAACGCTTTCAATGCATATTGCGCGTTTAGGAAGATAAACACTACTTAATATATTACTGCCAATCAATTCCACTTGAAATTAAACTACAGTGCAATATATAGCGCATATACGTGCCCGGTGAAAGTTAAAAAAGCCATCCAACTGAAGTTATGAAGGAATAAAAAAAACACACTTACATGGAGATTAGCCGTATACCGTAAACAACAATCCCGGAAAAATATATCGCTCCTAAAGCACCAATTGGATTGATTGTGGAAATCCAAAAATCGAACGAAACGTGATCGGTACGCATCATATAAAGCAAAGCGACGCTTGACCAAGTACAGAAGAAACAACTCCTCAAAAGAAGCTACAAACTAATGGGGGTTTACAAGAGTTAAGATAGAGATGCAATCAAGGTAAAAAAGATCAAAAACAAGTGGAGTTGAAGAACAAGAAGAAAAAGAAGGCATGTTAACGAGAACGGCATGCTTCACGAAGAAAAAATTCTTTGAGAGCTAATGAAGATAAATAATAAACAGGGATCAAGTGGTCACAAAAGAAATGGGTGCAAATTAATGTCGTTTCCAAGTGGATTCTAGGAATGTTGCCAAAACAATAGAAAGAACAAACACAGGGAAATTCCGATTCATGAAGAAAATTTTGCTTTAGAAAATAATACCGGTTGGAAGATCATAAAAAGTTTTGAAGGCTGACGTATCCTGCAAAAACAAGTGGGTGTTCACGACCAAAGTTGACGACAATAGTGAAATAGAGAAAGATAAGGCTAAGACTATTGCGTGAGGTATAGAGAGCAAAGTGCTAGGGTTTGATTACGCTTTAACATTTGCTGCCGTCATCGAAATGGGCACCATCAAGTTGATTCTCGCGCTGGATCCAAAATAAAGCGTTTGCATCAAACATGCCTAAGTCATATGTTAAAGCGTCAGAAAAAGAGCGTGATATATACCTATCAATTCCAATTTGGAGGAATATTTTTCAGGTCAAGAGAATTTATCAAACGTGAAACGATGTTGTGGGACTGGAAAAAATTCTTTACGCTCTAAAACGAGCTGGATAATTTCAGAATAACTTTTACGTGCGAAATTTCTTCATGTGGATTTAGAAATCTATTGCAGGCCTGTATGTATATCAAAAGCAAATACAATAGTTTTACGTCAGCGATCTATTGGTGACAGGAAGGAAAGATAAGTTATTGAAGAATTCCTCAATCAAATGACTTAAAACCCTTCAAAAGGCTTCAAACATTTCCTGAGATTCGAGTGTTGTACGATCTAGCTAACGGTTACACTCTCATGATTGACAATGTGCTGAAAAGATTGGGCGAAAAATCGGTGAAATTCCCAATACGGACCGAATACGAAGAGTTGAAACTGGGCGAAAGAGATTTTGGGAACAGTGCAAGATGACGATAAAAAGTTTGAGTGATCCTACTATGGATCTCAAGGTGCACTAGGCTTGACATTTCGTTCGCAACTCACAAAGCGACACACAGGACGCACTACACATACATTAAAAAAGTCGGTTGGGATATCGCAAAAACGATCGCATAATGTCTGTAAAGACCAAAATTTGAAATTAGGTCGGTCTATTGAAAATAAGATATTTTTCCGCTCGGCATCGTTGGTTATAGTAATTTAGACTGTATTAGATCAGAAGATGATCAAAAATCAAATGGTTGGTTTAGTTACAATGGATGATATTGTCGTGTAGGAACTCAAAATTTTAGTGTTCCCACTCAAATTACAACACAAGAAGGTAATAATTCTGTCCTTCTTGTTTAACTTCCCGGGTTGTTAATACTACCCTCCGAATCACAAGTTAACCAAACACACTAAGAACACACTTCTCAGAGAGTTTTAGGCTGCCCCAACTACAGCTAGCTTCAGAGAGCCGTTGCTTCTCTTGCTTGGATGCTCTCTCAACAACCTTCTTGTATTAGAATTGTTTTTGTATAGGAAAAGTGAAGAAGGATTGCTAAAGGCCGCCAGAGACTGTTGGGGTTCAAGGGAATTCGAATCTATTAAGTATTACCAACTCCTATATCTAAGTCAAACACTTCTTTTACCTACTACTTCTTGGTTACTTAAGTGCTGACTCCAATATCACACCATCCATACTTAAACCTCCATAATCCAATCAATCATGAGGCGGTCGGCGTGAGGTGACCGGCGTGAGGTGGATGTCCATAGCAACATCTGATTGGCTGAAAATCTTTGCCCGAAACTCCAATATCGCATAATCCATACTTAAACATCCAGAATCCGATCAATCATGAGGCGGCCAGCGTGAGGTGGCAGGCGTGAGGTGGCCGTCCATATCCACATCTGATTGGCTGAAAATATTCGCCCGAGACTCTAATATCACACCATCCATTCTTAAACCCTATAGAATCAGGCGTGAGACGGCCGGAGTGAGCTGACCGACAGAAGATGGCCAGCGTGAGATGGCCGGCGTGAGATAGCTGGCATGATACGGCCAACCATACCAACTCTGATTGACTTAAAATCTTTGCCTGAAACTCCAATACTTAACAGCTATTTCGGTACTGACTGAGCTCCATCAATAATTGACTCACATCAATGTCCTCCATAATCGAGACCAAAAAGATGCTTCATCACAATCGCCCCTTGCGTAACTTCAGCGTAAGCTAGCAAAAGGCACGCACACATATACTTCTTAAAGGCCGTACTTCATATATTTACGCGCAGATTTCTCATTCATAGTCGTGTCAAAAACCGGAACATCAATTTTCTTTGCATATGTTCATCTTTCTCCAAGTACTTTCTTGTTCAAATACATAGCGAGCCTAAACTATGAAAATATATTCACGAGATCTGCTTAGAGTCACCAAAGATCTTGAAGGGTATACTTCCAAGAATTCGAGTGTGTGTGATCGAACCATGGACACAATAACAATATCCGCTTCACGACCTTGACTAGAGTCGGTGGTATCCACCTCAATATCCACACATTCGTCATACTCATAATCCATGTGGCGTAATTCCTTTTGCACCGCCGTGAATTGTTTCTGGTACGGCGAAATGATTAACAATGATTTTCTTATAGTGGTATTCGTTCTTTGCTGTTCATTTATCATCTTGACGTGATTTTGGTCTAACAAATATATAACAACCGCCAACTCGATAACATTGTCATGCTTGTACTCTTGACGTTCATTTTCTTCCATCCACTCTTGAGAACTAATCCATAGAACTCGGTTGTCTTCGATGCATCGCCTCTTGGTAGAGTCGAAATCAGCTGGTTTGGCCCAATCGATTACTTCCAGACGATTGAAATACATTGCATCTAAATAATTCTGCGATTTATCCGCTCTATCTCGAATAGTATAGGGATAGAATACTTGTAACAGTCTTGTAATATTTGGATGATTCCTGAATTCTGCAGTCATGGTAATCCCGGGAAATGTAGGTGATAAGTTTTGAACTGAACGGAAATGTTCTATCGAATGTAACAACCCCCAGGTGATTTTGTGACGACGAGCACCACTATGAAACCGATTTCTCAAACTTTCGTCTATAGGAGAATACGCAAAAAGCTGATAAGGATAACCCACTGATACGATAACTTCCACCCTTGGTCTAATAGCCTGCAATAATGCCACCTCCGCTATTTGAGCACCTTCATCGTTAATAATTACATTATAGGACACCGCTTGAAAATCTGTCCGCCCTAATTGTGCCAAGGTAGCACATATTACGCGTGCTTTTTCCATCGTATCCTTCTCCTTCAATCTTAATTTCGGAGGTATCTCTTTTCGATTCACATAATTTTCCAGTGACCGCTGCTCCTGCTGCAATATCTCTGAGAGCAATCTTCGTCGATATCTGTCAGCATCTGACTGTAACATAGTGTCTTTGATCTCACCCAAACGAACTATTTCCTGGTACTGTATCTGATTGGAATCCATCAACCTCTTTAGATCCTCATCAATAGCCGCATTATTTTTTGAAACAATAGCAACTCGAAAGTGCGGGAACACTGCTAATAATGTTAGCACAATAGCTGTAATGGTTGAAGTCCTTCCACATCCATATGGACCACGAGCTAAAACAATTACTGTTTGTCTCCACAGCTGCTCGTATCACCTTCATCTGGTCCGTATCTAACGTACGTTGAAATTCCTTATACACACGTGTCTGTTCTGTATTAGCCATCAATGATGCAGACCTCAACGACTCAACAGTATTTCTTCTACTCATAAATTGTAATAGTGAAGACGGCGGCTCTCTTGTTAATCTATCCACCATGCCAAATCGTCTGACACAATTCATGATATTGGCCACATGTAACCACCGTAATCCATGGATGTTTTTGTGTAAATCTCGCCCACTAGTGGTGGCTAAGATGACGCATCGGAATCCAATAGAACATACTATTCCCCAATCCAAAAATGTCAGCTTATTGTGCCGTATTATGCACAATTTCCCCTAATCCCATCTCCTTTCACTCGCGCTATCTGTGCTTATATGCTCATTCAGGATATCACCGGTTACATGCAGATATAGTACCCCTCTCAGTAATGGCATGAAATGGTCGGTGCCACGATCATTGTTATAGGTATTCCATCGTTGCGCTAAACTCTTTCCAATACCTTAAGATGAAACATGAAGCTCAGTGGTTGACACAACACCTTCAATTTCCCACTCGTATTGAATCGGGTTGGTAACACAAAGTGCTTCTAAGTGTGTTATCAAACACATAGTGAGAAGATAATCATTTACCGATGTGAAGTTGTCCATATAAACCTCCCGAGATTTGAAATATAACCAGTGTCTGCATTCTCCTTGATAGCTAAATTGTGGTATAGTCACATCATACCTTATACAACATAAGTTATCTCTACAAGGTCCACAACCACCACCCCAACACTCACGAAGAAAGACCACTAAGATTTCTGAATCTTTTAGCAGTAATGTAACCATAAACAATACGTTTTTTGCGTCTTCTGGAGTGATTTATCTGACCTGTCGGCTTCTACCAGGTTCTATTGTAATTCCAAAGATTTGGCTTCGCTAATACCATCTATTGGGTCAATAGTAACGTTATCAACGTCCCGACACCATTTCCTTTCCACATTTGTCATGTGTGTTAGAACTCGCCTAGCGGTGGACTCTGATTTACATCCACTGCTCCACAATATCTCACGATGTTCGGCTGTGACCAAACCAACACTGAACGTATACTTTTGATACTCGCCCGCCCTCTGAGACACTGTTTTAGACATCTCCGTATTATTATCAATCATTGAAGTGAGATTATTCAGGGCTTCTCCACATAACTCATCATGTACTCTATCTGTAGTTGTAGATGACGTAACATCTTCCTTGGTGCCTTTATCTTCCTCTTCCAATACCCTACAATCATTTGTGTTGTGCAGATCATCTTCTTTGTATATTGAATCCTTCTCATCACAATCACTAGATCTGGATCCTGAATCTTCTGTCGATTCAACCAAATTCACTATTGGTGTACTTGGCTGTTCTCTTCATCATACTCTACTGTACATTCAGCTTTCATATCATCTGGTGGAACTTCCGTGATCTGCTCACCCACAGAGTCAATCGCTTTGATCACCATTGTGTCACGCTCAATATCTGTGATTTCCACATCATTTTCTGGGGCTACAATCATCTGTTTGCCCACAAAATCAATCTCTTTGGTCACCCCTGTGTCATGCTAAATATATGGGATCTACACATCATTTTCTGGGGCTACCATCATCTTTTCGCCCAAAGAATCAATTTCTTTGGTCCCCCTGTGTCATGATCAGTATATGTGATCTCCACATCATTTGGTGGGGCTACCATTATCTGCTCGTTCACAGAATCAGTGTCTTGGGTCACCACTGTATTATGCTCAATATCTACGATTTAACATCCACATCCTCGTCGACCTTCAACGACTGCTTTACTTGGTTCGGTGTTAACTCAATTAATTATTGTGACTTGCTTTCATCTTCGGATCCTGTTCTCTGACTCATAGACCTTGTTTGATCATTATGACTCTGTTCCTCTTCAGTACCCACAACACTTCCCTGTTCCGATGAAGACATTGGTTGAATGATTGAGTGTTGGGTATTATGCATCTTACGCTTTAGTCGGAGGAGTCTGTGCCTAATTCCAATTTCTGTTCTTGGCACATGCTTCAGTCCAGTAGCGTTCGCAGCGTCATGTAACGTTTTGCAATAGTTTTCGCATCCATGTCTCCACACTTCATCGCTTCTACTAATATCTCGTCTTCTCGCTTAATCCATCTTCTATTGTCGTCTTTAGGTGTACGTTGACTCTTGTCCTGATCTGGTGGTTTTTGGGTCTTGCCTTTC
Organism: Peronosclerospora sorghi; assembly: GCA_026184515.1. NCBI lineage: Eukaryota > Oomycota > Peronosporomycetes > Peronosporales > Peronosporaceae > Peronosclerospora > Peronosclerospora sorghi. Next base: position 1,280,077 of record CM047583.1, on the reverse strand, counting down.
TTGGAACGACATAATATCTGAATCTTCTTTCGCACAGCCCCTATAGTGCGTATCTTCTCAGATTGCGGGAAATTTACCGGATATTGCTCAACTATTTCTGCAGCAGTAGCTTTTTGTTCCATCATACTTGTCAACCATTTCATTTCACTTTCTTCCCACTCAATTCCCTTTTTTCGTTTCACTCCCAGTCGCTTCAACATGGATTCGACCACTTTCTTAGTCCTTTTGGTCCATCATTTTGGGTGATATTGCTGATTATATAAGTCATATATATCATGAACCGAGGTTTCCAGATTCTCGCTTGCACGCTGTATCCTCAATAACTGTTCTTTTTGCTCGTTGTTCCATACTGATGTAGACTTAGATGCCGGTAAAGTCGTAATGGTAACTCACTCATTTGTTGTGATACGTTCTCACTGATGAGGACATCTTCTTTGTCGCTTCCTACTAATCAATCCACTTGTCCTGATTCTCTCAGACTTAATAGGATTTCTACCATGTCCGTGCTGCTCATCTCGTGTTCCTGTTAAACTCGTAAGAGACCACAATTGATGTCTTGTTCTGTCACCGAGTTCTCGTGAAGATACCCTTTAGCAACACTTTATTGGTGAAATCTCCTACTCAAAACCCTATATTACACCAATCACACTCAAACCCTTCTTATTTTGATCGATCGTGAGGTTAGCGGCGTGAGGTGGCCGTCCATGGTAGCATCTGATTGGCCTAAATTCCACTCAAAATCCAAATTCCATGTCACTCTAATTACCGACATTTAACATTCGCTCTCCACAGGTAAAATGCGCGCGCTATCATGGCTATTAGGTGGACCCCGATCTCCAGACTAACCGCCGTATGTGTTCCCATTCTTTAGGCGTTCTTCCAGCTCCGGTACGTCAGACCCTTTCGTCTCCTCCTTTAATATATATAATCTTCTTTAATGCAACGTACAGATAACTCACTTGCTTCGTCACACTGGTAAGTCAAATTATACTCTCCGAGTCTGCCCTTCATGTCGTACGTTATGTTTTACTCTCGTTGTTTTAAAGTCCAAATGGTTGGCTTACATTCCGTTCTCTTCTGTATCCCACTGGCCGCCATACAGGTGCTGCGCCTCAAGCACCCAGATTGATACCCCTTCATAAGGTTACCATCGACACTCAGGTTTGTTGCCCCATGGATTATTTTTTATTAATATCATCTCGTGACTCTCCGTACAGGTTTTGCAATTGATGGACCCTTTTGGGTATCTCTTCGTACGGTCGCCCTTGATGTACGGTGGCCGGACAAAAAAATTCGGCCACCCAACAACATACAACACTTCCCACTGACCCACAACCTTCAATTCCAAGGCGACGATTGTCCTTGTGGTGCTCTACTTCCTATATATGGTACATGAAGGCCTATAAAACGATCTTTTGAAAAGAATTGGGCTTTCATGTAGCCTGGAATGACTACCATCGCGTATGTCCGCCTTTGGCATGAATGACGTATTTTATCCTTTCTGGCATGCTTGCTATGAGCTTTTGTAAGGAATCGCCATCCACCTCCTGCCATGACTTTTTTAGCGCCGCTACCATCTCTTCGGAATTTTTAGGCCTTGGACAGCCATGCTGAACTTTGTCCTTGAGCCGAGCCCAGAAGTTTTTGATTGGGTTCAGATCAGGACTGTTGGCCCACCAATTGAGCTTCTCTAATCCTTCTGCCTCCCTCCACGCTTTTGGTGCTTTTGAGCGATGAACAGGAGCCCCATCCATGATAATGAGGTCTGGAATGTTTATGCGTTGGCGAAATGATTTTAGGCCGCATTCGCCTTCGTAGCACTGGCGGACGAAATCCACTGCCTTCCGCTTGACCTTTGGAATGAAGACTATGGCCGATTTTCCACAGCCCGCAAATTCTGCGTAGATCATCACCGAAGTTCGGTCACTTTTAAATGTTGGTGCCAGGCAGTCGGGATAGTACTTTTCGTAGCTTCGGCGCCACACAAGAAATTGACGGAACGCGCCTTGCCGACCTCAAAGCTTGATTCGTCGCTCCAGATTATTTTTTCCCATTGCGCCGCAGTCCAGCTGCGGTACTTCCGTGCAAATGCGAAGCGCTTTTGTTGATGAAGTGCAGAAAGGTAAGCATTTTTAGGGCCAACTCGGGCGAAGATATCGGCTTTATGCAGTGCACGCCTGACCGTTTGCTCGCTGACGTTGCTTGGGACTGCATTGGTGATATCACTTAGCGGAGAACGACGGTTTTATTGGATATATAGTGTAAGACCTCGCTTGTCTCGTTCGGTTAGTTTTGGTGGCCGGTCTGGGAATTGCCGGGGTTCAAGGAAACCAGTTTGTTGGGAGTTATAGTAGACGCTCTGGGCGGTTGTTCGTGGGATGCCCAAGTGATCAGTGATGTCTCGAAAAATGGAACCAGCCTCCTTCATTCCAACAAATCTGCCGCGTGTTCCAACGTCTACAGTAGCTCCGCGGCGTGGATTTTGAGCCATTTGGGATAATATGACATTGGGGAAGGGGCATAAACGTGTTGGGTGGACGTGTTTATTAAAGGATGGCCGAATCTTTTTGTCCGGGCACTGTACAGGTTTTCTTCGTTTTATTTTACAATAAACGTACAGGTTTCACACCTTTAGTACCCTGACAGGTTTCGCTTCGTACGATACTTGTTGTTGCTGCACAGGTTTCACACCTTTAGTACCCCGACAGGTTTCTATTCGTACGATCTCACTCTTGTTGTATATTTTTTTCGTGTTTGTTTGACACTAGATGTACAAGTTTCACACCTTTAATACCTTGGTAGATTTCTCTTCGTATCATCTTGATGTTGCCGTACAGGTTTGACACCTTTAGTACCCTGACAAGTTTATCTTCGTACGATCTCGTTCTTTTTGTGCATTCCTCCTTATTAGATTGACAATAGATGCACAGGTTCCCACCTTTAATACCTTAGTAGGCTTCTCTTCGTATCATCTTGTTGCTGCCTTACAGGTTTCGCAGCTTTAGGACCTTAATAGGTTTCTCTTCGTACGATCTCCTTACACGGAATCCACATCTTATTATTAATTCATAGAGCACTCCTAGGCTAATTCTTCATTACCATCCGTCAAAGTTAAAAATGTCGCGCCAATAAACATTAGCTTGCAACTTGTTTAATCCACATGTTCCAACAAATTCCAGTTCTCGTTTAAACATGTATCTTTGTTTGTATTTTGTTTTCCTTTTGTTATGACACCTAATACAACCAACTCGGGTCGCATTCTACTCATCACAACCAACATGTGTACGTTATAGGGATGTACTACATCTTCAGGAGTCTTGTCTTACTTGTTCTTTCTTCTTTCTCTCTGGTTATTTCTTGAATGTCTTGATATTTTCTTATCTTCTTTCTTATCTAGTGAGGCTTCTACATTTCAGCATCTGTAGTGTCCTCTTCTGCTGTTTGAGCTGCATAGTTCCGATTCTCCCAAGCACGCTGCGCATCGAACTCATATAGTAAAACGGTACAGGAAAGGTTGTCCCCTGGTTACCAGGTAATTTCATTGGTGTCTTTCCACTTGACACAGTATTCTTTTGTACGACGTCCGTTCCTTGTGCGCTGATTGGCTCGACATTCCACAATACGTTCCACTTCCCACTCATCATATCGATCAGGTTCATACCATGAATCCTCTGGGAGTAACGCCTCATCCAAATCCAGAGTATCCTCAACCTGAAGTCTCTACCGAGGTCGTCTCATCTTGTTGATATATGGCTTCGATCTGGCGATATGCACAAGCGGGAATATTCGACTTTCAGCGGTCGGTATCACTAACCGATATACCACGTCATTTTTCCGCTCATCAACCACATATGGTCCATACCAAAAATGTGCAAACTTCCTTACGAACCCTCGCTTAACCAAATCGTGATACAGCCAAACTAATTCGCCAGGTCGGTAAGCAGTTTTGGTGGTTGACCATACGTTTTACTCAACGGCTTCGTTATGGAGTTGGGCTCTGTCTTTCATCACTTTATCTTGTATAATAGCAGCCTGTGCTTCAGCTCTCAGATGTATTTTAGTTGAGGATAATCTCCACTCCAATGCGTCCTTTTCTGTGATGGATGAATCTTTGGGTGGTATCATAGCTTCTAATGTGGTTCTGGGTTCCCAACCATGCACCAAATAAAACGCAGTTTGATGATGTTGAAGATCCACTGAAGTATTCAATGCAAACTCCAACGGAGCCACATATTCATCCCAATCTCTCTGCTCAGGATCCGTTATGTAACATTTATTGCCTTTATCACTGTTGCACCGATCTTTCTTGTTTACCGTTGGCTTGGGGTCGACATGCTAACGTAGGCCTTTGCTTCTGCCTTAGCATTCGATTAAATCTCCTGAAAACCGAACTCATCAATCTTGGATCTCTATCATGTCTAAACATTTCTTGGGCTACAAATCTCTTGTAAACTCCCACCATATATGCTTCTGCTACATCTTGCGCTATGGTGATGATCATAGGAATCAGGATTACATACCCAGAGAACAAACATATGAAGAACAATAATGTTTCGTGCCCCATGGTAGTTTGTGGTAAGGGCAATGCGAAATCCATCGCGAAAATTTGAAATGGTCTCGATGCCACAATATTTCCACTAGTGCGCCCCTGGTATCTTGGCCTTCCTTTTGCGGTGGCACAATCTTCACACGCTGCAACATAGTTTTCAATATGGGCATACATCCCTCTCTATAATATTTGGACCTCAATCGAGCATATACCTTTCCGACTCCTTGATGTGCCCCGCTACCGACTTCCACACGATACGCATGCAATATATCCTCTTGTAATATGGTCGGTAACACTAATATCCACACATTTTCTCTGGTTTTATCTTGATCTTTTGAGACATAATACATGACACCTTTACTATCCAGCACGTAAGTTAATTCATGCCGAGCTATCCTTTTCCATTCGCTGGCGGAATTTATCTGGTCATCATTCCCTCGTAAATATGCCATAACCTTGCTACACCACTCATCATGTGTCTGAGATATTCACTCAACTCTGATAGATTGCGCATTTTAATATGGGTCTTCTTCTACTTCATCCTGAGACTCCTCAAATCTAACCAGATCACCTTCCGCTGAATATGGATCACCATTTGTGTCAACCCCTTGTCCAACATTAACATTTTCTTTGGGTTGAGACGTTCTATAAGTTGGCTTTTCCATACTACGAGTGGGCACAAATACTTGTGGTGATGAATAATCATCATTCTCCCAGATATCGTTCTGTTTCATGACAACTTGCACCTCGTTACTGGAATTACCGCCATATTCCCAGGATGATTCCTCGGCTGTTTCTTGAACCTCATCTGCAGTGGCATACAGCAAGTCTATCAAACGATTCAACAGCCGCAGATCTGATTTTCTCTAATCACTAATTAGTGCCTTCTTCTCTTTCATAGCACATTGAGTTAAAAAAACAGCTGCTTGATTATACTTGCGAGCCACGTGTATCAGACTGAATGCTTCGAACTTCTCTACTAGGGAGCGCACTCTGCCTAACCAGACCAATAATGATGCATGATTGCAGCGTAAATTTCCATTGAATTGTCCAATAACCAGTCTAGAATTCCCACACAATTGCCTTCTTTACATTATGGAGTTGTAATACATGGATTAGTCCGTGGTATTTGCTTTCATTCACGGTAAGGTTATCTTGAAGCCCATATTCTGTTTCCGCTACAGCCCAAGTCGGTAGTTCCCATACGATCATGCTAAACTCCCCTTTTGGATCATTCTTAATACGCACTGCACCATCAATCGATAAAATATATCCAGTTCTATGACGCTGTAGACTAGGATTTGGCTTAATGATCGGCACATCTTTCAACGATTTCAAAGGAGCAATATCTTCTAGCACTTCATTCATCTTTTCTACCGGCACTATAGACGTGGATAATAACGCAGGTAATCCCACAGCCTCATGATCCGATCGTATAATTTCCAAAACCATGGAGAAAACATTACTGCCCATTGAATCCCTCTGTCTGTTAAACTTTTCGATGTGAACAGCCATCGCATTGTAGAGCATCTTACATAAACCGTTATATGTTGCCCAAGCAAAATGAGACTGGCATTCTGAAACGTCTTGAGCAACGCTAGCACCTCTTGTTACTCTCTTGTATACCTCGTTCCATCATCTTTAAACACCTTGCTAACGTAACGCACTGGGGTAGTACTCCATCATACTCTTGACACACTGTTTCTCCAAACTCCCATGGATTGGTATATAAAACTATACTCAATGGTTTCGATCGCTTGATGTGTCGTAACAAGGGTGAATTCACCAGACGATCTTTTAGCAGCGAAAATGACTTCTCAGCATGCTTCAGTTTGGTACCATCTTTTAATTGTAGTTCTGTTAACTCATACAAAGATGCGGCTAGTGTTGCGAAATTATCAATGAACCGTAGATAGTATATAAAACTACCGGTGAATATTTGAATTCCTTTTAATGTACGAGGAAACGCCATTTTGACAATGGACTCTAGATTTCGGGGGAGTGTGGTGGAGAGGCTGATCAAAGTTTTTGACGCTTGATCAGGCGGTACCACGGCGCCCGGACTGCCGACTAACGAAGGGGGTCCTCCGGTTGTCCTTGACTGCTTGTGTTTCTGCTCACCTTGTGTACCCGATGGCTTAGGCGTGGATCGCTCTCTATGTGACGGGGATGTAAACACGGCAATTCCTTGGTGCAAGATTGGGGAACTTGTAACGAGTTGATCGAGGTGCTGATAAGACGTGATCAGGTATAATCGAGCTCGAGTCAGGTGCAAACAGGCTTGATCAGCAGTGATCAGGCTTGGGCAGGCACCAAAAGTCGTTGATCAGCTGCGATCAGACTTGATCAGGCTTGATCAGGCACCAAAAGTAGTTGATAAGAGGTGATCAGACTTGATCAGGTGCCAAAAGTCGCTCAGATACAAGTTGGTGCGATCTGTGAGTTGTTGATCGCGGGTCACGAGTTGAAGAGTGTCGATCAGGTGATGATCGGAGAAGGGGGTACTTGATCAGGTAGCGTGAGTTTTCACTGCCCGATCACGGAGCCTCTGAGTCTTTAAAAAGCTAATGGAACACCCAAATAGCTGTATTCCTAGCCTAGACCTACGAGGGGGGTAAATTTCGCTTAATCCACCTAGAGTTCCCGTGGGGCGCTTACAGCAGCCGAAATTTAGGGTCCAAACGCGAACCAAACGTGGAGAGGTGAGAGCACTGCTCAATCACACTCTCAAAACCAAAAACCTTTACTGAAGAACCGCTGACACAGCGGGAGGAGTTGCGGAGTGAGTTCTCAGCACTCTACGTCTGCCGGTGGGCCAAAAATGCACAAAGTGCTCCCGCCCGGGACGTAGAGGTGTATACTAACAAGGGAGGCGCAAAGGTGCCGTCCCGGAAACGATCTTCTAGATCTAACGCAAAATGAGAACTTTATTATTGCTTAAATCCTAAAAACTACCAATTTCCTAATATCCACCAATCAGAACTAACCGTTCCAGCGTCCACCGTTGACCAGTCGACCTGATTTGTCCGTCGTCCGTCGAGTACCTGTACGTAATCTTCCCATCTTCCTATGCCCTGTCTATGTCCCGACTATGTGCACCACGGTCGTATACGCAACTGTATACGCCGTGGTACCCACAATCGTATACGATTACGTACCCGATTTTTGTCCGTAATCGGCCCCCCTAAATAAGGCCCTTAATAAGGCCCTATAATAAGGCCCTATAATAAGGCCCATTATTGGGCCCAATTATAACACGCTTTACGACAGCCGCCCCTGATCCTCGTCCCAGCCGTACAGCGGTTAAGGCGAGGGTCGATCATGCCGTTGCATATCGTGGGTCATGCCACCGTTGGTCGGCTTGTCCACCATGACGTCATCGACCAGGTGATAATCACCCATCAATCTGCCTGTCCCTTCTCCCGCCGATCAGGTCCCGTTCTGTCAGGCTGTTACCGTTAGTGGTACGCCCCTCGCGATCCGGCGATCACCCTTCACCAACCGTGTCATCTGCGATCAAGCTGTCTCGATCAGGCATTCCTGCATTTCCATCATGCAAGCGATAATGGACGGCACCCCGGCAAACACCACCGACACTCCTGCCCTGGATCTGTCCGCAGCCGATAAGGCGATCGCCGCTATCAATCGGGATTACAGTTTGCAAGAGGCTCTACACGCGCGTGATGATCAGATCGCCACGTTATCTGACTCGCTCGCGATGAGTGAAGACACTGTCGCGATGCTTCGGCAGCAGCTCGCTCGTGCCAAACGCGCCGTGGTGGAGAGAGATGTCGCGATTAAGCGGGACGCCTTCGAACAGCTCAAGTCATTGTGTGCTTTCGTCGACACCACCGTAAATGATCTCCAGACCAAGTTGAAGACCATTGAAAGCGCTATGACCGATCAAGAAAAACTCACGGTCGATCAACGCGCACAGATCCGGGATCTGGAAGGCCGTCATGCCCGTGATAGGTATCTGCGATCGGTGCATGAAGACACCATCGCTGATCAAACACGGGAGCTGGATCAACTTCAACAGCGCCTAAACAGGTTACAAGAAAAACGCGATCGGGCTGCTTCTGGTAGTCAGCGCTTGTTTGAACAGGTGTTCAGGCTCACCGCCGAGGTTTATAGGCGCAAACACCAGTATCATCGCCTTCGAAAGAAAAACAAATCCAATTGCCTGAAGATGTACGAGTATACTGCCATCATGGCCCAGGTGCAGGAACTATCGGATCGGGTCAAGGGAGTGTCTGACCTCCAAACTGAGCTGGACGATCTGCACGCCGCATATTCTGAGCTGGAGAACGAGCATTCCGCCATGCAATGCCGATTCGTTCAAGTTTCGTAGAACGTGACACGTTGCGCCATCAAGCGCAGGAGGTTCAGGGCGAAGTCACACAGTTACGCTCGTTCCACTCGTACCTTCAGTCTCAGTTGGCCGGTATGTCGTTGCAGATGCATATCGCACCAGTTATCCACACCCCTTCGGCGGGTTCTGATCAAACTACACCGCCAGCTGGCCTTACCGCCTCTCCTGACGGCTCGATCAGCCGCGCCGCCCCTTCGCCTAAAAGGCGTACTCGGCGTTCTCGATCCTCCTTTCGGTTGAAGCGACCACGCCTCCTTTCTCCTATTTCGGAGGCGAATACGGAAGACGATGATCCCCCAAGTCTTTATCAGGACGATGAAGGCGGATTTCCTGGTCCGATCGCTTCTATTCCTTCCACTACTACAATTAGCGAGTTCGGGAGCGAGGATATACCTGATCAAGTCACTACCGGGTCTCTTTTTCCGCGTACAGGTGATTTCCGGACGTTGATCGCGGTATCTGATGACGCCAGTGACGCCGACATCCTGCTGTGGACTCCGGATCAGCTTGGTGGGTTTGATTTGCGTAACGTCAAGGCCCAAGTGGTCTTCGACTATTTGACCCGCCCCGAAGGATGGTTGTTCCCGGCTGCCGTGCACGCCCCTCCGGCTGATTCACGGACCGGCCATTTGATCACCCAACCGGAAGTGGAGCTGCTGTATTCTCAATGCCCTTGGGACGTTTTCATGAACATGTTTCCACCCCTTTCTTTTCGCTCAGTCGGCTGGTTCGCCGATTTCGAGACAAAGTACCGGTCGTTTCTCGAACATCACGCGCTGACGATCTGGAAGTTGACGCATTATCTCTATATCGCTAAAGACCTTTGCGAGACGGATGACTTCTTCCGGAATTACTACAACAGTCGCCGCCAACGCAGAAGTCGTGCCAGAGCGACCTGGAAGAGGGTCGTGGATTTCGTCCTGCGGGGGATGATCGACGGAAGATGTGATCTCGACATTTTCCTGGACCCGTCGATCACCCATTGTGCTCGCAACCGTCCTTTGAAGTATGCCCCGGCCGATGATGGGGCTTGGTACCCAGGGTTACTCTCGGACCCGCCATCCCGGACCCTATTGGACGCTTTGAAGGAGGTTGATACATTTGAACCTTGGCGGGTTCAATATCGTTCCTCACCTGAAAACCACCCTGGTCGTAAAATCCCTCGGATTCGTCGCAAGTTCTTTGGGTCTAGTTAATCAGTTGATCGTTCCGCCCTTAATCAATAAGCAATCTTGATCATGCCATTTCCACTGTGCTTCTTTACTTCCCCATGCATGATATAAACCGGTATTCTTTCGTCTTATCTTTCGTTACTCCATCACCTTGTCTCACAATATCCATCGTAAACACATCACCTCAAGCCACTTACCGCTTCTTCATCCATTGTGAGTTTCGTCAATCATCTTTCTTCAATCGGTAATTCTTCGATCGTAATTCATGACCAGTCTGCCGATCACGCATTAGTTGGACTCTTCGTCCACTTGCATCACGTCAAACCGATTCTGTTGATCCTTTTCCCCTCGAAGTCCTTTATCAGAGCATCACAGTTTAAGTCTGCCTCGTCTACCCACGACGGTTTAGCATAACCTTTCCAGTAAACTTGATATTCGCGTAACGTTCTTCCATATCTAGTCTTTCGACCTGATCGGACATCGGTGATACGAGCAACTTCAAATTCATCTGGATCTAGCGTCCTTTCCCATCTGTCCTCAGGTAAAAAAGATTCATCTAAGTCGAAACGATCCTCTATCCCAGCCGTTAGTGCCGTAGTAGGGCGATATGGAAACTCCTTGACCAATTTCAACTTGGACAGATGCACTACTGGGAACATACGATAGTCGGTGCCAGCTGTAACCAGTCTCGCCGCATGATTACCGATTACCTCATCGACTCTGATGGGTCCATGCCACATGTGCGCCAGTTTCTTCGCGAACCCTCTTTTCACCCGATCAAGGTATAACCAGACCCTTGATCCAGCTTCTATCTCGTGTGGTGTCACTTGATCATTGTGTTTTTCAGCTCGCTCAGCCATCGCTTGATGCAATCGAGCGCTCACTTGATCACCGGCGTAACGGTAGTCCTTTTTCAGCTTATATCTCGACCGGCGAGCATCCCGGTCTTTATGCCGAATTCCGCCCAGTTGCAATGTCGATTCCAACGATGATTGTAGGTCCCACCCATACGCCAAATAAAATGGTGTTTCACCACGAATGCGATCGGGGGTCGAGTTCAGCGCGAGTACCAGCCGCTCTGCATACAATCTCCAATCTTTCTGGCCGGCATCTGCTACATACATCTTGATTGCTCGCGTGATCGTCTGCACCGTCCTCTCCGCCTTACCATTCGCCTGTGGACGGTATGCCATAGTGGCACTCTGACGTTGTCCCACGATTTTATTGAACGCGCGAAAAACTTCCGACATAAAACCTGGTTCACGATCGTGCGGATCACTTCGCTAGCCTCGAATCGTCGAAACACACACTCTCCATAATTTTCGGCATTTTTATGCGCTGTGCGAGACGATCCTGCTTTCGCGATCACCATACCCGTGAACAGATCCGTCCAAATCAGCAGTTCAGTATGTCCATCCGTCGATCGGGGTAGTGATGGGATATGATCCATGGCTATCACTTGGAATGGGTAAGTAGCCTCGATATTCCCCGGCGACATGCCCTTGATCGTAGGTTTGCCTTTCCCCGTCTCGCAATCTACGCATTTTCCGACAAACCTTTGTACGCTTCGAAATAGACCACGACAATGGAAGTATCTTCTGATCCTCTGATATGTACGCCCTATGTCTTGGTGTCCTCCTTACAAGCTCACATGATAGTGGTGGAGGACATCTGCATGTAGGGTCTCGGGTAAGACCAGCTTAATCGAAAGGTGCCGATCGTCTTGATCATCTTTGTCATCGTTGGCTTTTCTTTTATCCATGTTTCCACAGTAGATCAGCAATCCTTGTTCATTGACATCGTAGCTGTAAGCAATTTTCGCGCAGTCCTTAACCTCGTCTGCGTCCAATCGTGAGACGTCACCATACAGATAACTTCGCAAATCATGAATCCATTTTTCTTCGTCCTGTGCCTTTTCCACCCGTTCCGCCCTTATACCGGCTATAGATATATCGGGCCACGTTGACGGTCGCGGCTGATGTAGGTTACGTGATCGTGTCATCACTAGTACTTGCGGGTCAGTGGGATCTTCATTCCACGTGATCACTTCCGGCAACCTGTTGAGACGGTCAATTCCTCCATCTGTTTCAAGTCATCGATTTCAAATCTTGTTCCACCCTGCATAGCCCTGGTGGTGATGTGATCTGCACTCTTATTCCACTCTCTTTTGACATGCACCAGATCATGATCCGACCATTCGCGAAGGATATTGAACGCACGCTGTTGCAACACTTGCAATCGCGGAGCTTTAAACTCTATTTCGCCGCGCATTTGCAGGATTACTAAATTCGAATCTCCACACACGATCATCCTTCCTTTGGGGTATCTCGACAGTAGGTTCAAACTTAAAAGAAATCCAGGGTATTCCGCTTCGTTCACCGTGATATCAGGCGCATGATCGGCTACCGCGGTAATAATCTTCCATTCCGGTAATTTCCATACGATAGCGCCGAACGCACCTACACGTCGCTTGACACTTGCAGATCCATCGAAACTAGTCACGTAGAGTTCTTCGTATTTTCCGACCGTAGGAGGTGGTACTTCAATCATCTGCCGCGGTTGCTTTTTCGGTGCGATCGCAATCAGTGCCTCATCGATTTCGGTGCCAGGGGTGATACTTGCAGCTAACCCCCCCCAGTACCTCCTCTTCTCCCTGTACACATTTCTTGATCTCGAGGCCCATTGTGATAAGATTGCAGCCCATCTGCCCAGCCGTCCGTCCAACCCGTTATATGTTAGCAACCATCTCAGCGTGGATAAACGTGACAAGACAGTGATCGTCTTTCCAACCATAATCGTGAAGTAAACATCCAAAACCCGTAGAAGCACCAGAACTTCCTTTTAGACGGGGATGTAGTTCAGCTCTCCGTTATTCAACGTTCGGCTGGCGAATGCCACGGGGTAATACACTTGATCATGTTCTTGTACCAGCGCGGAGGATACCGCCCACTTGCTGGCGTAAACCACGATCACTGGCGTTTTGTTCTGATCAAAGTGGCGCAGGGTTGGAGCTGACGCAATCTTCGCCTTCAGCATGCTGAATGCTACTTTTGCCCTGATTAATCGATCACCTTCCTGATTCATATTCTCCTTGCTCAACTATAGGCTTTTTAACTCTTGATAATCCATTTCCCTTAATTCGTAGAGCACAGCGGCATAGATCGCAAAATCTTCGATAAACCGACGGTAGTAGTTCAAACTCCCCAAAAACGATTGCATGGCCCGTAACGTGACAGGGAAAGCAAATCAATCAGATCATCCAATTTTTTTGGATTTGTTTCCAAACCTCGGCTAGAGACATGATGCCCCAAATAGGGAACTTCACTTCGCCCCCAGTACGATTTGGTCACGCTGATCGACAATTCCATTGATCGCACTTCTCCAACAAACGATGCACCTTGTCACACAGGGTAGTCCAGGTAGGTTCCGGGATCAAAATATCATCGATATATGATCGCCGCTGCAGTACAGACTGTCCCGGTGTTTGGTCGGGCTCTCCCACCGTGAATACATCATCCGATTCGTCAGCAACGTCCTTAACCTTGAGATACCTATATAATGCGTTATCAATCAACCGCTGGTAGATTTGCGGAGCATTATTTAGGCCAAAAGGCATCCTATTCCATTTGAACAATCCAAACGGAGTGACAAACGCCGAAATATGACGCGATCGATCGGTCATAGATACGACCCAAAAACCGCTCGCCATATCCAAGAGCAAAACCATAGCGCTTTATCCAAATCTTCGAGTAGATCGGAGATCAGGGGCATTGGATATACCATCAGGCGCATGAGTTGATTCACCGCGCGATAGTCGATACATAGACGAATATCAACGCCGTTCTTTTTTCCAATGATCACTATAGGTGATGCCCAGGGTGACGTAGACGGTTGAATGATCTTGGTAGCCAATATACCTTTGATCAAGGCCGATAACTTCTCACGAAATTGTGGAGCCACCTTCCGACACTTTTGGGCGATCGGGCGAGCATTGCCTACATCGATATCGCAAACAACTCCACGTGAAGCAGGAGATAAGGCGTTCCCCTTTCCTATCAACAGATGTTTCTTCACCCAAATTATATCGCGAAGCTGATTAATTTCTTCTGGTGAGTTGACCAAGGGGTCTCCGACTAGCAAATCGTCCCTAGTTACTTCTTCGGTGCTTGCAGATACTTCGGGCAACGTATCAAGCTTCTTCTCCAGTTCTTCCACATACAAATCTCCACCTTCATGGTAACAAACTTGATCATCGATAGGGATTACACCAACTTCGCTAGGATCGGCTGAGACAGGATGATCGCGCGTGTCTTGAATAAACTTATCTCTTGCAGTAGGTTGTTCAACTCCGTGCTCCAGGGTCGTACCTTTCATGTCCGGCTCCTGATTGCACCGCGCTTGCACCTCTTGCACCTTTTGCGGCCCTCCGGTTACCAATGCCACAGATGTGGCGATCGGGTCCGTAAGGCGTACTAAAATACTTCGAGGAATAGGATACTCCCTCTTCTCGACTAGGGGGACTTGATCGACACTTTCTTGATCGTCATTCACGGAATCGGTAGACGCTTGATAAGCGAGATTTTGCCACTCCTTGTAACGATTAGACCCTATCGAAACAAATCCAGGGCGACGGGGCACATCATTTTTGTTCATCCAGATGCCTAAAATCGTCTCATCTTGCAAGATGATCGGATGATCATCAACGTTCGTAACATGCAGATATCGCAAATTATCCACGCCCCTAGTGATAGTGGGGACCCAATATTTTTCACGAATATTCCACAACTTTCGAGATCGCTGGTCATAAATTCGAACCTCGGCAGATCGACCTACTGGGATCTGTTCGTACTGATTGAGTTTCATATAATTACCACTCGATCCATACAGCTGCCGGCGCCCCTCCAATCGGATGATCACCTCATCAGGCAAACTTAGCGCACCGTGGGAGATGTCTAATCGAACACCAGCTGGTATCATAAAATCCATACCCAGTATAGCATCTTGACCAACAAGTCTGCCCACCCATGCATGAAAATAATAGACCAACGATCCTGCTAATGTAATCTTGATTTTAGCGCTCCCTTCCGTGAGGTATGCACTTTCTCCAATGCCGACACATTCTTTCGTTTGACTCGTGTCGATCTGACAACTCACCTTACGAGCAAAGGTTGAGTCGATGATCGAAACTTTAGCACCAGAATCAAATAATAGCGTGGCACGTTCGTTATTGATTTTACCACTCGCTTTGGCTTGTTTAAAACATTTCTTTGGCGAGTGGTATTTCCAATATCCGCGCGATTCACCTGGAAGTAGATCAACCTCCATGATCACCGGGGACCGAGAAAACTCATCGGTATGGAAATTAGCCAAGAGTGGTAAATCAGGCTGATCACATTTATCATTATATCTTTCTACTGCTTGATCGGCCCTCTTCTTATCCACATATGCAAAAATAAACAAACCAGAACGCTCGTCTCGTACCAGATTCCAACCTGGCGAGCGTCCTAGTTTAACAAACCTTCAGCTTCCTTGGGCAGCATTCCAGCATGCTTGGTGGGATTGTACCACTGGAGGATGCGGTTGTAAAACTCTTCCATAGGGCACTTGCCCGCATCGTGAACTTCGCCGCAGGCTCGACAGACGTATAAACAATGATCGGTCGGATGTCCCTTATTGCCACACTTGAGACAGGTCAGGCGCTCCAGCAACGAAGATTATATTGCCTGATCGACCTACAATGACTGAATTTTTTCACCGCCCCTTGTTCGACTGCACTTGAATCACTTCGATTACCCGATCGGGACTCGCCAGGCTGATCGAGCGCCCCTGGTTGGTCGCGTATAGCAACAATCATGTAACGGCGCTGATCTCCATCGCTTCCACTGTCGTCGGCACTTGATTCTTCACTTCCAGACGACACCTTGATCACGCGTACTGCTTTGGGATTTCGTGCTGGGGCCGGTGCCCGATCATCGCGAATTTCTGGCGGAATCGGCTGGTACCTACGGCCGCCGTTGTCTGGTACCACCTATTACGTGCATACGCCCGCAATGTCTCTTCCAGGTCTGCCGCGGTGTCCAACCGCAAAAGCGCCAGTGATCAGCGAGCTCGAGATTGGCCAATGTATCCAAGAAATGTTGTACATGTTCACGTAAAGTCGTGGGAGATCCATCTCTGATCGGCAACTTGGCTCGCAATCCCGCCACATTCAACCGGTGCAGATATTCGATTGGGCTTTCATCCGACCGCTGCTTCGTATAATAGTACTGCCGGGATGCCGATTGTCCACTTCCACAATATTGCACTTCAAACTCATCCACAAGATTTTTCCAACTTGTTCGAGTGCTTCTACTCAGCTGGCGATGCCAATTGCGCGCTGGTCCTTTTAGTATATCGCCTAGGATCATACACTTTTCAGGATCAGAAGCTTGATACCGCATAAATGCTGACTTGAGGCGACTAATCCAATCCGCGCTTGATCTTCATCCCCTTCCTTTACCAAAAATTCTTTTAGATCACTGATCGCAGACATCCGAATCCTGGGAATCGTCTGTTGATCAGGCATCCCAGTATGTGCGAACGCAACGGTGGCTCGTCGTGGTAGTGTGATCGGCTCATCTGAATTAATTTACTCTCTCTGGGATCGCTGATCATGGAGCGAAAATACTGATTCCATGTCAACGTCCTTGACCGTTGCCGATCTTTCTTTCTTCGAGTGCTGCTGACGTAGTGAATGCACAGATTCCATGTCAACGTCCTTGATCGACGTTGCTCTTCCAATATTTAGCTGGCGGTTTTTTTACGCCGACGAATCCAGGTGTCAGCTTGCGTCTTTCTTCAGCCAGAAACTTCTCCATAGCCTTATCAAAGGATGTCTGCAGCTGTGGACTTTGCGATACTTGGTCATCTTCTGCTTTGATCGATTGAGGTTCCATCTTGATAGCCGAAAACTTGGATTTATCCTTCTGGCAAACTGTCATTCTGGTGATCTTGGGCTCTATACTCCCGGCAGTACTCGACTCCGCTTCAAATTCATCGCCTTCAGAAGGGGAATATTCGTAGCACGATTATCCCGTGTGTTATGCTGCGTTGTTTGACGGACCTGTTTCAATCTTCAACGGAGAGTGCGAGGGTTCCAACTTAGTGGTTTGACCCACGATAGGTAGCAATAGATGAAACAACTTCTGGGTAGCTTCTGACATATCTTATGGATCCTGATCAAACACCTCTTCAGCATCGTAGGCGCCTGGCGTCACAACTGCCTGCTTGATCAGGCGTGTTAGCCTCAGTACGATCGTGAGCTTGTACCTCCCATCCTTAACTGGATGATCGACTGGTACGTTCAGCTTCCCGCTGATCATGACCCCATGTAGGCTCATGATCGAATTCGTCGATAAGAAGTCTTCCATTTTTCCTTTATAAACCTTTCGGTAGAACTTTCTCACCATATCGGCTTCCGTTGGTGGTGTACTTGATTGACTTTCGTCTCTCTCCGACCCAGACGCCTTCATAAACACCTTCGGCTGGTCGGTCTTGTAATACTTCGCCACCGGATCCCAATCCGGATCATTATATACACATATTTTTGGCGGATCATAACTTGCGTTATGATCCGCATGGGTTCCCGAAAGATCCTCGGGAGGTTGTAGAGGCTTCTCCACCTTTATTTCATCAAGATTCCTCCCCAGGTCCTTATGATCTGCATTTCTTTTCTTCTTCAGGCATGACGACGGCGAACTGCCTTCCATCGTCACAACCTCCTCCTCATTTTCCACTTTTATCTTCACTTCTGCTTCCGCTTCCGTTTTCACTTTCACATCAACGCCGTCTTGCGTAGAATCGCGGTGATATCCCGCGTCGCCCAAAGATCCGGGCACGCGCACCATTGTGGTGGAGCGGATGATCAAAGTTTTTGACGCTTGATCATGCGGTACCACGGCTCCCGGACTGCCGACTAACAAAGGGGGTCCTCCGGTTGCCCTTGACTGCTTGTGTTTCTGTTCATCTTGTGTACCCGACGGCTTAGGGTGGGTCGCTCTCCAGGTAAAGGGGATGTAAACACGGGAATTCCTTGATGCAAGATTGGGGAACTTGTAACGAGTTGATCGAGGTGCTGATCAGACGTGATCAGGTATAATCGATCTCGAGTCAGGTGCGAACAGGCTTGATCAGCAGTGATCAGGCTTGGGAAGGCACCAAAAGTCGTTGATCAGCTGTGATCAGACTTGATCAGGCTTTATCAGGCACCAAAAGTAGTTGATAAGCGGTGATTAGACTTGATCAGGTGCCAAAAGTCGCTCAGATACAAGTTGGTGCGATCTGCGAGTTGTTGATAGCGGGTCACGAGTTGCAGAGTGTCGATCAGGTGCTGATCGGAGAAGAGGGTACTTGATCAGGTAGCGTGAGTGTTCACTGCCCGATCACGGAGCCTCTGAGTCTTTAAACAGCTAATGGAACACCCAAATAGCTGTATTCCTAGCCTAGACCTACGAGGGGGGTAAATTTCGCTTAATCCACCTAGAGTTCCCGTGGGGCGCTTACAGCAGCCGAATTTAGGGTCCAAACGCGAACCAAACGTGTAGAGGTGAGAGCACTGCTCAATCACACTCTCAAAACCAAAAAACCTTTACTGAATAACCGCTGACACAGCGGGCGAAGTTGCGGAGTGAGTTCTCAGCACTCTACGTCTGCCGGTGGGCCAAAAATGCACAAAGTGCTCCCGCCCGGGACGTAGAGGTGTATACTAACAAGGGAGGCGCAAAGGTGCCGTCCCGGAAACGATCTGCTAGATCTAACGCAAAAGGAGAACTTTATTATTGCTTAAATCCTAAGAACTACCAATTTCCTAATATCCACCAATCAGAACTACCCGTTCCAGCGTCCACCGTTGACCAGTCGACCTGATTTGTCCGTCGTCCGTCGAGTACCTGTACGTAATCTTCCCATCTTCCTATGCCCTGTCTATGTCCCGACTATGTACACCACGGTCGTATACGCAACTGTATACGCCGTGGTACCCACAATCGTATACGATTACGTACCCGATTTTTGTCCGTAATCGGCCCCCCTAAATAAGGCCCTTAACAAGGCCTTATTATAAGGCCCTATAATAAGGCCCATTATTGGGCCCAATTATAACACGCTTTACGACAGGAGAAGCCTTAATTCCTTATGAAGAAATGCGATGGCTTAGAAACTCCACACTGTGCTTACCAAAAGCACTCTTTGGTAAGCTTATGGTGATTTGACAGTACTTAAATGACTCCAGAAGATTCTTAAGCATGACGCACAATGTTTCCCAGCTATTAGCACCAAAAGTAATATCATCAATATATGATCGCCTCCCAATAACAGGTTGTTCATCATTCATCACCACTTGGCCGTTATGAAACACATCTTGAGTGATGGATACGTCTGTTTCCAACCCATGTGCCTATTTACTATCATTATCCATGACTGATTTGTCACCCAGCAATTTACATTTTATTCCCATATGCCGTGACCGCCGTACCATTGTCCACAAAGCCTTATACACTATACGCTGATATATCCTAGGAGCGTTCTTAAGGCCTTGAGGCATCCGAAGCCATTCAAAATGTCCTAAGGGGCAAATAAAAGCTGTGATCAACCGATCTCTCTTGGTCATAGGTATATTCCAATAGCCACTCGCATTATCCATTGAACACAACCATTTCACCCCTTTGAAATTATCCAGCAAATCTTCAATCAAAGACATTGCATACACCATCAATCTCGTTTTCTCATTCAAATCTCGATAATCAATGCACAGCCGTATGTCGGTTTTATTCTTCTTGAGTACTATGACGATTGGCGATGCCCAAGCAGATTCTGAGTACCGAATGATCCCTGCCTGTAATAAACCTCGTATCAATTCTTATAACTTAGGCAGCAGAGTAGGCGGTATTTTTCGTACTCTCTGCGCAATAGGTTCATTATCGCCAACATCCACGTCGAAAACTACACCTTTAGCTGGCGGCGGTAACACATTACCAGAACTTACTAAAACTTTAGAAGAAAAAAATGCGATGTTTTTTTCTGTGATCGTAGCAGCTACACTTAAAATAAATAAAAGCATTCCATTTCTTAAACCTAATTGTAATTGTTTAGTATCATGATTTAATGTTTTTTTAATCATTATTACTGTATTTGTTTGTTGGATGTTATTTAAAGTAATAATTCTTATTTAAAACCATCGGCATACTCATACAATAAACCACGTAGATTATCTTCTTGATCTTTAGTGGTAACCCCTGGATCTCCTAAATCTGCGGTAGTCATATCAGGTGGTTCCGTTGGGCTCTTGTCCACTTCTGAAATGAGTGCTAGCTGTTCCTCCATAGCTTCAGCCGACATCTCAACTCCTTCATGCAAGTAGACTTCTCTCTCCAATTTAGTTTGGTCCAACTTCATTGGATCTATTGCATCCATTACATACACAGCAGGAGGCTTATCTCCAACAGTCCTCACTGCGTATACATTAGTCCAATTGATCGGTACGATAGCACTATCCATCACTTGTGTGTGCACCTGTAGGTACTCGTCTGAAGTCAAGTCCTCTCGTGTCATCAATGACAATGGTTATTCCCTGGGAATTTGAAAACTTTGGTCCTTCATAATCAAAATTACAAAATTACCCGCCTTGACCAAAACGTCTGTACCCAGTATCGCTAATTCATGTGTGTCAATACTAGCGACCCACATCTCACAGGTTAATACCACTGATGGACCTATGCGAATCTTGACAGTAGCCGCACCTACTGTCCCAATGGTGCTATCCGTCACACCACGAAAGCTAGTTGGAGTGTCGAACATCTGGACTTCTACTTGTAACTTCCATGCCACATCGGTATGCAAACAACTGATATTTTGCACCAGAGTCTAGCATTAATGGTAGTTCCAAATCATCAATGAGTTTCAGGCTGTTTTACCTCCATTGACTGTTGCCATCCATCTCGTTCTACCACATTTTTGTCCACCAGCGTGACACATATTGAAGTCTCCGTTGCTCCATCACTTATCATCAACTTATCTTGTTTCTTGTCGTCACCGGAAGTAGCTTGTATTTCCAATTTTTCTTGAGTTTTTCTATCTTCTTGATCCTCGTCCAAAGTAAATGATCCATCCACACAACATGTATTATTTTTCTTGTTTTTTTATTCATGCAGGGTGACAGCGGTGTCATTTCAACTTTACTAGACAAAGCCCTCCTTTTCTCTCGACAGTGGTTGCAATGCACTGTGGGGTTAGGTGTTTAACTGCTCCGCCACCTGAGCCTTAGTCAGATCTCCCGACTTCAATTTAATGCTCATTTCCGCCATTTCTTCAATGAACTTCCGACAATACTTCACATCATGCCCAAAGTTATCGTAATACTCACACTTCACCAATTTCCAACAATGGCTATTTTCATGTCCCCTTCGATTAAAGTATACATATATCACACCACTGTCTGTACTTGTTGTTTGTCGTAGCCCGTTCACTTCTATACTCGTACGCCGGTCGTGCCCGTTATGCTGCATGTACTTCCCCACCTATAATATGCACGCTAGGTTGAGGGTCCTCATACATAACGTCATAATTCATACGTTCAGCCGCCTTCTTTCCAGTTCTGATAAGAAGCGCTTCATGTTTAGTCAGTACCCTTTCTAGCTCGTCAATAGTTGCAAACGTGATATGCTAGTACTGCGTCTGTATGGTGCGATCATGAATAGTGTAAAAAAACTGTTGAATATGTTCTTCCAATAGTGAGGTGTTATACGCATCTCTAAAATCCATCCCTGCTCGCAACGCTGCTGCATTCAATCGATACAAATAGGTGGTGGCCAACTCATCGTGCTTCTGTGTCAATTTCAAATACATAACGCGAGGTGACACTTTGTCCACGCAAAATTTCTTTTGAAAAAGGGATATCACTGCATTCTAATCATATTTTACTGAATCGTCCAATTTTTCATGCCACCATGAAGCCGTTCTTGTCAGACTATCAACGAACATTCCCAAGCGTTGCTTCTCATCCCAATGGGAAACGTTCGCCACATATGAGAATCGAGTAACCCATGCCCGTGCACTTCCTGCATCCTGTATAATTCCATCAAATGACTTAATTTACGTGTTTTGAATGATGGCAGTGAATGGTTTACTTGAAGGCTCCCACGCATTCGCGCCTCCACCGGGCATACTATATCCTTAGTTAACATGATGTGATCGTGTTTGTGTAGCCGGTGTAAGATATGGTATACTAGTTGCCCCTTTCGTGGTGTTAGGTGTGCCACTAGCTGAATGAGATGTTGTTATCTTTGTAAACTCTTCCAAACTCAAATTCACATCTTGCATCATTTTGACCAAATTAGCCACTACGGGATCTTGCTTGGGCACAGACGATTGTGGCGAAGGAATACTCACATCTTCATCCGTGGAAAACTCCAGTATTTTCTTTGTTTTCGTAGCGTTCCTTGGAAGCAATACTGGAGCTTTAACACGCTCGTCTCATTCACCGGTTTATGGGTGGTATCGGGTACTATATAATGAGTATACTCAGTACTGTCTGTCTCTTCTCGATATACCATTAGTGACGTTTCCCACTGATTTTCTGCTAGTAACAATGATACCATTAACCCAATATCTTCTGCAGTACGATCTAGCTTGAAATCGCACGCGCTTTCAAACTCTTCCCGACAAAAATCTCATACCCACACTTTGGAAACAATGATTCTAGCGCGTCAACAGAGTCTGGTAAGTCTCTAAACGTACTGAGATCCTCTCTCACTCTAAAGTTGGGTGCAGCCTGCTTTACTTTGCGTGTTTCAAATAGTGAGAACCAATTACCTTAATCACCCGGCAATTTGAGCACCTGTTTCTGGTACTGTGCCATCATTGCACAGGCCTCTGAGAATGTGTATGTCCGATTGGGGTCATCTTGAGAGTACTACAACGTGAAATAGAGCTCTTGGTCTTTCCTTTTCGATACCAAATCCATTGTGTAGGTTTAACTTTAATGTCGACGTTAGTCCCGGGTCGCGCCACCAGTTGTCGTGAAGGAGCTTAAAATTTTAGTGTTTCCACTAAAATTACAACACAAGAAGGCAATAAATCTACCCTTCTTGCTTAACTTCCAAGGATCTTAATACTGACGTCCGAACCACAAAGTTTACCAAACACGTTGAGGACATACTTCTCGATCTTCTCAGGCTACCCCAACTCTAGCTGGCCCTAGATAACTGTTGGTTCTCTTGCCTAGATGCTCCCTTAAATTCCCTCTCGTTTTAGACTTGTTTTTAAGTATAGGAACGATGAAGAAGGATTGCTGGAAGGTTTCAAGAGACTGTTGGGGTTCAAGGGAAATTCGAATCTATTAATTATTACTAATTCTTACATCAAAGTCAAACACTTCTTTTATCCACTACTTCTTGGTTACTTCAGCGCTGACTCCAATACTTGACAGTTACTTCTGAGACCCTCCGTAATCCGATTGGTCGCGAGATGGCCGTACAGGGTCACTTCTGATTGGTTGAAAATATTCATCCAAAACTGCAACTTCATACCAATCATAATTCACTCAGTCGCGAGACGGCCGGCGCGAGATGGCCGTGCAGGGTCGCCTCCGATTGGTCGAAAGTATTCACCCATAATTATAATACTTAACAGCTTTAGATCAATCGGGGACATCGTATAGTAGAGGAGGAGCGCTTCATCCGGTTCGTCTAAGCCATAATACACAGAAGCACACTTGAGTGGAAGGCCGTGGCGAGCCCGTGGTATGGGCCATGGGCTTGGCACTTTGGCATTTCGCCACATCAAGTAACACGCGATCATGGCAACGGCATACAACGTGGCAGCTTTAAAATACAACGTCTCACCAGTGCTTTGAGCAAGGATCACTCGAACAAGTAGAGAGGAAGATGGCCATCGATGCCTTCCTTGATGGACACGTGAAGATCTCTCGGACATGCACGCAAGGAACTCACCAGCTTTAAAACACAACGTCTCGCCAGTACTTGGGTCTTGACGTGAAGATTATAACGTGGCTGTAATTTAAGGATCGACCCGACAATCACCAGGAAACAAAGCCAACGAAGGAAAAATAGTCCCGCATGGATAAAAGCCTCCGGTCATCGTCTACACGCCGCAAGCAAGAATTTTACTTCACCACACTGTGTTAACACCCGTGTCAGGAATCTTCGTCAACTTTGGGACTGTCACCTGCGATATAGTAACGACTCTTCAGCTGATTCCGCTCGTAGTTGACGCCGAACCTGTCACGGAATCCTGGTTCAACTAGCGCTCATGCTGCAGACGTGAAGTTGGAGCCCTCGGATCCAGCTTCGGTTAACTAAAGTAGCGAGCAAGTATATTTCCTGGTCTGCTGTCCAAAAGACTCTTGGCTTTCTAGCTTTGCCGCTTGGGTTTGTGCCTTTGGGCATGAGTGGATGTGTGTAGAAGGGGTTAGTAGGGGGAGAGAGATTTGAAAAGCGTGGGTTTTATTGAACCAAGGGGGGTTCCAAACGCACCCTTACCGTTACATTCGCTTATCGTAATATTTCAAGCAAATATCATGATATTCAAATATTACAATACTAGTTAGAGCTCCGTGCATGATGCACGGGTGACCATAGCAGTACAGCGATGCAAACAGTGATACGTGCATTATGCGTCTATCTGAATTTACTGTCTATATCTTGAGCGGCTTGCGCTGAAATTGTCTGCTGCTGGCGACGCTTACGTTGGAGACGTGTCTTTCGCTGACGTGGGGTTTCCTCCTGCACTCCGTCTGCCATTGCGGAAGTGTGATACAAAATTGGAAATTAGGCCAGGAAGAAATGGGCTCAAGCGTAATGCACTGAAATGTTCGTCACTGACGAAAAGAACGTTCTGGAAGGGCGGTGAATTTCGCGCAATGCACCAAGGGAACATAGACTATTCCTCTTCAAATCGCAGAGGTAATGCTCAGCAAAGAGCAGGACGTGCTGTTGAGGAACGCTTGGAAGATCTTCGTCTACTATATAATAAAAAATAGATCCGGCTTCATCCACCGGCCTCATTTCATATTTGTAAATATTTTTGCCTCAGCAGAAAAACGGTTTTATATTAGATTTTTTCTAACGCTGCCAAACGCACTCTAAAATATATCTAGACTGAACGCTTAGTGTGAGGATAATTAACGGAATCTGAATCAGCGAGTGTTGTGAGATGGTGAGATATACTACTTGTGTGCCCTTTCCTTTGATCCACCCAGTATAAGGCCAAGATCACTGAACCGGAGACGTGATCGAGGCCTAATTACTGCTTTCGGTATAGAAAGATACTGGATAGTTGGGTGAAAGAAATCTCTATTGTACGCGTGCCAGACGCGTTTCGGCCCCCCGCCGGGGGCCTCGTCAGTGGCTTTACCAATTGAGAAGTGAGCACTGATTCCAAACTACAAACTGACTGACTGACCTTCTAGAATGTTCTAAACTAAACTACCTTAGACTACCTCAATAATAGCAACCTTTCGTCGCTACCACTTTACTGTCAAGTGTATTTCCAACATTAGGGCAGGATTTTATTAGCAAGGACCTGGCTTACGGCACGGCATGCCGTCAACTTATACAGCCAGATAACATATAGAATATCATTGTAGGTTCCCATAACTATACACCAGCAAAGCATTTGCTATCTTTGGACGTACTTTCCGTGATTTTCATGCGAAAATATATTATCGGTTGCTGATTCCAGTAAAATTTTTGAATGGTCTCCAGAATGTCGCTTTCTTACATCTATCTTCCGGAAACAAACAGAAATGAGTCCAACGTTAGAAAAAAACAGGTTACTGATAATCGTAGACTTCAAGGCGTGATAATTCTAATGACCTTAGATACTCGATAATGCACTGGCGAGTTTTCATTGACGAGATCTGTAATGGGATGCCATTACATAATTTATATTCAAGTTAGAATATCACAGACGCGTTTTCTGAAATTTAAATAAGAGATTATAAATTATTATAATCTACGAAGGAAAAGTCGATTCGGTATAAATACCGAATCTTGCAGGTTAACTAATAGTACAGTTAGTTGAATACTTGATATTATGATATTAATTTGGTAGTTACTATACTATTAGCCTCTAAACCACCCATTAAATAAACACTCTTAATTTTGCGTTCTAACCCATAAGTAAATATTTATATATTTACTTTTAGTATAGGATTAGTTGTTATCAACTAATCCTGACCTATTGCATTGCGCGCTTCCTCGCAATTACAGTGTAAGCCTGTAACAGGATCAGTCCTGTTACACCTGGTAGCACTTTGTGGTCCGTCTTAACGACCACAGTTCCGTTCTGCTAGTTAACTAGCGGAGCGAAGATTAAGAGCCGCTCGGCATCATGTCGCGAGACATTACGTCTGCCGAGCGAGAGAGAATGCTGGAAGTGGTGAATGCACACTTCACTCACTTCTCGTCGCGTAGTAAAGACGCGACGGTGGAAATGGTTCGGTCTATGGTGACCGACATCATTACCTTCCTCCAGAGTAAGTACTCGGAGGAAGTGATACAGGTGGTGAATCGCTTTAGGCGAAACCACCTAGAAAAGCCAGAACGACCCGCGCCAGAGGCAGCGCGGACCGCATCATCCCCTACAACGCATAACGTTGAAGTGGTAAAGGCGCGAGTACCGCCCTTTACCGGCGAAGGGGGCGAGCCCCTTCGTAGATGGTTCGCAGAGGTGGAAGATGACATCTCTGCGCAAAATATTGTTGACGAATGTCAACAGGCGTACTTCGCCACAACATGTCAGGGCGGCAGAGCCAGGGCATGGGCGATGAGTCGCAGAACCACTGATGACTCTGCGTTCCTTACTTATAAGGAATTAAAAGCTGAGCTAAAGATCAACTTTGAAGCTCCAGAAACGGAGCTAAGTAGTCGGAAGGAGTTCATGGAACTCCGGCAAGGTAAGCTTGACATTCAAGCTTACGCTCAGAAGACGCAATATTTGCTGTCAAATATTGTGTATGAGCCGGTGCCCCCTGCTATGCAGGTCACTGGCTTCATGAAGAGACTCAATGATGGTCCCGTCAAACAGAGTCTCTACCGGCACCCTCCAGAGACTCTAAGGGATGCCATTGATATGAGCATCCGTGAGGAGTTCAGCATGCGATCAGCGTCATCGCATGCTGGGTACAGCCGAAGGGCTCAAAAGCCCTTCGCTTTTGACATGCCGCAACAGCATGTCAACAAGCAGCAGTCAGGCAGACGAAGCTCACACTTCGTCTCAAGAAACAGCCATCCGCGCCAGAGCATGGGCGGTGGAGGTCCAGAGCCGATGGACCTATCAGTTGCGGTTGTTTCGAACACTAAGAAACCAAAATTTAAGAAGAACATTCGCTGCAATAGATGCCCGAAAGTGGGGCATTTTGCCCATGAGTGTATGGCACCGCGTCCGGTGCCACGCTGTCAGCGGACTGAGCCGTCCGCTGCACGGCGACACCAACAGGGACATCACCCTGTTGGTGCAAAAAACGTAGAAAACCAGTAGGGGTGGGGCGCCCTACTGGGAATTTTATCCCACATGCCGACATAGGGCATGTGAGGGTAATAGCCTCAGACGGGACTATGCCCTGTCAAAATGTGCAGGGTGATGGTAAGCCTCTTATCACCCTGGAGGTTAAGCCGCACGGGAGCGATGTCCCCATGCGAGCTTTGTTGACACAGGAGCGTCAAACAATTTCGTTAGAACTCAGAGTCTAACGCTGTTGAGCTTCGTGGAGGTATAAACCCCACGAAGTATGTTGTCAGTACGGTTATCAACAGGTGCAACCGTGACTATTCCAAAGCGTGTGATTAAAACACGCTTCGAGTTGAATGAACTGTCATTCGAGAATGAATTCATCGTCCTCGATTTAGATGACCGCTTCGATGTGATACTTGGAATCCCATGGATGTCCAAGTTTAAACCTTCGATCGACTGGGTTAACCTATCGATCGACTGCGGCGGATGCACAGGATCTGATCACCCTGTGTGTAATCCGGCTGTATCAGAGGATACAACCGCAGCGTCAGACAGTCTGGTGGATAGCGATGGCACCACCAGGTCTGTTCTGACACGATCAGCGGAAGGTACCTCCGCTGGTGAGAGTCGAGAGGGACTACCACACGCAACAGAAGAGTCGTTGCGTGTTGGAGAGAAACATTCCACAGGTGATAAAGACCACCGTGAGAATGAAGTAATATTCACGGTGGGATACACCCACCGTGAGAATGAAATAGTATCCACAGTGGGAAACACCCACTGTGAGACCGAAGGTTCCAACACGATGAAAGAATTCCGTGTTGATGAGAGTGAACTCACGATCGAGTGCAATCGTGAGCACAACTCCGTGGTGGCCAGTGCCCACCACGTTGCGTTAGCCATGCACACGGGTGATAAAGACCACCGTGTCGCAGAACAGGCGGCCGATCAGACAAGCACATCTGTTCGCCAAAATTCCATGGTAGGAAGTGGCCACCATGATGACGAGTATTCTCACACGGTGAATCGTAATCACCGTGTAGCAGTCAATCAGACGAGTGCGTCTGATTGCATGGTCAGTTGCGTCGAGACGATCAACGTATTGACGCAAACGGAGACCGGATTATCCAACCAGTCTCTGTTGATGGAACACCCTCCGAAAGAAGGTTCGGAGGTGATGGCTCTTCCAGCGCTAAGCTGGAAGAAGTTTATGAGAAACTTGCACGATGGTCAGATCGAACAGATCTGTATTATCGTTGCAACAGATGATGTAGTGGATATTCGTGAACGAATATCCACATTACAAGTGGAAAACATTGGGAAAGAGGTTCCCAATGATCAAACCAGAGTTTAGCGCTTTGAACCGCAGAGCTAGGAGTCGCTTAAAGCGAACTCCACATTTTATGAGGTACTTCGAGAATACGCTGATGTATTCCCAGAAGAAGTACCTAGCGATCTCCCTAAGGATAAGGGAACTCGTCATGAGATTGACCTCGTGCCAGGCACGAAGTATTGTGTTACGCGTCAATGGCCGTTGCCGCGTGATCAAGTAAAAGCGATCGACGAGTTTTTCGAAGCTCGTCGTAAATCAGGCCAAGTGCGGGAGTCCATCTCACCGCACTATACCCCCACCTTTTGTGTGAAGAAGTCCACAGATGGGTGGAGAATCGTTCATGGTTACAACAAGCTGAACGCAGCGACGGTACCGGCACAGACACCGATACCGCGGAAGGATGTCATCATAGATGGCATGTGCGGGAGCACCATCTTTAGTTCTCTCGATCTAAGAGAAGGATTTTATCAAATACTAATGCGTGAGAAGGATATCCCTCTCACGGCGGTAAGAACCCCAAGCGGTATGCTTTGGGAGTGGCTTGTTATGCCGCAGGGGCTTCGAAATGCCCCTGCTACGTTTAACAGATGCGTAACGCATCTATTACGCCCGGTGCGAGAGTTCGCACCGAGTTATTTCGATGACGTGTTCATCCATAGTAAGGGTCAACACGACAAAAAAAAAAGCGATGTAGATGTCCATAGGGAGCATCTACGTCGAGTGTTAGAGCTTATGCGTAAGCATAAGCTCTATGCAAATATGAAGAAGTGCACCTTTGGTGCACCTGTGATACCCGTTCTTGGATGCTTTGTGGGCAAGACGGGTTGCGTCCTGATCCAGAAAAGATCAGGGTGATCGCTGAATGGCCTACGCCAAACAACGTTAAGGAACTTCGAAAGTTCCTTGGGTTGGCAACATATTTGCACAAGTATTCGTGCAACTATGCTGGGTTAATACGACCTCTTTCTCAATTACTTAAGAAAGATATCGAATGGCATTGGGATACCCAATGCCAAGATGCTTTTGATGCAGTCAAGCAAAGCTTGACTGAAGCGCCTGTCTTGGCTATAGCCGATAACGAGCGTCCGTTCCACGTCGTTTGCGACGCGAGCGATTTCGCTATCGACTGTGCTTTGATGCAGCGCGATCACGATGATCGTGATCGCGTAATCTGCTATCAATCGCGTCAGTTGCGCCCAGCCGAGCGAAACTATCAAGTGCATGACAAGGAACTCCTTGCCATGAAGTATACACTGGCCAAGTTTCGGATCAATCTATTGGGAGATAGACCGTTTGTGGTTTACACGGACCATGCGTCGCTACGCACGGCCGTGAATTCACCACACATTTCTCAAAGAATGGCTCGATGGCTGTCATTCTTTGCTGAATACAACTTTATGGTTGAATACAAACCCGGAAAGTTGAACGTGATAGCGGATGCGCTATCACGAAGGCCCGATTACGAGACGAAACCGTCCGTAACCGAAGGCGTCAGTGCAAACGAGATCCGTTGCACTGCGTTGTCGTCGTCAATTATACGACAAGTACGCGAGGCGTACAAAACAG
The DNA here is from genome assembly GCA_026184515.1 of Peronosclerospora sorghi. NCBI lineage: Eukaryota > Oomycota > Peronosporomycetes > Peronosporales > Peronosporaceae > Peronosclerospora > Peronosclerospora sorghi. The sequence continues at coordinate 1,249,577 of CM047583.1, read as the reverse complement.
ACGAGGAGACACGTCTCTAGATTGATTACTTACGTAATCAATCAAGTGAGAAACGGGACGAACTCCCAGAGTTCCTTCGCGCTTGCGTGCATCGATATCGACTGCACGATGGTCTGCTGCTTTACAGCACAGACCAAAAAGATGAAAGTCGCATCGTCGTTCCAAACGACGATGATCTCAAACATCAAAATTATGTTTGAGTATCATGATGCACCGATTTCGGGGAATCAAGGTCGAGAGAAGACATACGCTTCTCTCGCACGTGACTTTTACTGGCGAAACCAGTACAAGTGGGTACGGAAATACGTTCGCGCTTGCGAGATTTGCCAGCGCGTTAAGCCTGCGCAGTCTGCACAGGATCCGCTGCAATCTCTGCCGGTTCCGACATAGTGTTGGAAGTCCATTTCAATGGACTTCGTATTCGGTATTCCACCCTACAATAGTCGGAAGACCGGAATAGTGGTCTTTGTAGACCGTTTCAGTAAGATGGTACATCTTACTGCAGTATCAGCAAACGTAACCGCCGCTAAAACAGCGCGGATATTCGTTGATATGGTATTCCGTTTGCACGGAATGCCGGAAGACATTGTCTCGGATAGATATCCGAGATTTACAGGACGTTTCTGGCAAGAAACGTTCTCATTGTTGGGAACCCAGTTGAAGATGTCAACTGCGGACCATCCGGAAACGGAAGACGGAACGGGTTAACCGCGTTCTCGGAGACATGTTGCGATCATACGCACATGCCTTTGAACAGTGGAGTGACTACCTGTCACTCACTGAATTTGCGATTAACAATTCGGTGCATGCTTCAACTAAGCATACACCGTTCTACGTGAATGCTTTAAGGCATCCACGAAGCCCAGCTTTACTTGGCGGTACGCCAAATCTAAGTGGGGGAGGGACCCGCTCAAATTTTGAGCGAGTCAATGCGCAAGTTGCGACTGCAACTTGTGAACAAAACGATGGCACTTCTACTGAAAGTACAGTAGAAGCGGAAGCAGCTTCAATTGAAACTGAAGCTGCAGACAACGAGGACAATGCACCTACTGCTGATAAAGCAGTAGATGAATTCTTATTACAGCGCCAAGCTGTAATACGCTATATAAAAGATGCACTTGCCTCTGCTTTTGATAAGCAGACGAAAAATGCAGACAAACAAGGAAGGAAGAACAAAAACTTCTTTCTGAAAGGTAAATTAGTATTATTAAGTACTACCAATTTGCCTACACATGCAATAAGCAACTTCACTACACGGAAGTTGCTTCCTAAGTACATTGGACCTTTCAAGGTCCAAGAGATTCGGGGGAATGCCTATACCTTAGACATTCCCACAGCAATGCGGCTTCACCCAACATTCTATGTTGGGCGGCTCAAGCCGTATCATTCGTCTTCGTCTTACGACGAGACGCAGAACCACGGAAGATACCGTGCTTCTCCAAGTCTCCCAAGAGAGACTTGTAATCGTCATCCAGCCGTTGATGAGCAGAGCGGAGAGTCATCACCTCCGCCTCCGACTGCTCAAGACCAGACTTGTGCCGATCGAGCTCTTCCTTACAGCGTGAAAGCTCGATGTACAGAAGATCATTCTTCTACTGTAGGGCACTGTGCGCCCCGAGGATGTCGCGGACATCCTCGCGAAGAGACCGATATGTCTTCACAGAGTGAGACATATCGCTGCTCAAGGAGGAATAACCCTCCTCGAGCTTGCGGAGCAAAGAACCATGCTCCGCAACAACAACGGCGAGGGAATTCTCAACCTCCGCCGCCCCTGATCGATAATCAGGGGAATAAGCGATACATTATCGAGCGCTTGATCTCAAAGCGCTCGGTGCCTTCGAAGAAGGGGCAGCGTACCGAGTACTTGGTACGCTGGATGGGATATCCCCAAGAGTTCGACTCTTGGGAGCCGATTGAGGTTCTGAGGGCCGACGCCCCAGACCTTTTGACTGAGTTTGAGAAGAAGTCTCAAACTCATAATGCGAAGTAGCATCAACAGTAGGTGTTGATGCATTCAGGGTATCAATTAAGCCCTGAATTTCGTCGGGTACGGAAAAACCACCGTACCCCTGCAACTCCTCCTCTGACAGACGAGGAGCGCCCTGCGTACACCGCGGGCAACGAGGTGAGAAGGGACACCACACTTTAACCCTTCTTTGATGGAAGCAAAATGGATGTATTTCATTTTTCCTGTTCGTGAGTGCTTTAAAAAGCGCTCGCGCATTACGTGAACTTTATTCACGTAATCATCTGGGCTTTTGTTGTAGTTGTCAACAGAAGCATTCCAACTCTGAGTCAGGGCGTCTTTATCGTCCCTGTTCCTCCTTGACCCTTTCCGGCTCGAATAATATCGAACCTGGAAAAAGAGGTCAATAAAGTACAGACGTCTATCGTCTGTACTTCGATCGAATCGACGTGACTGGATGTCTTCGAAGTCATCCAGCACGTTGATATCGAACAACGCATACTGGCAGTCCCGTTTACGGTGACCACCACTGTTGGGGGCAATAGTCCAGCCAGGGGTTCAAAACCCCACTCTGTACGGAACATGTGGTTCCGTACGATGATACGATTTAGAAGCGGCAGGCGCTGCTTCTGTTCGAGCTCTTTTAGCAGGCGGAGCACCGCCTGCTTCAACACCACGCGCCGGGGTTAAATCACCCCGACGTGGAGAAGTACTTGGTCCAGGTGGGAATCTGCGTTCCCGCATCCACCTGTGATAATAATTGTCGCTGTCATAGCTGACAGCGACACCAGAGTCATCATCGCTGTTAGACGATGACCACCTAGCGAGTTTCGACTCGCTAGATCCTTTCGCGGGGACAGCTGTGCCCCGATCACTTTGTTCGGATTCATAACTGTCTCCGAACATAGAAGAACCCTTCCTGGCAACACAGCATTCGGGGGTTGTCATCGTGCGAGATGTTGCATTAGCAACATCTCCCTGTTTCTTGCCAGATGCCGCCTTAGCAGCATCTGTGGTCGAAGACGGTACGTCTTCCGACCTTTGCGTAGTTGACGCTGCTAATGCAGCGTCACCGTTGTCACTCAACACCTCAGCACCTAGTGCTGAGGTGGAGGAAGAAGCTCCTTCAATGTTTTCAGCTGCGCTCTTTAGAGCGCCGCCGCGTGCCTTGACCGTCGAGTCGATGGTCAATCATTTGGTAAATGAGAACGACCAACAAGTGCCACCCATGATTGGCCAAAATAAGAATTATTATTGGCCAACCACCTTAAGTGGGGGGTGATGTAATGGGGTGCCATTACATAATTGATATTCAAGTTAGAATATCACAGTTTAATTTCAGACGCGTTGTCTGAAATTTAAATAAGAGATTATAAGTTATTATAATCTACGAAGGAAAAGTCGATTCGGTATAAATACCGAATCTTGCAGGTTAACTAATAGTACAGTTAGTTGAATACTTGATACTATTATATTAATTAGATAGTTACTATACTATTAGCCTCTAAACCACCCATTAAATAAACACTCTTAATTTTGCGTTCTTAAGACAAAGTGAATATTTATACTTACTTTTTGTATAGGATTAGTTGTTATCAACTAATCCTGCCCTAATTGTATTGCGCGCTTCCTCGCAATTACATGGAAGCCTGTAACAGGATCAGTCCTGTTACAAGATCGAATCTGTTCCCAATCCTGATCTTGTATCCGCTTACGTTGGAATGGTGCCATCTTGCCATCGTTCACCAGATTGGACTCATCAACGACATTCACGTGCGGAGCCAAAGAGTAATTAATGAGTGGGAAGAAATTAGTTGGTAACCAACTAATACCAACTCACGCAGTTTTACACCAATAAAAATGACACGTACCAACTCAAGTACCGGTATAAGAAATGACACGTACCAACATAGCCAGGGCAATGACTTAGCTGCATCTTGGTAGAGTCATAGCCCCGGATGATCATTGACCTGCAGGTTAGTCAACTACTGTATATACTGGGCAACTGCATGATAGGACACAACCGCTATGCATCTCTTTGGTAAAGTACTAGCTATACCCGTGTTATTATCCCTTTAATTAGTACGTGTCATTTCTTGAGTTGGTATTAGTTGGTTACCAACTAATTTCGATATTGCCGTAATTAATACTTGGAAATGTATTTCTGTGTGAAAGGCTACGGTTTAAGTACGAGCCCTGTCAAAATCGATTTAAGCCACGTTGACCACACGTTTTACATAAAGGTGTATTCAATGCATCATATAGAGCACAGAACAAGAGATGGACTTGGCGGCCCTTACGTGGATGTAGACGGGAATGCCAAAGTCCAAACCGTGCGATACCTCCGGTATGCCTGTATTCACAAGTCCTATCGGGCGCTCAAAAATACACTATTAGATCGTGATGCAAAGTCGTACTAAGCCCAGGACGGTACTAGTAGGAGCGTCACTACGCATCTCTCTTATGTTTCCGGCACCCACGTTCAGCAACGTGAACCTCCTCGTCTTCCTTAACCGAGTTTTGACTTGGTCATGTAAATTTTCGCAGTGCTACTTTTTGGATCATTTTGTGCTTCACTTTCGCGTGCAACTGTTGCTATGACACGGCTTGACAACTAGAAAACGTGACGACTCGAATGGTAGTAATACTTCGATTAAATGGAAAAAGGACGGCGAGATGTGCTGGAGGTGCTGTGGTCAGTTACAGTGCAATATAACAATCCACAGTCAAGAGTATCTAACGTGTCAGCACGTTCGTGTGCTTGTCGCGGTAAGTATTCACGGTCAGGCCGAGAGTATGCTCCGTGCATGATGGTTTGGACGCAAGCGCGCCTGAGTGGCTCACGATGGCAGCAACGGTTTCACGACTGAGTCTTCAACTTCAACTTGTGGTCCATCTAGAGAGGGCGGAAATGCCAATTGTCCCTACGAGATGAAAAGATCCTGTTGGGATCGCCGCCCTCCTCTGCACATCGTGGTGGCGACTTTTCCTCGCTTGGGCGTGACTGAGTTTTGACACGCCAGTATCAGACGAGGACGTTTCAGCTTGGTCGAGCCACAATACAAGACAAAGTTTGGAGAAGGGACGTCATTGCTATGAAAATGCCGACTGCGGCGGCTTGTAAAACTCTTTGCTTCGGTGGTCGACCCTCGGCTTTAGAGTGGACATAATGACTGGTAGAGACAGTGGGCACATTGTGACAACAAAAGGTCAAGTCTTGCATGATGCATAGAATGCCCCCCTACCAAGTGTCAGACAGGGGGGGGGGGATTTCGTTTGAGAAGTTTATTTTATTAACGTGATAGTGAAGTTCGAGTAATGATTCCAGTCGATCGCATTTCCTACTCCAGCTGCGCCAACGACGACACCTTACATCCCAGATTAGTTGTCCGCCGCGTGCTTGGCTCCTTTTGGATAGTTAATCGTGGCGCCATTCGTTCGAGTCGCTAGAAGCCAGACCGACTCTATGGTGTCTACAATACCCGAAGGTCAGGCGTAGTGCCCCCCCCCCCCCCCCCCCGTATCGAAGATATCATTTTGCCATAGATACATTGATCGCTTTTTAGTAAGGAGGTAAGATTGCGCGAGGAGCGACGGGAGCTTTCCGTTCGAGCAGGAGGATCCTGCTCCTTCTTCACATGAGGAGGCTGACCGACTGCCCGTCTACAAACCACAACTTCAGCGTCGAATCTTTGGTCCGACGGTCAATCTCATTCTTCCATTTGCCTCCCCGGCAATACTTGACACGCCATTCCGTTTTCGAATCTGCACACATGGGCGTCCGAGCACACGAGCAACATCACCAAGTCCACAGCTTACAACTCACGGCCACCATTCTCACGCACTTGGGGACGCATCTCCCGGCAATCCCCGGACGACAAACGCTCCCACCGAAGAGACTGCCCGGCATTCGCTCGCTCTTTGCATTTAACGCACGACAACCTGTTGCGTCTGTCCTGCCACCCTTGCAATGCGCCGTGGGCCTTATCAACCTTCGTACTCCTTCAACTGGGCACGACTCTTTCGTCAACAGCCCACTGAAACCTGCAGTGGGATCTCCGACAAGTCCTGGCATGATAGTAAGCACGACAGGTTCCAAAAGAAGTACCACGACGACGATAACCTCCAAGACAAGACGTCCATTGTCGCTGGACGACTTGTTGTCGACCGATACATCGTCCACCTTGTCAGCACAACGTAGCAAGAACGTGCACCATCGCCGCCAATGTGGGATCGCTGATTGTCACAAGTACGCACTAACGGGCGGCTTCTGCATTCGGCATGGCGGGGGCAAGCGGTGCAACTTTGACGGCTGTCAGACCGTTGCTCAAAGTGGGGGACGGTGCAAGGCCCATGGTGGGGGCAGTAAGTGTAAAATCAGTGGATGCGGCAGTGTCGCGCGGCGGAAAGGATTCTGTATGCTCCATGGTGGCCGACAGCAATGCAAAGTCGACAATTGCTCCAAGTGCGCGCATGGTGGCGGCTTTTGCATCTCCCATGGAGGCGGGAAACGCTGTTCGTCCAAGGCCTGCAACAAAAGTGCACAGGCCGGTGGCTTCTGCTATAGCCACGGGGGCGGGAAACGATGTGCCGCACCCGAATGTTTCCAAGCCGCGCGGAAAGGTGGCCTTTGCATTCGACACCGCAAGCTTGCGGCACTTCAGTAGCGTGGAGGACACACACGCGCGACCATCACTCACAAACCGGTACCACGAACCAGTATTTTTGTCGCTGGACAAATCAATCCATTGCTTTCAAACCGTCACCTTCGAAAACTAATACTTTTGATGTTGACCTTGCCCTCCGTCATTTCCCCTTTGTCGACGCAGTCGCCACTTAAAAAGAGAGAGAAGAACAGGCCAACGCGTGTGTGTGTGTGTGGCTGTCGTCTCAGCTCGTCTCGTGACCGCCTCCACCGCTTCTCCCTTGGCTCGCGTCGCTCTCGATCGAGCGTAGACTCTGCACCCGTCGCTTGCTGCACTTCCTTCGACTAGCAAGCGTTCTCACGATGAACGCTCCCTCTGTCGCGTTGATCCCTCGACCCGGACATCAGGCTGGAATGATGCTAGCAGCTCCCACGCGTTGCTGGCGTCTTGTCAGCGCTTAGATGTCGAGAACCCGCGTTTCGACGCGCTCGCTGTGGATTCGTTTCACTATTGGGACGACGAGGACGGGCTGGTGGTCGTCCCAGCGAGCACGTTGACGGCGGCAAGTGCTTGTTGTGGCGTTGTTCCGAACAAGCTTGAAGAGGAGAAGATTGTGGAGGTGGAGAGAGAAAAGAAAAGAGTGGAGCATGGGAAGGAGTTGTTGGGTGAAGAAAACTGCTTCAGTGAGTTGTTTCCGTGCGAGGAGCAAGAAGATGCAAACAGTTTGGATTTTGGTGTGTGGATAGAAACCGAGGATGATCGCAAGGTTGAAGCGATCAGTCCATTGTTTACGGGATTGGAAGAATGCAAGATGAGCACTGCTGATCAAATGGCGACGTCTTCACCTGTTGACGTTGCAGACATGAAGCAAGTAGAAGCTCACACAGATGCGGAAGTGCAGAATATATTAAACTCTTTTTTGCTTGATGACGTCGCCTTGAGCCAAGAGCAGGGAGAAGTGGATGCCGCTAGTTTGGGAAAACTGTCGGCAGCACTCGTGAAAGAAAGCTCGACAGAGCCCGTGGCTCCCTTTTCGCTCCTGGATTGGATGAACGAGCAAAGTTTCGAATCATCAGCTAGTGTGCTTGCTCCGCTGGCGGCACACGATGATGCTGCCCAAGGTGAAGTAGCTGAGAAAGCGTCGACGCAGGATTGGATGAATGCGCTCGAGATAGACTATGTGTCGACGTTTGTTGAGCATCTGGACGAGGGAGCGCAGCGTACGAAGGTTCAGGCAGCGTCGCCCCCGTCAGGCGAAGTTGACCCTCGGGTTTTCGTTCCAACGTTCTCGGTGCGAATCGAAGGAGGCAACCAACCGGGTGGAGGTTTTCCAGCAGTTGGGCCAACTAGCCATCTGCTCGTGGGTCCTCCCGCCGTCTTGGTAGCGGGCCCTATGCTTCCTCCCTCTCGTGCCGAGCGTGTCGGTCGTTGGAAGTCCAAGCGGAAGACGCGATCGGTTAAAACGAAGGCCATCCAGTCGTCCGTCTCTGACACGCGGCGTGCCCGCGCGGCCAAACGTCAGCGCGTCAAGGGCCGCTTTGTCCGTGACACGCCTACTTTTGTCTCGGTGACTGCCCTCCAGAAGTAACGAAAATTCTTTTAACTTGCAGAGAATTGAAATGTATGCGACCTTTTTTTGTACATCAAAAGTAACGAAAATTCTTTTAACTAGCAGAGAATTGAAATGTATGCGACCTTTTTTTGTAACATCTATACCATCCCATACATTTTCACAGGACTTTGCAGCTTGAGTTGTAGTACCAATGCAAATCGAATTCACTGAAATATTAATTCTACGAGGACTTCCATGGACGTCGCCATTTCTTCCCATGTTGACATCCACCATGGGTACACTGAACCACAACGAAGCTCGTCGAGAGGAACTTGCCTCCCTTCATGCTCCTATTCGTACACAAGAAACGAACCGCTCGGTCTTTCGGCTTCGTAGTCGTGGGTGGCTGGACAGGTACAGTATGTGAACACGAACGTGTCTTGCACTCAGTGTACGATTAACGCAATCTTTTTTGGTCCGGGATAGAGAAAATGACTTGTACCTAACGGTACCCAAGTGTATGCGAGGACGTTGCAACGTGATTTTTTTCCCCGGGGACGTCCAAGACTTTCATGCGTCCATGTATGTACGCACGTGTCATCTCGCACGAGACATTTTCTGGACGCATGTACTAACTACCTCGCTGCTCCTGGTGAAGCAGGGCGGGACGGTTTGCTGAATTTCGTGATTTTTCGTACGAAGCCGTGGCGAAACTACTGTGCCAAAAGTTTGGACCTACATGCAATGTGTGGATCGTGAGACCCCGACGTTTTAAGCATGGAGCGTACAGCAGCTACGACAATTTTGTGGCTACGAATGAATATGGTGCAGCGATCCAGTGTACGTTCGAGTTGGAATGTTTTTGTGCTTATAGTCTGGGGCGGCAAGAAGAGGATCTCCATCATGCAAATGTTGTTCGTGCTTGCTACCAAAACAGATGACGCAACAGGGGACGCCACGAAACACTTGGCGTCTTTAATGCAGAATACGCAAGCGACGTTACGACAGCAAGGAGGTTCGCTCACTCTCGTTTCTCTCTCGTGTGTTTTTTCTTTCGTGGCTCTTAGGTTTCGTGTTTTTGAATGTAGTGCATGTGTCGACGGCGCTCCCCATGCATCTGTTAGGGTTTAGCAAGGGGGGCACGGTGCTCAATCAACTTGTGACCGAACTCGTGCGATACTCACTCAACAAGAAACGCTCGATCCATGGTCAGATTCGACAGGGATCGGTCCTTGCAAGCACGCGACAATTCTTCTCGGCGGTACGTGGGCGACCTTTATATGAATCGTACTCGCCGGCTAAAACGCAAGGCTGGTATGCAGATCACTTCAATGCACTGGTTAGACTCTGGAAACGGTTCATTAGAAGGTGCCTTGCCAAAGAAGGAGCTCGCGTTGTCTCTACTCTCTCGCTATGAGTATGCTCCTTGCTTTTTGCTACCTTTCTATTTTCGAGCGTGCCCATTTTGATGTGTTTTGAGTGCCGACTAGACAGCTTAGGTTATATGTTCATGTGACACCGTATCAATACGAGGCACGGATGACGCGGCCGTGGGTAAAAACCGAAGTGAATACTTTTGTGCACGAAATGAGCCTTTACGGTACCGATATTCAACTCATTATGTACGTAGACTCGAATCAGGGTGCAAGGACTAAAATCTTTGTCGCTTACTTCACTCTTTCATCTTGGCAGCTACTACGAAGGCGAGGAAAGTTCCTTAGCCTCGCATTTTCAACTTCTCGAGGATTTCAAGGTTACTCGATCCTTTCAAGCGAAACGAGAAAAAAAAAAAACCATTTCCACCTCGCCGGAGCATGCAGTCCATCCTGTTCGGATCCGGACGTGAGGAGATAAGTTCATGACGTAGGTTTCCAAGAGGACGAGATATCTCTCTATGTGAACAAAATTGGCCACGGTTCTTCTAGTGTATGAAGAGAATCATTTGAAAATTTGTATTTTCTATTTCGGAGTGCAGCGCTTCAATCATACACTTCAGTGTAGAATAAAGAGAGAGAGATAGGAACCTCCCCATTTGTTTTGGGATAGGTGGTAGAATACGAACATGAGCTGAAGCGTTTCGGTATTCCAGGGTTTGATGGATGCATCATCGCGCAAGTGGAGAGAATAGGTGTACACAATTTTATAATTTGGGACGGACTATAATTTAGTCTAGTCAAATAAAATCACTTTTACATTTTCTTCTTGGGAATTGATCCCCCCCCTCCCTTTTATGTCCAAGTGCGTCAAATATGGGTAAGTTTTGGGCTTCAAAATGAACCTTTAAATTAGGGACCACACACACACACCCAAGTGTTTCAAACACTACCAAAATTAGGCCACCGCTAGGGACACCAAAAATTACTCTGGACAAACCGGGGCGCGCTAGAGCGAAACCACAAAATGATAGAGCCAAACCAATCGCGCTCCCGATTTATCTTTCGGTTAAATTACTTCCTTTTTTGTCCAGTAGCAAGCCGTGTCTATTATTGCGCATTCTAACAGATTGTAACTTTAGCCAGGCCCGCAGTTTAGAGCCGCCGGCGATCTGTGTCGCCGACAACGGGTATGACAAGTTTAGAGAAAAGTTGTGAGTGGAAAATTATGTTGAATCTATTCAACACAATGCTCGAGACTCAAACGTGCAACCAGAAATTCTGGAACGCATCCGTGAACTTGTTGGTCTCAAAGTACGTTGGCGGGACGGGCCACGGCTTGGCCACGGAATCCACGAGCGATGGAATGGATTTATCATCGACCGTCGTGTGGGCAAGCGTGACGGCATGACGTACACTCGCTAAGGCTTCTTTGATGACCCAGCCTTCCGCACGGAGCATGCCACTCACATCAGCACGGAACATGTTGAGAGCATGATACGTTGCTTTTTCCTGTATCACCGACTACTTTCATGACTCGAGCGTCTCGGACACGACTCGACACAAGAGTACACAACTCTCTACATTACGACGCAGAATGTGACTGCTCTGATTCATTTCCCCCACATTGCTCTGGATCAAGTGGGCTATCGCCGCACGATCATCGATTGGTGGTAAAGAGTACTGTCTCGCGTGAAACGCATCGCAGATCTTGCGCAGTTCATTCTCAATAAATGTGGACTGGAAGAAAATGACAAAGGCGTGCTTGACGACCTGTCCATTGTTTGGATCAACCAATGGCTCGTCAATGGGAGAAAACGTGCGTAAAGCAATTACCGCGTGTCGTGCAAAAGATCATTCGCTCAAACTTGAGTCGTTCGTCCGCGGGCACGACGCCCGTGACATTGCGAAAACGCAGCGTCAACGCGTCTTCTCCCGCTGTCATTGCAGCACTAGACTCGACAACGCTGTACTCTCCCGTGCGTTACGCCGTTCGAGATCCATGGCGTGTTTGGACTTCAGGAACTACATAAAACAATCTCAAGTGAGTTCAAGACGAAATGAAAGAGGCATGAATGCTTAATGAGAACCAAGAAGACTGCTCATTTTTTAAGGTAGAAGCTGTGCGGTAGATCCTTGAAAACCCTCCCTGAAGAAGCTAGTCCAGTCCTGACTCATTACACTGCACAGTGAGGCTTCTCTTCACCACTCTCATAGTTTCTCATTTCGGTGGCACCGATACAAACATATACCGGACGGCTTGCTACTGGACAAAAAAGGAAGTAATTTAACTGAAAAATAAATTGGGAGCGCGATTGGCTTGGCTCTATCATTTTTTGGTTTCTCTCTAGCGCGCCCCGGACAAACCGTGTCCCCCTAGCGGTGGCGTTAATTTCCAACTCACGTATACAAACAACTAAGTAATTACTCAAGTCTACACTTTCACTCACTCATCAACCAACTTCACTATAGCCTCAATCACACCCGATTGAGTCCGATCACGTCCCTTATTTGCTGTCGACATACAGGACAAATCCGTGTGACGTCTAGAAGCTCTTGCGCGCAATCCATGCAGACAGCATTGTGGCCACATGTAACGCAGACTGCCTCTTCAGGAGCCTAAAACAGATTATAAAGCACTCATCAGGGCGTAGGGCACGGGCATCTCGCGCAATCATGTTCTCCACGCTAGGTTTTGAAGCTTTCATATGGGGGGACAGATGGGCCACATCCTCCTCGCGAACGAGTTGCACGATCTCTAAACACTTATCGGGACCACTAAGTGTTTGGGATAAAGCCAAAGTTTCAAGCATCGTCTATCGGAAGGAGGAGGTGCAGATGGCGCTGCCTGGGTGCGAGAGTACCGTTGTGCTTCCTCTTGTGACATTTTCAGAGCGCACGCTAGATCGCGTATTTCCTGCATTACGGCAGCCTCCGTTGGACTGCTTCTTCGAGCAAAACTTGTAACAGGATGGTATGACTGGGTAATTATTTACGGATCATTGACCATATGAGAAGAGATGGCCAGTGGATCGATCAGGCATGATAATTTACGTTGTTGGAAGCGTCCTTCAACGAATTTGAAACTGCTTTGAAAGCAGAGGAAATCGACGAGATTTTCGTATTACGTCCGGAAGAGGAGTTGAACTCCTCATCCACGATGGACGAGTCAGTTTTGGTACAAACCAAACAGGCGTTAAGCCTGCGCAGTCTGCACAGGCTCCGCTGCAATCTCTGCCGGTTCCGACAGAGTGTTGGAAGTCCATTTCAATGGACTTCGTATTCGGTCTTCCACCCGACAATAGTCGGAAGACTGGAATAGTGGTCTTTGTAGACCGTTTCAGTAAGATGGTACATCTTACTGCAGTACCAGCGAACGTAACCGCCGCTCAAACAGCGCGGATATTCGTTGATACGGTATTCCGTTTGCACGGAATGCCGGAAGACATTTTCTCGGATAGAGATCCGAGATTTACAGGACGTTTCTGGCAAGAAACGTTCTCATTGTTGGGAACCCAGTTAGAGATGTCAACTGCGGACCATCCGGAAACGGATGGGCAGACGGAACGGGTTAACCGCGTTCTCGGAGACATATTGCGATCATACGCAAATGCCTTTGAACAATGGAGTGACTACCTGTCACTCACTGAATTTGCGATTAACAATTCGGTGCATGCTTCAACTAAGCATACACCGCCATGATTATTTCCAGAAGCGCTTGTAAGTGATCTTTCTGGAGCATTGATTTAATACAATCCAAGAGGATCAGAATTTACCCATGAGCATTCGCATGCTCAAGGAAACATAGCAGCAAGGTCGTTAAAAATGTCTTCCACGCGGCGAGCTCAGCCTGACTCGAACAAGCGAAATCCATCGATCGAACGGAAGACGCAAGGCTCGAACTCTGCTTCGTTGACACCTTCAAGGACAACCGATAATCCTTTCGATTAACCATGTAGGTTCATCGCTCTGTTGAATTCCATCGCTCGGTTTGTACACAAGCTCCGAACTAAGGGATAGCACATAGTATCTTAACGATGTCACTAAAAAAAATACAACTGAAAAACGAACCTTGGAACTGGTGGACGCCGCTCACGAGGATTCATTGGGAATAGGTCAATCTCAGCGACAACTCGTGCAGCAGTTCTCAGCACCATTGCATACCTACCAGTAATATCATGTTGCATTGCTTTCACGACGTTTATATAAAAGTATCCTACCGTTTCTTCCACGAATCCAAGCCATAAATCCCTGATGAAATCGCCAGAATGTTGTCCGTTCTTTCGTAGAACCCACCCGAGTAGAGACAAAATTTCTGGATCTTCATAAGCGAAATATACAGCCAAAAAAATCAAGTAAACGCTTGCAGACACCTCACCCCGTTGGATTTACCTTTTCAATCTTCTCGATACATTGAATAATAGACTTAATCCATCGTCCATCTGAATGCCTCAATTGGTCACGCGCTATATCTAGAGCTGTTTGCGCCTTGGTTAGCGTCTTGGAAAAAACTATTCCACATCTGGCGACTCTAAAAGTAGTCGCACCACCTCAGATTTTCCATACTACGTACGAAAATGCAACGCAGTATTTCCCTGCGAGTCTCGGACGGTGCAGTCTACACCGTTCGCAATGAGTGCTTGGGCACAGAGCAAATGGCCCTGTGAGCATGCATTGGCCAGCGGCGAGTAGCCGTACAAACGGTCTCGCCACTCGGCGTAAGAGCGCATCTCGGGCGTAAGACGTGCCAGACCTGATCGCAGTGTTGCCAAATCACCGCTCTTTGCTGATACCCCGATCAACTTGGATGTCAACTTAATTAAAGCTAGCATAATTTAAAGGTTCAATTTTGAAACCAAAAATTTACCCATATTTGACGCATTTGGACATAAAAGGGAGGAGGGGGGGGGGTGGCCCGATCAACTTGGGGTGTGTGGCCCGATCAATTCCCTTCTTCTTTCGCGACTTAACTGAAGCTTTTTTCGCGCACGCCACTTTTGCGGGCATTCTGACTTTTGACCACGAAGTGATTGTGTTCGACTACAGTGGAGTTCTCATTTCGCATTACGTGTTAGTGGATTGCATTCAAATGGAATATCTTGATAAGTTTGGGTTACGTACGTGGAGATAGTTTACGGAGACTTTACGTTGAAGACGAGTGGAATAGAAACTGTATGACAATTACGACATGGTGAAAGGGGAGATTTCTCAACAATAGGTGTAAGCCATGTCAAGCGCGTGCTATCGGGCAACTTCCATTACACTTGGATCTGACTATACTCCGACCTTGAATTCTAGTTGAGCAACTTTGTTTTTTTACCATAACGAAAAATTAATATAGCCCTTGCTTCACGTATCCACAATGTCATATCTCTACGTGTCCTTGCGTTCGTCATATCCACGATATATCCAGGAAACGTAACCTCCACGGTGTATCCCACAATCGTAAGTTTCACGTAACGTCACGCAATCGATAGCTCCACTATATCCACAGGTAATCGCTCGGTGTGACCAGCGCAAGCGTAAGGGGTCACAGACGCAATTAAAACATAAGCGCATAAAAAATCTGCGCGACTACATGTCCTATCCAAATGGATTTTGAGGATCGACAAACGAGCTGACTCAACACGCTCAAACACGCATCGAAGCGATCACGCTGTGTGTGCAAGGAATCCGCAAGAAGAAAAGCTCATTGCACCAACCTTTCTTTTTAAGTGAACGCGGTGGTCAACGGGCCAGAGTCGAAAAGGTATTATGAAGCTGTTGGATAAATACCCAACTTATAGCTTCTGCAGTTTGAATTGTAGATGTTGGTTTGTTAGTGACACGTGAGAAGGCAGATGGCTTCCAACCAGGAATTTTCTTAGCTCGAATACCCGCCGCGCTGCCTTCTTCAAATATGAACAGGAGAATTCCGGTATAGCAATGAGCACAAACATGAAAAAATAACTGTCCACAAACTTCACGAGCTTCAAGCGACAGAAGGCGTTAAAAGCCTATATAGGCAACTGTTGGGATTTGTTCGTATCCATAGTTGCAGATGTAGGCAAAAACTTGAGTCGTAAGTGATCTAAAATAAATCCAATATAACGAAAAGTCAATAAAGTCGATATATACACAGTCAATCAAACGTTAACGGCGAAAAAGGTATCAATAGACACTTCGTAATGTAAAGAAGAAAATATCCAAACAAGAGACTAAATCAACGGAATGTATATTGAGAAGTGTTACGCTAGCCTAACATGAAAATATGTATCAGATGTTGAAATTATGGTAAAGTTCCATCTAATGTGTGGTATATTTTTTTAAGCGTAGCAAAAAAATGTGTGTACTCAGAACCGAGTACTAATACACTAATTATGATTATAATAAGAACTAAATCCAAATTGCTACCTAAAATTAGTCCTAATCAGTTTTAACAAAAACCAAAGATAGACAGACTATTTTAACACTCCTCCTCAATGTGAATCTCGAAAAGTCACACATGTTGAAGGCAGAGTGCTCTGCGTAGCTCCTCGAATCTTGGTGCAGGTAAAGCTTTAGTTAGACCATCAGCTAGTATCTCCTTCGTAGAAACGTAGGTATCTTCCACAAGTTCTTCCTTTAACTTCGAGATAATATACTTCACACGTATATCCACATGATTTATTTTTGAGCTTTATTCGATGCTCTTGAAAACCTTGATAGACACTTGGTTATCCATGCAAAATTGCATGGGCAGCTTAATATTCACTAGGACTTCTTCGATTAACTCCTTAAAACCCAAAATATTTACTACGTTTGTGGAAGCGAGAAAAATATTCTGGTTCCATGGTGGATAACAACACACCTCCTTGTTTCTTGCAGCTACAGGCAACCAACATTGTCGTGGAGTCAAGTTCAAAATCGAACACCGAAGTGTACGGAACTGAACCACCACCGTGCCCAGCCGACCAATTAACGTAGGGGGAACTCCGCGGACCTTCGCCTGGGTGCCGATCAGGTGATCGATCGGCACTGCAGGACGCCGAGTCCGATTTATCACGCGTCTCACCTTGTGTACCCATTGGTATGGGTGGCTACACACACGGCGGACCGTTGTTTGTGGAGACTTTAAAGAAGATCGATATGGATGTACCACTTCTGGGGTACTGATCCAAAATTCCAACGAAAGATAATGCGAAATAGCCTATCGGCAAACGAAGCGCAAATATTCACTCAGAATGCAATTAAATCTTGCACTTGACCGCCCGAGGCAGTGAGTAATCCATACAATAGTAAATAATGGCACTTGATTGCAGATCAATGAGTAATCCAGCCAATAAAAGTTTCTGGCACTTGACCGCAGATCGCGATGAGTAATCCAGCCAATTGCTGGGACTTGATCGCAGCAGATCGCGATGAGTAACCCAGCCAAAAAATAACTTGCCTCCCTTGAGCGGGGCCGAACTTGAGTGGTGAGTGAACGTAACGAGTGCTCCCTGTCGTGGGGATTCCGGTGGAGCTCTGTCCTGGCCGGGCTAATAAGCGTGAGGGGACCCTGTTACCCCTCTGCTCCCAATGACTCAGATCGGAGCCACCGGCGACTTACGCAACCGATGTAATACGAACACTGTATTTAATATCCAATTAAAACCCAATATGTAAACTATATGTAAACCGTGTGCCTTACCTCAAATCCGCGTACAAAACACTCCAAGCACACGATTGGCCCAAAATACTCCGTCCTTTCAGCCAACCAGATCGAGCTGCCATGAGAACTGGTACACTGGTACAAACTGGTCAATAATTTTCACTTGCACTTCACCACAACGTGCCGTCAATAAAAACAAGACCACCAGTAGTTGACTTTCCGTCTGATTTACATCCACCGTAATCAGCATCACTGTAGCCATTGATGCTCAAAACTCCACTGGCACCTTGAGGGCACCCCATACAAAACTTAAGATGTTTGGTACCTTTGAGGTATCGCAATATCCGCTTAGCGGGCTGCCAGTTGCCATCGTAGGAGCATGTGTCCGTCGAGTCGCCTTATGCACAGCGTATGCATGTTGGGGCGCGTGCATCTAGTAATCTATAGCAAGCTACCGACCAAAGACTGGAAGTCCTTACTTGTCACTGAACCGGTGCTTTTTAGGACTTCACTTGGTTTCAAGGCTAGATCATCGAAATCTTGGCCGATTGGAGTCCAAAATGGGTTAGAATCTTCTAGCATGAAATTCTGAATTACTGCATCAATTGTGACCTCTTAGTAAAGCTTGTAACCAAAGTTATCCACAAAAGTAAATTGAATTCGGAGAAACTTCAAACCTTTCAAATTTTTATTTCGAGAGACATCATATCTTGAAACAATTTGTCAATGAGCTCCTCCTGCGTGCCAGGCAGTAGTAGGTTGTCAACGTAAATGGCCACAACTATAGATTCATCATCCCCTAGCTTTTTATATAGACACATGTCCGTAATACATTGCGAAAAATCCAAACTTAAAAGTTTTCCATGAATTAGGCGGTTCCACAACCTTCCTGCCTGTTTGAGGCCGTAAAGGTTATTATTAAGCTTAAGTAATTTTTCACCTTGATTTTTTCGACTGTCCTCAGCATTTTTTAGCTTCATGCCTTGCGGGATGAACAAAAAGATATCATGCTCCTTTTCGGATGCCTTACCATAGGCATTAGGTATGTCGCCGTGCTCGCTGGCACATTCTATTTGACTGCCAAAGATAGCACTAGTTCGACAGTATTCATATCAATAACTGCGGCAAATGTCAGAGTATAATAAATTCCGAAGCTTTGCTCGTTGAAACATGCAACGAGCCTTGGTTTATAACGTTCCACATTTCCATCTTGATCCAGCTTTGTCTTGAAAACCCATTTTGTGTGTAAGGGTCGGAAATCTTGAGGCGTGGTGACAATGCTCCCGACTTCATTTTTCTAAAGAGCACTCAGATCCTCCTGAATCGAAATCATCCATTTCTCTTTTCTTGATGATTTCACAGCTTGCGAGAATTTTTTGGGGTCCATTTCTTTTATAAAATTAGCGGACCCCACATCTTCAAGTTGACTTGGACTTTCAGCTTTATCTTCGTCAATACTTGATTGATCTTCATTATTTTTCTTTGCAACGCTTCGTGTTACACACAGCGCACGTTGCCACGTATTCTTTTTCTTGGACTGCGTCTTCTTCTTGTCTTGATCAGTGGTCGCCCGCCCCCAGATTGGTTATCTTCTATTAAACTGTCTTGAACTTGCTTGTTTTGTTCTGGATCAAGGGTTTCAATGTTTTTAACATGTTGTGTGACCATAACTTCCGTTAACCCTTAAGATAAAATTTGAAACCCTTGACTTCTTCACTCTTTCCGATGATAACAGCAACTTGGGCACGATGTGAAGTGAATACTTTCCAAAATTTCTGTATACAGTACAGATAGAGCTAAATGCGACAATCTCTACGATATTAGGTTTTTTGCGAGTCGAAAATTCCAAAGGCGATTGCCTACGAGAATTAGAGTTGCTTGGTCTAACGTCTACTACCACAACTGCGGGGATATCCATTGGATTGAGGAGCGCGTGATGGTTCCAGGATAAACCTTTGCACGCCCACTATTCAACATTTGCTGCAACCGTGGCAAGGTGGTCAACGTCTCACCATTGGTACAGCCACTACAGCTGCTACGGAGTCCGCTGCGGAATCAACGTCCATTTCCCGGGCGTTCCGCACTAACATCAGGGCATATAACAGCGTCTGTCGTTCACTTCCCTGGGTGCGAAGTTGGATGAACGGTTTATGCAGGGAGGGGTGTACGCCGATCGACTCGGAGGAGCTCTGTACCACCGGATGGGATCGCTGTTTCCGGATCCAAGAAAGTTCTCGCAGTTGTATATCATCGACAACAGCATGGCGCTTGGTGGCCGCATGAATGGCTTTACCCATTAAGATTGGCGAATCATGGGGGAACTTCAAGCCATGCTCAAACAGCACAACCCGTACGTGCAGTTTTACGAGCACGTGTGGAAGCGGATGGAGGGAGATCATGTGGTGGATCTGGAACTCCGAAAAGGACGTGTTCTCGCATGACCAGTTTTCGTCGCCTTTCACGGTCGACAGCAACGGAGACCATCTCCATCCTTTTGGAAGCTTAATCTGCACAAAGACGACTAATGCGCAACGTCTTTTATGACGAAGCACTAGGTTGAAAATCTCGCAATGATGGGAGCAGTCAATGTCCGATATTGCACACGAAGTTGTTGACAGAAAAAAAATCTTCATTTTTCAAAGACAATATGGATAAAATGTGATTTCAATGAGGTAATTCGTCGGAATGACGGGTACCATACACAAGTTATTACATAAGAAGCAATGACATTTAAGCTTAAATAAATTGTTCTAATCGGAACAGTTATGCTGTTGCAATAAAGATTTTTGAGATTATAAAGTATTATAATCCATTTGTAATTTGATTTAGTTCTCTCAATTGAATCCATATTTATTATTAAATCAGAAACCTTACTTCACTTTTTTATATTGTTTAGATTTATTCATACTTAGAAAAATCAAAAACGTTCATAACATATTACTCTTCAATCTTCCGTCCTTCACTAAAGTATATTCGTGTAGGATAGGTATTAACGATATTCAACCTTATTTGATATAATGTTTTTTTATAGAAACAATTTGTATTTGTTTCTAATGCGCTCTCCTTAACGCAATAATTACAGTACAAGTAACAGCACCGGTAGCACTTTTGTGCTTCGTCTTACGACCACTGGTACGTTTTGCTTGTTGTCTAGAGGAGCGTAGGGGATTTGTTACGATGGTACTAGCCGAGCTCTTATGCTCGGGGAGTTCCTCATCTTTGCTCTCAACAGTTCGGCACGCTGGTAGGAGCATAAGCCATGACAGAAATATGCTCGAGGCTAAATGATCGGACGAGCAAATCGAAATCATAGACAGATTTTGGAAGAATTGGTCTCTTCGTCGACTCCATCGGCGCCCGTTTTATCGCAAGTAGAGACCATGAGGCAGTCGTTTCCTGTATATGGTGAACGGAAAACCTCTCCGGCTAACGCTCCTTGAATTATAGACAACTATAGAGTCGCGAAACGTAAGTGTACCCAGGTTACAGGTACAGTTTGCGCTTACATGTCTCGGCGGTTAGCTCCAAGGCACAATTTGAGAGGACAGAGATTGGCTGAACCGTCTGAGTTTGAGCGCTACAAGCGTTATGAAGTAGTTAAACTCACCCTTAAGCCTCCTCAAAATCAGTTCAGATGTTAATCTTAATTCTTATAGGTAAGCTTGACGAGCAAACTTACTCACCGAAAGCACAATATTTGCTTTCAAGTATTGAGAGTGAAACTCTTGACGTAGCTACATAAGTAGCTGTGTACATGATGGGACTGAATAACAGTCGCGGCAAGCAGTATATCTTCTGGCATCAGCCGAATAGCTATCTTCCAAAGCATCCAGTATACGGGCATTAACTCAGTATACTGGTAGGCAGTCGTGGAGAGAACGAGACCGTATAGACTTTGACGTTTAGCAACAAGTGCCGCACGGTGGTTTTTAGCGGCGAAGGAATTCGCACCGCAACCACGATATAGTGGGGGCGGGGGTCCAGAACCTAAGATATATTGGTTGCTGTTGCCCGTCACCGAAGCGACCGAATAATAATAATAAGAATCCTTGCTACAATAGATGCGCGAAGATGAGGAACTTTTCCCATCGGTTTTCATGGAAACGCGCCGGCAGCGGACGGGTATGTACGATGAAAAAACGTCATCAACAGGAAGAAATCTTGTCGGTTAAAAAAACGTGAACACCCAGTAGAGTGGAGCGTCGAACCGGAACATGCCGATGTTGGGAAAGTGAGAACGATCCCTAGACGGGAGAATTACTTGTCAATGTGTGCAGGGAGATTCGACAACGCTCATCACCCTGAAGGTTTAAGACGCATGGAAACTTGCCTGCATTCTTGATACCAGCGCATCTAACAACTCCTTTTTGAGAACGCAAAGTTCGACGTCGTTAAACTTCATGGAGGTGAAAACATCACGAAGTATACTGTCAGTCCGCTTAGCAACAGGTGTGTGCTTAAGTGCGCGATACGCACACGCTTTGAAGCGGACGAACGTTCCTTTCACGATGAATTCATGGTCCTCCAACTTGATGAAATGTTTGATGTCCTCTTAAGGATCCAAACATAAACCGTCAATCACTGAGATATCCTATCGATTGCGTACGGCAATTTCGCAGGAATTTATCATCCTTTTGAGAAATTCAAGTGTATGATTGGATACACTCGCACCGTCAGAAAGACTGGTGGCACCACCGCAGCTCTGATCCGACAATTAAAACGGGCGGTACATCCGTTGACAATAGTCCAGTGGACTTGCTCCCGTAGCCAGTGGTCACAAATTAATACCACCACCCCTTCAAAAATTGTGACGTTATCACGGCAGGCATTGAGGAAGAAAACAGGTAAGAATAGACGTTCTACTTCCTAACGAAAACAGAGACCGGATTAGTTACCCAGTCTCTGACGCTCAGTAACCATCCAAAATTGGATTTGAAGGTGATTGATCTTCCAACCTTAGTTGGAAGAAGTTCGTAAAGAACTACGCGACGATTGGATCTAATAGATCTATATCATGGGTGCGCATGATGAAATCGTGGATATAACGGAACAAATATTCTCGTTACAAGCACGTAACATCGGAAACAAGTACGTTGCCGCTGATAAAACCGAAGTTTAGGGCTTTGAAGCGCAGATCATAGAGTCTCTTAAAGCGACATCTCCTTGATATTATGTGGTTTGTGAAACGCTGAAGTATTCCAGAAGAAGTTCCATGTGAGCTTCCGGAAGATAAAAGACTCGCATAAAATAGACCTCTTGACAGGCTCGAAATATTGCTTTACATGGCAATGGCTTTAACGGTGAGAACAGGCGGGAGCAATCGTTGAGTTTTTTTTGTGGTGAAGTGCTATTGAAAAATTTTGGCCAGCATGTACCAGTGTACAAGTTGTCAAGTCGGAGCGATCGGGTTGGCTAAACAGACGGTGTGTTTTGGACCAATCGTGTGTCTGTAGTGTAAGGTACGCAGATTTAAGATGAGGTACACGGTTTTGCATGTAGTATAAATATTGGATTTTAATTGGTTATTAAATATAGTGTTCGTTTTACATTGGGTTGAGTAAGTCGCCGCTCCGCAGGGGTCATTGGGAGCAGAGGTCTAACACGGTCCCCTCTTGCTCATTTATTCCCGTCCAGGACACAGCTCCACCGGAATTCCCACGACGCGAAGCACTCACTACGTTCACTCACCCTTCAAGCCTCACACGTTTGGAACGCGTTATTCTTTTTCGTATTTTCTGGGTCTCCACATTGCGATCTGCGATCTGCCCCAGATATTGGTTGGGTTCCTCATTGCTGTGTGCAGTAAAGCCCCAAGTTTCTATTGTCTGGGTTCCTCACTCCTGTACGCAGTCAAGCCCCAGAATTTCTATCGGCTGGGTTACTCACTACTGTGTGCAGTCAAGCCCCGGATTTTTCACGCATTTGGAGTGACTATTTCCGCTCCATTTGCAGATCAGACATATTGGATTATCTTTTCGTTGGTTTTCGGTACAAGTACCCCAGAAGCGGTACACCCATATCGGTACCTACCACGGTCCCTACTAAGCGACGGTCCACAAGTTGGACGTCTGGGCGCGATGTTTGTTACGTTCCGGACACTTCGGTGTTCGATTTTAAACTGGGCTCAACCAGAACCAAATATAACATCGCCATCCTTTCCAACCAATAGCACGCAAGGCGATAAGCGTTCCTTGCGTCCTCTCCATAGGGAATCCATATCAAAACTTGTAAAATACAAACTTTGCGAAAGATCACGGTGATATCCACGGTCACCAAGTGATCCGGGCACGCGCACCATTGTGGTGGAGTCCAGTTCGAAATCAAACACCGAAGTGTCCAGAACTTGACAACCATCGCGCCCAACCGACCAACTTACGGGGGGGGGGGGTACCCGCGAACCTTCGCCTGTGTGCCAATAGGGCGACCGATCAGCACTGCAGGACGACGAGTCCGATTTTTCTTCATTCATCTCACCTTGTGTACCCATTGGTGTAGTGGTTACACACTCGGTGGACCGTCGCTTAGTAGGGACCGTGGTAGGTACCGATATGGGTGTGCCGCTTCTGGGGTACTTGTACCGAAAACCAACGAAAAGATAATCCAATATGTCTGATCTGCAAATGGAGCGGAAATAGTCACTCCAAATGCGGGGAAAATCCGGGGCTTGACTGCGCACAGCGGTGAGTAACCCAGCCAAAAGAAATTCTGGGGCTTGACTGCGCACAGCAGTGAGGAACCCAGTCAATAGAAATTCTGGGGCTTGACTGCACACAGTAGTGAGTAACCCAGCCAATAGAAATTCTGGGGCTTGACTGCGTACAGGAGTGAGGAACCCAGACAATAGAAACTTGGGGCTTTACTGCACACAGCAATGAGGAACCCAACCAATATCTGGGGCAGATCGCAGATCGCAATGTGGAGACCCAGAAAATACGAAAAAGAATAACACGTTCCAAACTTGTGGGGCTTGAAGGGTGAGTGAAAGTAGTGAGTGCTTCGCGTCGTGGGAATTCCGGTGGAGCTGTGTCCTGGCCGGAAATAAATGAGCAAGAGGGGACCGTGTTATCCCTCTGCTACCAATGACTCCTCGCGGAGCGGCGACTTATGCAACCCAATGTAAAACGAACATTATATTTAATAACCAATTAAAATACTATATGTAAACTACATGCAAAACAGTGTGCCTCACCTTAAATATGCGTACCTTACACTCGAGACACACGATTGGTCCAAAACACTCCGTCCGCCTAGCCAACCCGATCGCTCCGACTTGACAACTTGTATACTGGTACATGCTGGTCAAAAATTTTCAATAGCACTTCACCACATGGTCAAGGGGAAGATCAGATCGAAACTAATGATTTTACGACTCCCCATACCGCTCTTGGTGGAGCCGATCGACACAAGGAGCGCTTATCGCCTTGTGCGTGGTTGTGGAAAAGGAAAGCGATGATCGATTTGGACAGGTGGAGGACCAGATCGAGATTAACAAGTTTATTCCTCCCCATAAGGCTCCAACCGGAGCCGATCGGGACTATAGCAAGTCTTGCTATTGTTCCGGCGGTATCAGGACCCTGTTCCTGATCCCATGTATTTCGATGTAAAATTTCATGATGTGAAAAACACTATAGAGGAGTATTACCCTGATTCCCCAAATTACCCACGAAGAAACCCAAGCAGAGGCTCGCGATTCTCTCAGATGATGATGACTTGGAGGAAAAGTCGTCGATCGGTGATGGAGTTGTGGATGACAAGGATGTGACAAAGATGTATTACATCTACGAGTTAAAGAAGTTCATTCACGAAAAAGAGGTAAAGCGAATTGTCAAACCCCTAATTCCGGATCGTCTGCATGGACCAAGAACCGAGCCGATCGACTCGGATTGACCGCTGGAATTGGTGAAGAATTTTATGGCGATGCTAGCCGAGGTTGGGGTGAAGGCGAAGAGCGTTAATGGTGTTGTCAAATTGTTTGAAAATTGATACGTGGAAGTTAAAACTAGCTATGTTGACTCTACATGACCATTTCACGCCATTGGTGGGGGCGGTACGCCGCCCAACTCCCACAATTGCGCTGGAAGCCCCAAACTTCACGAAATCACTTGCCGAACAGTCAATCTCCGATAATAGCTCATGTAGGGGTCGCCACCTTCCTCCAAGTGCTCGTCCGGGTTGGAGGTTGGTGTGGAGCGGGGCCATTAATCACGGTACCAGTCGCACGGAACAAAAAAAGGACGTGCGAAAGCGTGGTGCGGCGTGCCAGTCGGGGCCTCAGGGTCTCCCACAGGCATAGGCATCCCCCAAGATCGATCCAGTCACCTCTCCCGCGACGGAAGGAAGCATGCAATTTGAAGCCATGATGAAGCGTTATGTCGAAAATCAAGGCCGATCACCACAGCGCCCACATGCACCAAGCCGATCGGTCCATAAAAACGACGTTTCTTGTGCAGACGTTGATATGGAGTCGGGAACACCAGCAGACAAGGTGTTTGAAGTTGATGGAGTGGTGCATAAGGCAAACCGCAAGTCGTATCCAATCTCACCGATCGGCAAGTAGCAGCGACTTCGACATGGAGTAGACTAGCGAAATTGACGGTGACTACGGTGGTACGGGCATAGAAAGGGCGCGTAAGGCAAAATTAGCCTCGACGACGGCGTTTGATTTGAATTCGACGGCGATCCCAAGGATTCGCATGGCTGAAACCACTGAGTTGAAGGATTTTAAGGGCAAGGATGCCTTTGAAGAGCAAACCCGATCGTTGTTCAGCCGAACGAAGTACGCCTTCCTCCGTGATCAGACGCCGAACAAAGAACGGTGTCTGATCTTCCGAGATCTGATGAAGGGACCGGCTGCGAATTGGATCCAGCAGTTAAGTCGGGATGTCCGGTCTGATTGGAGTCTGCTGTGAATGGAGTTTGAAAGGAAGTACTGACACTCCGGCTTTTCTACTGCTCGAAGGTATCACCATATGAGGAAGAGGGGCGATGAAACGCCGATCGAGTACCTCCATAAACTTAATGTGGCTGCGATGCGTGCGGGGATCCCGATGAAGGAGACCGTTTCACCGACCGGCGCTTCCCAGGAAAATGTGGGTCACTTTATCAGAACGTTGGACGATGAGAAGTTGGCTGATCAGCTGCCCTTACTGCGTCTTAGGGAAGTGGGAGAAGTGGATCAGACGTTACGTATGCTGCGCCACTCCCTCAGTATGAGGACGAAGGTTGCTGTCGGATCGAACCGATCCCGATCGAAGGTGCAGGATGATCATGTGAAGAGACCTGCGACCAGACCGGTAAGAGCGTTCAGAGCGATCGTGGCTGATGTAATCACCGGGTCGGAAGAGGAGAGCAGTGGTTGGTCCAGCCTGGAATCAGACGAGGAACAGTTCCGTCACATTTTCTTCGACCATTCTGCATCAAGAGATCGACCAGTGTCACGCAGTGCCGAATGGAATGCAGGAAACGGCAACAGGTCGGACCCGGATTTGCCATACAAGAAGTACTCACACTGCGGGTCGACCAAGCACGATGATCGGGTCTGCTGGCGAAGAATTACGTGTAAGAAGTGTGAAAGACGCGGCCACCCCACCGATCGCTGTTTGTTTGAATGCAAGGCATGTGGAGAAATTCAAGAAGATGGACAGTGCAAGATGGAGCAATTTTTTAACCGGATGCACGAGTGGTATGTACCAGACAAGCATGTGGGAATGTTGCCGCCTGATGTGGAGTATATGTTAAACTAGGTCGCTCGCCAGGTTGGAATATGGGTCGAGCCGAGCGATCTACGTTTAGCACTATGCATATGTCGGAAAAGGACTATCGGACAAGGAAGTTGTGGGGACCAGGGGCGATAACTGTGTACCGACGTTTGTGGAAGGCGGAAGCCGAAGCGATTACGTACGAGTTACTAACATCGGTAACAAACCACCGATGTTAGGCAACGGTACGATCGTCGGTATGTGGCTAGCCGAAGCAA
>CM047583.1:1196843-1222442 GCA_026184515.1 Peronosclerospora sorghi | reverse complement strand
CGGTCACCCGATCGGTATCCAGGCGAAGGTTCGCGGGGTACCCCCCCCGTAAGTTTGTCGGCTGGGCATGATGGTGGTCAAGTTCCGTACACTTCAGTGTTCGGTTTTGAACTGGACTCCACCACACATACAGGCAACGGAATGGATGTCACGTCGTTCATTTGAAATGTTATCGTGGCGGAAGTTACCGGAACCGCTTAAATTTAACCGAGGAAAAAAGGAGACGCCTAACCTCGAGGGTCTTGTCTGGCTGTCGTTCCTAGTAGTCGCGATAGATGATGAAAGCAGGTTGTGGAAGCTCAAGGTGTGCAGCGGAGCTCATAATATGAGAAGATGGTGTGAACTCTCATTTCGAGACGTCACACGCTGCCCAAAATGGGGAATCTTGTCCGTCCATGCCGCAACAAGCATCTGCTTATATGGGAAGACCCATGTAAAAATGAAATTTTTTAAATTTAATTATTTTAAAAGATCGTATGCAACAATATTTTGATAATGATTTTGTAATTTTTTTTCATAAATTTATACAATCAACAATGGGATTCGTTCCAAGCCAAATATTAAGAAACAGAAACGGTAGAGTACATTAGAGATACTTGGGTCTTCCCATATAAGGAGATATTTGTTGCAGCATGGACGGACAAGATTCCCCATTTTGGGCACCGTGTGACGTCTCGAGCTGAGTGTGCACACCGCCTTCTCGAGAATTCCTCCAGCATGTAAAACCTTCTGTCATGCTGCGAAAAGCTATACCAATAGACAACTACGGTAATCGCAGAATATGAGACCCGGCTCCAGCGTGAGCATATGCGCATCTGTAATTTTTCGCAGAAGACTACAGCTGGTCGCATATTTAGGAGGTCAATTTCAGAGTATCCCATTACGCGCTACGAAAAGTGTTCGAACAGTTTGTGCTTGCCAGGAAGCCACCAGACATTTATTCATGTTCAGGATTATTTACAGCAACATGGGGGCTACCCTGCGCTCACCGACTACACCAGCGCATTGCTAAGGAAGAGGTGCTCCAGATGGGAGATTTCCATTCGCATTGGCATCTGAGAAAATCGCCCGCCCCCAAACCCGCTGAAGATCCAGATCCCAGCAAACAGCTTCCTCACATCCTGGAGCAGGTGGCGAACAATTTGCCTAATCATCAACAGATTGCGACAATTGGCAATTGCAAAGCCTTTCTCAGCAGGCACCTGAGGTCGCAAATGAACCTAAAATCACTCATCCAAGGGGCGGCCAAAAAGGGTTTCACAAAGCACGATCCTAGTGGATTCGAATACGTGTAGGGTGCAACTAAGCCAGCGAAGAATCGACGCATTTCGATCAAATACAACCTCAGTAATTTTTCGCCACTTCTTCCAAGGAGGATCAGCAGCTTCCTCACTGCAATTGACGATGTAAATAGTGATGGAAACTGCGGATTCCGTGCAGTAGAGCTCTCACACGACAAACGCTTTTATGAGGATCTCTTCATTGAACTTGGGATAGTCTACAAAATACTGAAGGCTCTAAAGTGGTCTCAAGGACGTAGCAAAGTGGCTCATTGGATGACTATGCCATACTGCGCATATGTCATCGCAAGCATCTACCATTGGCCGGTGGTGAATTTTTCATTGAAAGGTTCATCCACATTTCTCTCAACGAAGAGCGCGCCAAATGAGAGTAGCCCAATCTATATTGGCCTTTTGTAAATCACTACCACTTTGTGAAGTTGGACCTTCTTCTAGGTGTCCCGCACCCAACAATATGCCAATATTCCTTGACGTACGCGAAACAAGCTGCAAGAGCGTGGCAATCCATCGTTAAAGAAGCTTGGACCTTTGAGGAGTTCGACAAAATATTTAAAAATACAGTGGATGATCCATTCCTCTTGGTGGATGATGAAGAGGCCAATAAGACCAGTAATGTGGATAAAAAGGCAGTAGAACAATGCGATTACCTGCTTTTCCTAAAGGATTTCGTGCACAAGAAGCTCACAGACGGTGAGCTGCTTGACTTTTCTAGGATTTGATCTCCTTCGCGCACGCACATCAAGTTGCAGGTCTCAAACACGTGTATTTTCACTGCCTGATCTCCTCCTCTCTCAGTTTCAGGTCGCAAAAACCATGCCTGATCTCCTACGCGTTATGTTGAAGGCCGCAAACATGGGTATTTTCAATGCCTGATCTCTTCCAGATCATGTCATAGGTTGAAAAGCATTGTTAAATTCTCCGCAAAACTGCAAAAATGGCAGCAATTGGTAACTACATTCAATACATGCAACTGTTTAAACGGCATGCTTCCCTGGACTTTGACAACAACCAATTAATGGAGCAAGTCATAACCCAAACTAGGATAGTTCTCCTCTTCCTCCTCTTCCTCCCCTTCCTCCTCTTCCTCCTCTTCCTCCTCTTCCTCCTCTTCCTCCTCTTCCTCCTCTTCCTCCTCTTCCTCCTCTTCCTCCGCTTCCTCCGCTTCCTCCCTCCGGTACGCCCGACAAACCCCTTATAATGCCTCGCTAGATCTATGCAAAAAGGTCGAACATTCATCCCTCCCGCTTCTCCTACATCCGTTTCTACTGGTTTTCCCTCCCGTCCTCTGTTGAAAAATTGTCGGTACCGGTGGTACTTAATTGGTACAGTATTTGACCGGTACTGATGTGGCCGGAGTGAAGTGGCCGGCGTGAGTTGGCCGTCTATGAGCATTTTTTCATTGGACAAAAATCGCAGTGGTTTGAAGTCGTTTATATATGCATGTAATTATAATTAAAGTTTAGGACTAAATCTTTAATTATAATAATGCACTTTTTCCACAAAAGATCTCAGCCCCGGCACCCTGAACTTACACTCAGGCCGCCCTTCCTACAAGCGCTTACGACACCAGGCACTGACCGGCTTGAGCTTTAAAACAAGTTGTCCGCACGCGCCCCCAATTCTTGTCAACTTCCCACAGGTTATGAGCCCAAAGGGACACGGGGGCATCGAGATTTTACGATTATAACTGATGGAGGTTACGATCTAAATTATATTGATTGGCTGTTACGCCCTAAGTTTATTTCGATTGGACTTCGTTCTCGTGGAGATTCAGATAGAAGTCCCCTGCTTATCGAGGGGTATTACTGTCGATTTTGTATTTTTGTGTGATTGATATTTTCTCATCCCGTTAGCATGGAAGAAGAAAAGGGTGATCAAGCAGGTGTTTTAAAGGCACCGATTTATCAGATGAATAAGATAAATAAGAGACTTGAGATAATGGAATAAGAGCGATTTCAAGCGTCCCGTAAATCACCTGTCTCTAGGAAGGGCATACCGGTTGCAAGGGGAGAGAGTCCCTTGATGGAAATCCTGAAAAGTTTGTTCCGTTTGGTCGTCAGATGACCATGAATGACTTGGCCTGTGAAGAAGTCATTGAGCGCCCAGGTATGCAGCATGCGGGAGCGCAGATTGCATGCCAAGGCGTACCATTAGTTTATCGCGGTGTGAATAAAATTAATCCACCACCTGGAAATGTGTTCGCAAATCAAGCTGCATATCAACAAGGTGCAAAGATACCAAAGCTGACTATTCAAAAGTTTAAAGGGGCAGAGGTTTACCCTGGACTTGGGTCTGGATTCCAGCAATGGCCATTTTTCTTCATAGAAGCCCTGGAAATTGCTGAACTGACATCGGGATTTACATGAACAGAACGTCTGAAAGCAAATAAGCTTGGAAAATATTTGGACGGAGCAGCCGACCAGTATTTCATAGCAAATACTGGTACTTAGTGGCGGTGCTCTACGAATTTAAATTACTTGCTGGAACAAATGTGGCGTGCGTTTAAGGTGAATATATCGAACCAACAAGCGACATGACTATTTGCAGCGGAAAAGGATCCTAGACGAACTTGGAACAAACATTTCTTGTACTTGGTCACACTAGCTCGTGAGAGTAATTCAAGTGAGCGACTGATAGTCGAAAACCTTGTGAAGTACGCTGCACCAATCCTGAAAATTGCTATGATGGTTCGTTATGACCCGAACAGGGTGGATTACATCCAACACGCCCAAGAATTGATGGCATGGGAACAAGAGATTGAAGAAGACAGCTTCAAAGATAAACGAACATCAAGAATTTCAGTAAACACCGTAAATGAAGGAAGGCGCAAGTTAGTATGCTATGGATGCGGTGACGAAGGACACAAGCGTTAAGATTGCCAAAAAAAAGCCACAAGGAAGGGCAAGAAGGCGGGTAAAAGACTCGCAGTGGAAATGGAACGCTGTATCTGCTGACCGCAACGGAGGCGGAAAAAGACTTTTCTGGGACTGTTGCCCAAAATAGGTTGTCGACCGAAGAAAAATGGATAGTCGACAGTGGAGCTAGCCGGCATTTAGTGTCTGATGAAGGGTTCTTGGATGGAGCAAAGGACTGTGAAACTGGCGAGTACTTAAGACTCCCAGATGGAGGTTCCCTGATGGTCACGAAGTTTGGAAGAGTATGTCTGAAGAGCACCCACGACCCATCGTCAACCATCACGCTCAAGGAGGTTTATTTCGCCCCGAATTTGAAAAGAAATATTATTTCTCTTGGATGTCTGAGGAAAAAGGGGTGCATATTAGCTGACAATGGAAAGAACATGTCCCTTACGTTAAATGGGGATGTATTGTTCTATGTTGACGTCCGTAGTTCGATTTTTGAAGCAAATTTGGTATTAAAAAAGGGAATTGTTAAATGTACGCCAATAATTTGTTAAATGTACGCCCTGTTAAATGTACTCCTTTTCAGCCTTAGGTAATATGATGGAACAGTCATGTGCTAGTGAGACATTTTCGCAGATGGATAAATCTATGGATAAAATTTGTTATACAGATTTTATCCAGAGATTTATCCATCGATCTCGCGGGAAGAATCATTTGTGTTAGACACCATGCTCCCGCCTGAAGAAAAGACATACGACACCTACAATGACTTATTCACATCTGTGAAGCGGTTTTACCACACTCAAGGATACACCATTACAGCCAGGAACTCCACCGGTAAAGGTCGCAAAGTCTGGCTGAAATGCAGTAGAGGGGGTCCTACCAGACAAGTTGCAGAGGCAGATCGTCAGCGTAAATGATCTTCTGGACTCTGTGATTGTAAATTTCTGCTATATGCTAGAGTCAAGAAGGACGGTTTGTGGTATTTGTCGGTCAATGAGGGCAATCACAATCATCCAGACGATCTTGACATTGCTGGGCATGCTGCGGCACGCCGTCTGACGGAGGAGCAAAGGCAAGTGGTGAGGACAGGAATCAAGGCCGGCTCCGCACCACGAGATGTTTTGACTGGCTTAAGGTTGAATTAAAAGGATGTTTTGGCTCATTCCCGCACTATCTACAATGAGCAGGCCAAACTCAGGAAGGAGGAGCTTGGCAGGCGTGAACCTATTAGGGCGTTGATTGACGAGCTGAAAGAGAAAAAGTATCGTTTCAAGTATGAAACAGATGCTCAGGACAGAGTCACGCACTTGTTCTTTGCCCATCCTATCACTATTGATCTCCTTCATCAGTATCCGCACGCGCTTTTGGAGGATTATACATACAAAACGAATCGCTTTGGTATGCCCTTGCTGCATGTTGTCGGTCTTACCAGCGTGTACTACTCCTTTTCTGTATGCTCCGTGTTCATGAAGAATGAGGACAAGGCGGCTTACAAATGGGCACAGAACGGATCGCAGAGTTATACACACCGACTGAGCACCACCCATCACCTTCGGCTGCCCACCCATTGTCTATCGCAACTGATTGGGACGACAGGCTTTTGGCCGCAGTCGATGAAGTCTTCCCACTCTACAAGAACTTACTCTGCAGGTGGCATATATCCAAAAATCTCCTGAAAAATTGCCGTAAGCACTTTGACAATGTGGAAGACTGGGAAGAGTTCAGAAAGAAATGGAGCGAGGTACCGGTAATTCACTTATGCCGCGCTACTGAAGACTCATATCCCTTCTATTTATTATATAGTTTAGGATGCGACCGAGGAGGGTTGGAATCAAGCCTGGGCCGATTTCAAAGACAAATAAAGTGACATACCGGAAGCGATGGCCTACATAGACAAGCAGTGGATTCCGTTCAAAACACGATTCGTATCGGCGTGGACCAAGCTCGTTTTGCATTTTAACAACGTGAACACATCACGCGTGGAAGGGGCGCACAGCGTGATCAAAAATTATCTCAAAGTATCAACTCTGGACTTATGGGATGTCTGTGGACGTCTAGAAATGGCAATGCGCAACGCGGTCGGTGAGTTAAGAGCAGCTATTGGTAGCAATGATTTCAAGGTTTGGAGTGATCACGAAGATGGGTTTTATTCTGGGGTTGTTAAGCTTGACTCTGCTTATGCGCTCCACGAGGTTCATCGTCAAATGGAGTTACTGGACGATCTCCTCGTTGCATCGCAATGCGCAGTAGTTTTCATAACTACAATGGGTCTGCCATGCGTACACACGATTGCTGCGCGAAAGAGATCCGGGGGTATACTGCACCTTGGCGACTTCCATAAACAATGGCATCTGAAGGCAGTTCGTATCTCAGAGGTGTCGAATGATACTATTGCCAAGGAGGAAAGTACTACCGCATCTATTGAGCTTGATGATTTGATTCAGAAGGTTCAAGAACATACACAACTCTTGCCCCTCATCAACAAACGGCCATACAACTGCAGCTCAGCCAGATGGGTTCCGGCACGTTTCGTCTCTCCAATCCCGCTGCTGCGCGGCCAAAGGGTCGTCCGCGTGGAGCATTAAATTGTCTCCCGCCAGGAAGCTTATCCAGAAGACGCAATTCCACCCTGAGAAGTCCATATGCATTCGAGGTGGTGGAGGAATCAACTGGTAGAAAGTGTGGCTCGTGTGTAAAGCGAGGAACTGGGCACAACGCGAGAACTCGCCCAAATCCGAAACTACAAAGGCGCTCATTTTCTGAGTAGCAGTAGCACATCATCGTCTTCAAGCGACCAGGACAGTTCGGACGCCGACTAGAGTACCTCTCGCTCGAGCGTACGAGCTATCATTGGTTTAGCGGTAGGGGCGGCGGTTTGGTAGGCAGTTGGAGAGGCGGTTGGGGTCGCGGTAGGGGCGGCGGTGGGGGTGGCAGTTGGGGTTGCGGTAGGGGCGGCAGTTGAGGAGGAGGTAGGGGCGGCGGTAGGGGAGGCAGTTGGGGTAGCGGTGGGGGTGGCAGTTGGGGATGGCGAAGTGGCGGTCGCGCGAGATGTCGAGGAAGAAGAGCATCGACGGCTCGTGTACCAATGCAAGACGCGGCGTCGCTTTACCTTCCATGGAACGTTGAAGCCGCATCATTCGAAACATGTCGACGCGCACCCGCGTGGCAGCTCATCGCCCGCGGGATCGCCTTATCCGCGGCTTGGCGCCGCCTCTTCCAAGTATGCAAGCATGAAACACTATGGCATGAGTTCCAGTCGATTGGTGCATGGACGGAGCGTGCCACTGATGCAGTCGCCCGGCCCGGACTTTCATCCGTCGATTATCTTTATCGACTGTCCACCGTAAAAAGATAGAGAGAGAAAAACACATACGATAGGGGACGTGCGAACTCGCGAACGTGTTCGTCTTAACTAGGGTCAGTGGTGTGGCGCAGCAGATAGCGTATGATTGAGATCACGAGAGTCGACGCTGCAGGAAGTAAATTTATAAGGGCTAAAGTGAATAAAGAGTTGATTGAGTGGATAGCATATACTACTAGTCTCTAAAGTGTCACGTTTTTGTCCCTTATCTTAATGATAGTGTTAGGTGCATTTTTGGACGGAAAAGTATCCAGTCGAACACACTTTAGTGACGTACGGGTGGCAAGGATAAAATTTCTTGAAGAGGACGTTGGCACGTAATCCGCCTCTTAGATCAAACACAATTCGCGACGAACGGACCTACTTATAGTATTTTTTTAGTTGCGATGGGAAAGATGCGAGTTCTACAAGAAGACGTTTCGGCAAAGTTGCTGCTATTACCTGGAGAATGATTCGAAAATGTTTTCGTTCCAGCTATGGATGAGAAACCCATGTCGCTATCGGATGTGTCACACACCTCTCTGAAATACTTACCCTGTTTAAACTTGAACTTCAAAAAGTTCAAGATCATACGATGCTCCTGTTATATACCTTCCTCTCTAAAGCTTTTATGTTTCTAGATAGGTTGGCACTGTCTGAGACGTTGCACCAGTCCAGTGGATAGAGCGTTGATTGAGCCAGCTCGTGGCATACTCCATCACCTCCTTCTTCTCGGGTTCATTATAGAGACAATGAAAGAGTCCTGGGAATAATTTCAACTCCTTGTCCTTGTTCGCTATCCGCTGCATAAAGTCTTGTACACAGTCCACACTTGTAACTTTATCTTCGGTTCCTTGCAGTGCGAGCATATGCACGTTACAAAACGTGCTCTCTTCGTCCTGAATGTCTCGATGTCGCTGCAATTGCGCCATCCCGTAACTCATTTCCATCCCCATGCGTAAGGTTAGGCTTTCCGTTACATTTAGGGGATCGGCCATATAGTCGCGATAAAAGTCGGGATCACGTGTTAACGCGTGAAAGTTCACTCCGGGTACCACCCGCGCGGTGGGAAACATCCACCCAACTGGATCGGAGACGAGCTCAATCATACGAAGCGTTAGCGTATACTCGACCGCGATGGCAGGCGAGGCCACGATGCAGCCACGAAAATCATTTTGGCCGGATAAAATCGTATGCAATGCCACTAACGCACCAAACGAAATCCACATGATGATGAAGGAGAGTTCCGTGTTGCCGGGGGGACCATTTTATCCAATACCGAGCGTTTGGCGGTCGTTAGGAACTCGTTCCTATCACCCACAAAATAGTGAAACTTGGACCCGTGCGCGCGCAGGCCCGGTCTCTCACATTCACTCTTACCGTGACCTAACATATCGTACGGACACGCCATATCCATTTATACACAAGTGTCGATAGACGTGTCGAAAGCGTAAAGAGTGTTCGCCAATCCCGTGTAGAAAGAGGGCAACGCCGCGAAGAACGACGTGAGCGGGCGGGAACGTGGCACAGTAGAAGGGTTTTCGGCCACGACCGTTGATAAAGACGCCGTCAGTATAGCGTTGGTCCTGTCGGATGGAAGAAGGATGATGAACGTTTACAAGCTTGATCTTCATTTCGCAGATCAAGTTTGTAAAGTCTTCTTTACTAGAAGAGAGGGGCGTACATTTAACAAAATTAGTTTATGTTTTCAAAAGGGCGTACATTTAACAAATTATTGGCGTACATTTAACAATTCCCTTAAAAAATTATCGAAGTATGATCTCGGAATTTAAAGACACCGTGATGAATGTTGCTGAAGGAGGTGATGTTGGCACACAGGAAGAAAGCCTGTACATTTCCACTTACGACTAGGTCACCTCGCCTTCGACACCATTGAAAGGATGGCCAGGGACCCAAGGTCAGGAATCCAGCTTTCGGACCATAAACGGCCGAGAGCGCTGACCTGTGCCGAGGTTAAGGGGGCGTGAAAGCCTCAGCATAAAAATATTGCGGTAGAAAACGCCAAGTATGGAGTCTAATTAGGAAAAGAAGTCAGAAGATGCGGTCACGAAGCCAAGTGATTCACAGATCCGAAGATCAAGTAGAAAATCGTACAAAGCGCCGAAGGGTATAGCATACGAAGCTGTCAAGCGGAAGAAGAAACCGAGACGGAATTCTCGCAGGAACGAGTGCAGAAAAGGAGTACTCAAGACAAGGGTGCAACATAAGAAGCCGACAAGCTGAAGAAGAAACCGATAAGGAAATTTCCGCTGGAAAGAGCGAAGGAAAAGAGTACCAAAGGCGAGGTTGCAGATAAGACAGATGAAAGAAGTGTATTAGTCGCGTATGCAGTGTCCGAAGTGAGTGACACATGTGGAGCATATCACCCGGCTCCTGACCGAAGTCATACGCCAGGAACATCAAAGGTCGAACGCAGACATGTGGGCTAATCCTGAGGCAGAAAAACTCAGATCCCTGGAAGAAATGGGGACCTGGGAAGTAAAAACGAAAGACAATCATGTTACGGTTGTCGGTATATACGTGGATGAATTAATCGTTACCGGAACTTCGCAGCAAGTGTGGAAGATTTCTTTCGTGACACGAAAACACTAGAATTGAAGGATGCTGTCGAAAAATTTCTTGGGATGCGAGTTATGGGTGACCCCAGGTAAGGCTATACGATCGATCAAGAAAATATGATTGATGAAACGCCAAGAAAGTATGGTTTAGAGCATGCTAAAGCTGTACGAACACCGATCGCGCGTGAAAATTATTGCGAAGACTCAAGTGAACTACTGGCCGAAAAAACTGATGGAAATTTACCAAACGTGAAAGAGTTTAAGTCGATTGTGGGGAGTCTGTTGTGGTTGTCGAGGAGCAGTCGGCCTGATATAGCTTTCGCAGTCCATCAAGTGACGATAGAAACTCACGCGCCGACATGTGCAGATTACAAGATGGCGAAGCGTATACTACGCTATCTAAAGGGTTCCAAGGGTATGAAGTTATCGCTGAAGCACGATGAAGGGTTATCGTTGCCGATACGCATTGTGGCGTATACTTACGATGATTTCGGATCAGATACAAGTGATCGAAAAAGTGTCAGCGCTGTGGTCACGTATGTAAATGTTATTGTGGTTGGATGGAGCTGCAAGAAGCAGAGTTCAGTTGCACTTTCCACTGCCGAAGCTGAATTTGTGGCTGCTGCAGCAGGTGGAAAGGAATTGCTAGGGCTACAAGAACTGTTTGGAGAGGTTGTTCTTATAACAATCACACCTATGGTTATACACATTGACAACCAAGCTGCAATAAAACAACTGGAAAGTGAAAGCAGCGCATCTAGCGCTAAGCACGTAGATGTGAAATTAAAGTTTCTGAAGGATTACGTGAAGAAAGGAGCCGTGAAGCCTACTCATGTTGCAAGTGATGTTATGGTGGCTGATCTCCTAACGAAGGTGTTGAATGCACCAAGAATTGTGGAATTACTCAAGAAAATTGGTTTATTTAAAACTACAGCGTTTTCGGAAGGAGTGTTGGAAAAATGGTCGGTACCGGTAGTACTTGTTGGTACGGTATCTGGACGGTACTGAGGTGGCCGTCGTGAGTTGGCCGTCCATAAACATTTTTCATTGGACGAAATCGCAGTGGTTTAAAGTTGTTGGAAAACTGATCGGTCCCGGTGGTACTTAATTGGTACAGTATTTTTTATTTGACCGGTACTGATGTGGCCGGCGTGAAGTGGCCGGCGTGAGTAGGCCGTCCATGAGCATTTTTTCATTGGACAAAAATCGCAGATGTTTGAAGTCGTTTTTATATGAATGGAAATATAATTAAAGATTAGGACTAAATCTTTAAATATAATAATACACTTTTATCTTTCAACTTTCTCCCCAAAATATCTTCAGCCCCGGTACCCTGAACTTACACTCAGGGCGCCCTTCCTACAAGCGCTTACGACACCAAGCACTGAACGGCTTGAGCTTTAAAACAAGTTGTCCGCACGCTCCCCCAACTCGTGTCAACTTCCCATATCCTCCGCAAAGCCAACTCATCTGTTAAAATGGGAGGACACTTAGTAGACATTTCCAGGGTAAGACCAACTTGGAAAATATGTAGCTACAGCACAGAAACGACGCCCGTAACTTCTCCCGATGTACCCTGGAGTGGCACGTCCACTCCAGCGTCAGTAGTTATACCTTCCTTCATGCTGGAGTCTGCGTATGGCTGCTGGTTTGGTTTCTGCTGCTGATGGGGCGGCGGGAGGCGCCATTTCTATGTCGGTGGTGTCATCGTCCAACTGCGTGGGCGGCTCATCTGCTTGCTGGTCCTGGTGTTCCACATGCCTGTCCTGGAGAAGCACATCATCCTGCTGCTGCTCCTGCGCCGGTGCTACTTGGTGCTGCTGTGGTCCAGCGGGTGCGGCATAAAAGCACAGGAAGCGAAGACCAGGGAGCAGAGGAACAGCAAGGGTGCACAAAGGAACAGCAGTGTGGGAGCAAAGGAAGAACATCTATTGAGCAGTGCAGCTTGCCCTGCCGTGGCCAGGACTAAGGGAGTCCTTATCGTGACCCCACGGAGAGAATGAGAGCAGGAGACCACGCTCCTCGTAATCAGCAGCCAAAAGGAGCAAAGTTGTTCCAAGCCTACCTGCAGATCAGTCTCTCAGCGTGCTGCACATTTCAAGTCACTGTTGGATCTCCTGCTCTGCTCTCCTGCTCTCCTCTTCAAGCAATTGATGCAGGGCGGTTGACCTTGGGGCCAGGGGGGGGTGCTGGGGTTCGGTACTACCGTTTGCTGGGTAGGCGGTAACCCTTGAAAGAGGTGGGGAATGGGGGAGTTGGTGCTTGAGAAGCGCAGCGTCTGTGGCAATAGACAAAGTGTCTGTGGCAATAGACAAAACGTCTGTGGCAATAGTGGCGCCTTTTACAATAAATGACAGCTCAAGAAGTGTCAATACGCAGTTTTTAATCTTTTTCTACGTAATTTACATTTACGTATGTAAATTACGTAAATCTCAAAATTTACATGTAAATTACAATCATGATTCAAATGCATTAGGATTAATTAGGTTTAGCATAAACCTAGATCTCCTAAAACACGTTTTAATCAACTTTGACTTTATTACCCTTTTTATCATGGCAGAATTTGATAATGACCGCCTCGGATACATTTCCAATAGTTTCCCACACCACTTTCTCCATTGTCAACCCATTCATTGCCCATGTCCCCAGTCCTCCCTTCGCGTGCTGCGCGTCGCTAACCCATCGGATTCGACCGCTCTTTCATACTTGGAATCCTTGTCAAAGACCACCTTGTTACACAGCGTGGCACAGTGTTGAAGTATTTAGTAACCGCGTCGAACTCACGTTATAGCTGTGGGGGAACGAAAGAGCTCGTTGTCGTACACGAGTTGGGCGACAGTCATGATGTTTTGGGTCAATGGTTCCGTTTTGTCCGACCAAATGAGCTCAAAGTCTCGACTTTCTTCGAGGTTCTTGACCAATACGGATTTGTGAAACATTTCATTTGCTGTTATACTTAAACAGACCACCACGATCGCCAGAATCCCGTCCAGGACACTCGCGACAATGATGTCAATGATGGAGACAACGTTGGTCATGAAATCTACCTTTAAAAAGACGCAATGATGAAAAATCTTGCTGCCAATCCGACGGAGAGAATGTGGACAAAACGGTTCATCATGGGGGCGTCATGTACTGCCCCGTAGTCGTCGCATGCGCTTGCAATCCGTCGCTTGACTGTATCGTCCTCTGCTCGGACCACGCCTATTCGTACATCTTGTTCAGTGCTCCGTATAGGGTATGTTTCCAAAAAAACAGTTTTAGCATGCTTGACAGGTAACCATTTGTTAAAAGTATATTTTTTGGGGAATGTTAAATCGACCCCCAAAATTGTTAATTCGACCCCCCCCCGCCCATTTCTACACATCGATTTAATAATGCCCTTTTTATATATAAAATAGAGTCGCCCTACCCTCACCTCCCCGGCACCCCCACGTGACTTTCGACCAATAGAGGTGAATATTGCTACTAATAATAAAAGTATCAAGGTCCAGACTAGGGGCATACCCCACTTTTGCTAGGGGCACACCCTCGTCGAAGCGGGTGTGAATGATCGGTAGGTGGACAGCGCGTATCGCTCGGCTATGAGTGTACAATCGTCTTTGGTGATGCACCCAATTAACACATTTGGGTCCGATGAGCAGAAAGAAAAGGTAGGTGACATAATTCGGCTGATAGTAGCTAAAAATTTCATTACTTCAAGTAACGGATTTGTTTTCGCCCAATGTTTATGGTTGACTGACAATATGCAGTACTTGCCTCGTCTTGCTACAGGCGAAATCATTGGTTGCTTTGGTTTAACGGAGCAAAATCACGGCTCGGACCCAGCATCGTACGCTGTTGCTGTCGGATGTGATCAAAATCTAGATGTATCACACGTGTCCTCTGTAAAAATTGACTAGAATGGAGACGCGCGCTAAGCTCAACGGAAATAAGTACGTGCTCAATGGTTCGAAAAACTGTATTACCAATGCTCTAATCACGGACGTTTCCTTGTCTGGGCTAAACATGAAGAGGGTGATATTCGTGGCTTCATCTTGGAAAAGGTGCGTGACGTGCAGTTTTTTTTTGCTGCTTGATATAGCAAAGCTGAGTGACTTTTTATTCAGGATTTTCCGGGTTTGTCAGCTCTATACATCGAAGACAAGGCAACCCTCATGACGTCTTCTACTGGCATGATTTTTCTGGAAGATGTCGAAGTTCCAAAGGAAAACATGTTGCCCAAAGTAAAGGGCCTTAAGGTATGTTCTGGCCC
The DNA here is from genome assembly GCA_026184515.1 of Peronosclerospora sorghi. Taxonomy (NCBI): domain Eukaryota; phylum Oomycota; class Peronosporomycetes; order Peronosporales; family Peronosporaceae; genus Peronosclerospora; species Peronosclerospora sorghi. The sequence goes on along the minus strand of CM047583.1, from coordinate 1,208,103 downwards.
CATTCTACGTCACTTTATTTTCTCATGTTTTCTTATCCTCGGATAACTGCAGGGTCCATTTACTTGTTTAAACAGTGATCGTTATGGAATGTCGTGGGGAGCTCTGGGCGCTGCATGTACGGAAATTTTTTTTACGAGCTATATGTGTGGTGGAGCGGCTGATCAAAGTTTTTGAGCCTTGATCAGGCGGTACCACGGCGCCCGGACTGCCGACTGACGAAGGGGTCCTCCGGTTTTCCTTGACTGCTTGTGTTTCTGCTCACCTTGTGTACCCGACGGCTTAGGCGTGGGTCGCTCTCCAGGCGGCGGGGATGGCACACTACAATTTTTTGTGGCAAGACTGAGTTGACTTGTGGTGAGTCGACTGATGCGATCAGGCGATGATCAGGCACAATCAAGCTTGAACCACGTGCGATCATGTATGATCAACAGTGATCAGGCTTGGGCAGGTACTAAGAGTCGTCGATCAGCGGTTATCAGACTCGATCAGGCGCGATCAGGTGCTAAAAGTCGCTGATCAGCTAGTTGGCGTGAGTTGCGAGCAGCTGAGTGCGGGTCGCGAGTCGCAGCGTGTCGATCAGGTGATGATCGGCGAAGGGGTACTCGATCAGGGAGCGGAAATCTTCACTGCCCGATCACAGAGCCTCTTTAAGCTTAATCCGTCAATAGAATACCCAAAGTACCTTGTATTCCAAACTTAAGCTGTAGAGGAGGGTCGATAAGCGACGGGTTGATCGACGATTTCCATTAAAATCCGCCTAGTGTTCCCGTGGGGCGCAGCCGAACACTAGGGGCAAAAAACGTGGCCCAATAGGGGAAGAGGTGAGAGCGCACTGCTCGATCACGTTCCCGAGACCAAAAAACCTTTAAAAGAAAAACCGCTGACACAGCGGGCGGAGTTGCGGGTGAGTTCTCACACTCTACGCCTACCGGTGGGCCAAAAACGCACTCAGTGCTCCCGCCCGGGACGTAGAGGTATTGATTAGAAGAAGGGAGGCCCTAAGTTGCCGTCCTTGTAAACGATCAGCCCGATAGTACGCAAAAGGAGAACTTTATTATTGCTTATATCCTAATATCTACCAAAAATAATATCAACCAATCAGAACTACCCATTCCTACGCATTTTGTCGACCATTCGACCGCTTACCTTCGGGTTACCGTCAGGTAACCGTGCCAGTTGTCGAATCGTCTGAGACGTCCTATACACGCCTCGTCCCTGTCCGCCAACGTTGTGTCAACAGTTGTACCGTCTGGGGTTCCAACTGTGGTACCGATTGTGGTGCCCACTATCGTACCACCTTTTGTACCGACAAAATTTGTGGTACCCTCTACCACAGCTACTCCTATAGGGGTGTCTATAAATATGCCCCTAATTACGTACCAATTTTACGGTACGCTTTACCACAGCCGCCCCTGAACCCCGTCCCAGCCGGACAGCGGTTGGGGCGCGGGTCGATCATACCGTTGTCACGTTGTCACCTATTCGTCATGATAGCCTCGATCATGGTCGACATCCATCAACCATGACGTCATGCGTCATGCAATCTGCACCCATCAATCTGCCCTTTCTCCTTCGAGCGAGCCGCAGGTGAGCAGAGCGTTGCCACTTATTCAGACGTAGCGTCCCCGATCAAGCCCTCGTGATCATCCATTCTTGTACTTCTTCTGCGAGGTTGATCATGGAGATAACCACAGGTGGCAGCTCATCGCTCGATCGTTCCGCGGTCGACAGCTTGGTCTCCGTGGTCCACCAGGCCTACGCGCAGCAAGAGACCATACACGCGCTGCAGGAGACGATTCGGGCACATCAAGAGACAATTTGCACGCAGCAGGAGGAAATAGTCGTGCTGACCGACTCACTTTCCGTGCTTGAAGACTCCACCCGCCTACAACAGAAGCGGCACGAGTGTGTCGCACGTAAGCTCGCCGACCGCGAGCAGCAGATCGAGTGGTTCCGTGAGAGAGCCGCACCCCTGCGCGACCTTGTCCGCACACCGTTAGCAATCTCAAGTCCCGACTGAAGACATCCGAAGAGACCCTGGCCGAACAGCAAGGTCAGATACGTGATCTGGAAGGTGCCCAGGCCCGGGACCGGTATCTGCTGTCGGTCCGCGAAGAGACCGTCGATCATCAGGCGCAAGAAATTTCGCGTCTTGAGGCATCTCAGGATCACGAAACGCTCGACCGACTCCGTCAGCGCCTGATCGCAGTGCAACGTGAACGCGACCACATTCTGTCAGAAAACCAGCGCTTGTCCGAGCAGCTGGCTAAGCTTTCCTCCAAGGCTCGCAAACGAAAGATCCAGCGTGATCGTATCCGGACGGAGCATGGGAAAAACCTCCAAAAGATGAACAACCTCGCCAATGCTCATGCTCGAGCCGACGAGTTATATGCACGTCTTGACACGGTGTCGGCCGACAGGGCTGAGCTGGAGCGACAGCGTACTCAGAATTCCAAGTTGAAGGGAGAACTTTCGGCGGCGCGGTGTCGTCTCAACCACGCATCTGCGGAGCGCGGCGCACTGCGCCTCGAGTTGCGACGCGTTCAGGATGAGGCGGAACAACTGCGGGCTCAATTCTCCGATGTCCAGACCATGTTGGCGGGTGTAGCATCACACCTGCAAATCCCTCCGAGCGCCGGTTCTACTAATGCGGGGATTAACTCGGCTGCCAGCCTGTCTGCTGATTCGGGTGGTCCGTCTATAAGATCCTTAATCCGACGGGCCTCTTCACCCAAAAAACGCGCTCGGCGCTCACAATCCACCTCCCGGTCCAAAGGACAACGTCCGGCCTCTGCCGTTTCCGGAAAGAAGGAGCTGTCATACGACATTAGAATCCACCTGGTCGGCCGGATGATACCAAATGACGTGATCTGCGCTCAAAGTCTACCTCCCGGTCCAAGCGGCAACGTCTGGCTCCCGATATTCTCGAGAAGAAGGAGCTATCACACAATGTTTATCCGCCTGATAAGCCAGATGACACTGAAGGACGCGCTCGGTGCTCGCAATCCACTTCTGTAGCCGGTTCGTATACGCACGGTGCGGCTAGCGCACAGAGGAAGACTCTTCCTTAAAGCGGTAGATACCTCTACTTAGCCGATACGCCCTTATAAAGGGCTTAGTAGGAGATATCTCCTACTCGGGGACAAGATTCCCGGGTTGGTTTACTACGTAGCCTTAACGGCTGTGTTCCCTTTACGGGGTGTAAGTAAAGGGAGGGCTCCCTCTTACCTACGACACTCACTGCACGCGCGACCGGTCGAGGTCGCGCGTCTGCTATTTAGAGTGAAATGGAAACTGAATATATTTAATATGTAATTAGCCTAAATTAATTTAAACTAATGTAAGCTATATGTAATACTAAGTAGAATATACCCAATTCGTACCTAGCTAAAATGTAATGTACACACCTGTGTACCGACACGTGGATGGCTGACACACCACCACCCAAGGGCTCATGCCCTCATTGGTTAGAATAACCAAAGGTTCGAAACCTTTCAAACCGGTCAATACTGACCTCAACCGTAGTGTACTCATGTACACCAACACTAAATGTAACTCGAATGTAACCCCGTTACATCCTCCCAGTCCAAGCGGCCACGTCTCGCTCCTGCTTTTCCTGATATGAGCTGGTCACCACATGTTATTTGCCCGCCTGGCCAACCGGATTGTGCCCAAGGTGGTTCTTCGGCTTTACTTGACGCTCAAATTCCGTCCAGTCCCACGATCAGCGAGTGGGGCAGCGAAGGTCCGCCTGATCCAGGCTCTGCCGAAGTCCTTTTTCCCCGGACGGGTGACTTCAAATCGCTGATATCGTTGCCGGGTGAGGCGACTGACGACGCCATCTTGCCTTGGACCTCGGATCAGCTCAGCGGTTTCGATATGGGTAGCGTCTCAGTAAAAACGATGTTCGACTACTTGACACGTCCTGTGCGATGGCTGTTTCCCACCGTCACGGACGCCCCTGCGCCTGATGAGTGGTGAAGTCACCTGATTACCTAATCAGCAGTGGAATTACTGTACTCGCAGCGCCCGTGGGATTGTTTCAAGCACATGCTGCCACTCATCTCGTTCCGCTCGGTCGGCTGGTTTGCTGACTTCGAGGCGCGGTACCAGACATTCCTGGACCATCACGCGCAGGTGATCTGGGAGTCCACCCATTACCTCCACGTGTATCAGGGCCTTAGAGAGCGCGACGCCTTTTTCCGAGAATTTTTCGAGGGTCGACGCCAGCGTAGAAGCCGCGCCGGGGCAGCGTGGAAGAGGATCGTGAGGTTCGTGCTGCAAAGCATGATCAGCGGGGAGTGCGATCTTGACATCTTCCTGGATCCGGCGATTTCACACTGCGCCCGTAAACGCCCCTTGAAATACGCTCCGGCGGAAGATGGCACCATGTACCCAGGGTACCTATCGGACCGACCGCCTTCGACCTTGCAGGATGCGTTGTGTGAGGTGGACGACGTTGAGCCTTGGCGACTCCAGTATCGCCTTTCCACGGACGATCACCCCGGAAACAGGATTACCCGCCTTCGTCGCAAGTTTTACGGATCGGGCTAGCTCGCTAACCATATTTTCTTCTTCAATCGATAAACATTCTTGATCGTAATAATTCCAGTTGTTTCTTCATCGTTTTCAGTGTATCCACACAAATCGCTCTTTCACAGTCTCATCTGCCATTACATCATCACCATGTCGCGCAATATCCACCGAAAATTCACCACATTAAGTCAATCGTCATTTCTCCATTAATCGTAAGTCTTCAATCATAATTCCACAGTCTATTAGCCGGTCATGCACTAGTGGGACTCTTCATCCACCTGCATTACATCAAACCGGTGTTTGGTAATCATCTTACGTTCGAAGTCCTTGATTAGGGTATCGCAATTCAGATCGGCCTCGTCTACCCATGACGGCTCATCATGACTCTTCCAATATACTTGATATTCACGCAACGTTCTGCCGTATCTGGTTTTGCGACCAGATTGGACATCGGTGACGCATTCAACTTCAAATTCGTCCGGATCTAGAGTCCTCTACTAGCTGTCTTCGGGTAGTAGAGCTTCATCGAAATCAAAACGATCCTCTACCCCAGCTGTTAGCACAGTAGTAGGTCGAGCTGGGAACGCTTTGACCATTTTCAACTTGGACAGGTGCACTACTGGGAATATGCGATAGTCGGTACCAGCTGTAATCAGCCTTTCCCCATGATCACCAATCACCTCGTCGACTCTGAAGGGTCCATGCCACATATGCGCCAGTTTCTTCGCGAACCCTTCTTTCACTAGATCGAGGTACAACCAGACATTCGACCCCGCTTCACCGCTTCAATCTTGTGCGGTGTCACCTGAACATTATGCTTCTCCGCTCGGCCTGTTACTGCTTGGTGCATTCGGGTGCTCACTTGATCCCGGGCGTAGCGGTAGTCTTTCTGCAGCCTGTATCTCCATCGACGTGCATCGCGGTCTTTACGCCGAGTTCCGCTCAGTTGCAATGTCGATTCCAACGATGATCGTGGATCCCACCCATAAGCCAAATAAAACGGTGTTTCTCCATGAATACGATCTGGGGTCGAGTTCAGCGCGAACACCAGTCGCTCTGCATACTAGCTCCAATCCTTCTGACCGACATCCGATACGTACATCTTAATCTCTCGTGTAATCGTCTGAACTGTTCTCTCTGCCTTGCCGTTCGCATGCGGACGGTATGCCATAGTTGCACTCTGCCGCGGTCCCACGATCTGGTTGAACGCCCGAAATACCTCGGACATAAAACCGGGTTCTCGGTCGTGTCTAATCACCTCACTAGCTCCAAATCGTCGGAACATACATTCTTCATAATTTTCAGCGACTTTCTGTGCTGTACGAGACGATCCAGCTTTCGCGATTACCATACCCGTGAACAGGTCCGTCCATATCAACAACTCCGTATGCCCATCAATCGAACGAGGCAGCGACGGGATATGATCCATGGCTATCACTTGGAACGGGTACGTAGCCTCAACATTTCCGGGCGACATCCCCTTGATCGTAGGTTGACCCTTCCCCGTCTCACAATCTACACATTGTCCAACGAAGCTTTGCACGCTACGAAATAGTCCACGCCAATGAAAGTAACGTCTGATCCGCTGATATGTTCGCCTTATACCCTGGTGCCCCCCTCCAAACTCACATGATAATGGTGGAGTACATCCGCATGTAGGGTTTCCGGTACGACCAGCTTAATTGAGGAGCGTCGCTCGTCTCGATAATCTTGATCACAGCTGGCTTTTCCTTTGGTCATGTTTCCGCAGTAGATCAACAACCCTTGGTCGTCGACGTCATAACAATCGGCGATTTTCGCGCACTCTTTCATCTCGTCTGCGCCAGCTGTGACACGTTACTATTCAAGTAGCATCGCAAATCACAGATCCACTTTTCTTCGTCTTGCGCTTTTTTAACATGTTCCGCCCTTATCCCTTTTATGGATACCTCGGGCCACGTTGACGATTGAGTTTGACTAATGTTACGTGATAGCGTCGTCACCAGCACTTGTGCGGCAGTGGGATCTTCCTTCCAAGTAATCACCTCCGGCAATCTGTTAAGATCGACCAATTCTTCCAGCTGTTTCCCATCTTTGATCTCACATCGTGCCCCATCCCGCATGGCAGTAGTGGTTATGCGATCGGCACTCTTATTCCACTCTCGTTTAACATGCAACAGGTCATTGTCAGGCTATTCTAGAAGGAGTTTCAACGCGGGATGTTGCAATACTTGCAACCGCGGAGCTTTACACTCTATTTCGCCACGCTTTGCCTGATCACCAAATTCGAATCTCCACACACGATTATCCTTCCTTTGGGATATTGCGATAGTAAATCCAAACTTAGCAGCAGTCCCTGGTACTCGGCTTCATTCACCGTGATGTTGGGTGCATGGTCCGCAACCGCGATCATGATATTTCACTCCGGCAGCTTCCACATGATAGCACCGAATGCACCAACGCATCGCTTAACACTAGCAGACCCGTCGAAGCTGATCACGTACAGCTCTTCGCCTTTCTCGACCGTGGGAGGTGGTACTTCAATCGTCTGTCGAGGCTCCTTTTTTGGTGCGATTGCAATCAGGGCCTCATCAATTTCAGTGCGAGGAGTGATACTTGCGTCCAGCGCCCCTAGTACCTCCTCTTCTTCATGCACGCATTTCTTGATCTCCAAGTCCCACTGTGATAAGATTGCAGCCCATTTTCCCAATCGTCTATCTAGCCCGTTGGACGTCAAGATCCACTTCAACGTGGATCGACGCGACAGGACAACGATTGCTTTTCCGACCAGCATCGTAAAGTAAACGTCTAGAATTCGTAGAAGGGCCAGCACTTCTTTTTCAACGGGGCTGTAATTCAGCTCACCGTTCTTCAGTGTCCGGCTGGCAAATGCGACAGGGCAATATACTTGATCATGCTCTTGCACCAACGCGGCAGACACTGCCCACTTGCTGGCATACACCACAATCACCGTCGTCTTTGCTTGGTCAAAATGGTGCAGAGTTAGGGCTGACGCAATCTTAGATTTCAGCATGCTGAATGCCACTCGCGCCCTAGTTAATCGATCATCCTCACAAGACGTGCTCTCATTGACCAATGCCCGGTTCTTTAACTCTTGATAATCAATTTCTCGTAATTCATAGAGCACAGCGGCATAAATCGCAAAGTCTTCGATAAATCGACGGTTATAATTCAGGCTCCCCAAAAACGATTGCATAGCACGTAAAGTGCCAGGAAAAGGCAAATCGATCAGATCATCCAAATTCTTCGGATTCTCTTCCAGACCACGGCCAGAGACGTGATGTCCCAAATAAGGCACATCAATTCGCCCCCAGTACGATTTGACCACGCTGATCGAAAAGTTCCACTGATCGCACTTCTCCAACAGGTTTTGCACCCTGTCACACAGGGTTGTCCATGTAGGAGCCGGGGTCAAAATGTCATCAATGTAGGACCGTCGCTGCAACACAGACGGGCCTCGGGCTTGGTCGGGCTCTCCCCCAGTAAATACATCAGCCGTTTTGTCAGCACCGTCATTAACCTTGAGATACCCGTATAATGCATTATCAATCAGGCGCTGGTAGATTTGCGGAGCATTCTTTAAGCCATAGGGCATCCTATTCCATTCAAACAATCCAAACGGAGAGACAAACGCCGAAATCTGACGTGCTCGATCGGTCATAGACACGACCCAAAAACCACTCGCCATATCCAAAGAGCAAAACCACAATAATTTATCCAAATCTTCGAGTAGATCAGAGATCAGGAGCATTGGGTATACCATCAAACGTGTGAGTTGATTCACCGCGCGATAATCGATACATAAGCGAATATCAACCCCATTCTTTTTCACGATGATCACTATAGGTGATGCCCAGGGTGACGTAGAGGGATGAATAATCTTAGTAGCCAATAGACCTTTGATCAAAGCCGATAACTTCTCGCGAAATTGCGGCGCCACCTTTCGACACTTTTGGGCGATCGGGAGCGCATTGCCTACATCGATATCGCAAACCACTCCACGTGCATCAGGAGGTAGAGCGCTCCCTTTTCCTATCAGCAGATGTTTCTTCGCCCAAATTATGTCGCGAAGTTGGTCAATCTCTTCTGCTGTGTTGATCAGCGGGTCGCCAGCTTGCAAATCATCCTTGGTCACTTCTTCGGTGCTTGCGGATACTTCAGGCAGCGTGGCAAGTTGTTTCTCCCGATCTTCCACGAACAAATCTCCGCCTTCATGGTAGCATACTTGGTCATCGGTAGGAATTACACCGAATTCACCGGTATCGGTTGAGACGGTATGTTCACGCATATCTTGATCAGGCCCATCTCTTGTAACAAGTCGCTCAAATTCATGACCAAGGGTCGGACCTTGCACACTCGGCTCCTTATTTCCATTTTCTGCACTTCTTGTACCTTATGCGGTCTTCCGGTTACTAATGCCACCGATGCCGTGGTCGAGTCCGCCGGTCGTACTAGAATTACCTAAGGAATAGGGTACTCCTTTTTCTCGACCAAATGACCTTGGTCGACACTTTCTTGATCGTCATGCACTGAATGGTAGAAGCCTTATACGCGAGATTCTGCCACTCCTTATAGCGATTAGAGCCCACCGAAATAAACCCAGGGCTACGGGGCACATCATCCTTATTCATCCAAATAACTAAAATTATATCGTTATGTAGGATGATCGGATGATAGGCAACATTCTTAATACGCAGATATCGCAAATTACCTACGCCTCTAGTCATAGTGGGGACCCAATCTTTTCCGCGAGTAATCCATAACTTCCTAGATCGCTGATCACGAATCCGGACCTCAACAGATCGACCTACTGCGATCTGCTCGTACTGACCAAGTTTCATATAATTCCCACTCGATCCATACAGCTGTCGGCGTCCTTCTAATGGGATGATTACTTCATCCGGCAGACTTAGTGCGCCGTGGGCGATGTCCAATCTGACGCCAGCTGGGATCATAAAATCCATCCCTAATATAACATCTTGACCAACGAGCTTTCCCACCCATGCATGGAAATAATAGACCAAAGAACCCGCTAAAGTCACTTTAATCTTGGTGCGTCCTTCGGTGAAGCACGCACTTTCCCCAATGCCAGCACATTCTTGTATTTGACTCGTGTCGATCTGACAACCCACCTTACGAGCAAAGGTTGAGTCGACGATCGATACTTCGGCACCAGAATAGAATAGTAACGTGGCACGTTCTTTATTGATTTTGCCGCTCGCCTTGGATTGTTTAAACCACTCTTTTGGCGAGTGGTATTTCCAATATCCACGTGATTCACCCGGAAGCAAACCAACTTCCATGATCACCGGGGATCGAGAAAACTCATCAATACGGAAATTCGCCAAACGTGGTAAATCAGGTTGATCACATTTTTCGTTGTCTTTCTCTTCTGCTTGATCAACCCGCTTCTTATCCACATATGCAAAAATACACACACCAGAACGCTCGTCTCGTACCAGATTCCAAACTGGCGAGCGTCCTAGTTTAACATGTCTTCGGATTCCTTGGGCAACATTCCCGCATGCTTGGTAGGAATGTACCACTGTCGAATGCGATTGTAGAATTCCTCCATGAAGCACTTGCCAACGTCATGAATCTCGCCGCACGCACGGCAGACGTACAAACAGTGATCCGTCGGGTGTCCCTTCTTGCCACACTTCAGACAGGTCAGGCGCTTCCAACAACGCAAATTGTCATGCTTAATTGATCTGCAATGACTGCATTTCTTCATCGCCCCTTGGTCATCAGAACTTGATTTGCCTAGTTTACCGGATCAAGTCTCACTAGGCAGACCGTGCGTTACTGGTTGATCGCGAATAGCACCAATCATGTAACGACGCTGGTCACCGTCACTTCCACTTTCATCGGAGCTTGATTCTTCGCTTCCAGACGTCACCTTAATCGCGCGCACTGATTTAGGCTTCCGCGCCGGGGCAGGTGACCGATCATCACTGAATTTTTGACGGAATCGGCTGGTGCCTACCGTCACCATTGGATGGTACCACTTATTGCGCGCATACGCCCGCAGCGTTTCTTCCAGATCCGCGGCGGTATCCATCCGCAGAAGTGCCAGTTGATCGGCGAACTCGCGATTGGTCAATGTGTACAGAAAATGTTGCACATGTTCGCGTAAAATCGTAGGCGAGCCATCCCTGATTGCCAACTTGGACCGCAGTCCCGCCACATTCAGCCGGTGCAGATACTCAATGGGAGTTTCATCTGATCGTTGTTTCGTGTAATAATACTGGCGGGATGCTGGTTGACCACTTCCAAAATATTGAACTTCAAACTCATCCACGAGACTTTTCCAACTTGATCGGGTAGCTCTACTCAGCTGGCGATGCCAATTGCGTGATGGTCCTTTTAGTAAATCACCCATAACTAAGCACTTTTCTGGGTCGGAGGATTGGTCACGCATAAATGCCGACTTCAAACGACTAATCCGCGCTTGATCTTCATCCACTTGCTTCCCTGAAAATTCTTTAAGATCACTGGTCGCCGACATCCGAATCCTGGAAATCGGCTGTTGGTGTGGTGGAGTCAAGTTCAAAATCGAACACAGTTGTGTCGAGAACCTTACCACCATCGTGCCCATCCTTCCAACTTACGGGGGGGGTAACCCGCGGACCTTCGCTTGCGATCCGATCTGATCGTCCGCTGCTAGCAGACGACAGATCATCAACAGAAGACGCCTGGTCCGATTGATCTTGCGTTGCCATC
>CM047583.1:1172887-1196833 GCA_026184515.1 Peronosclerospora sorghi | reverse complement strand
GGGCAGACCACTCAACTGGTCTAGCCCCTGACCAATACGAGAGAAGAACAAAGTCGGTCTAAACTCCAACCAATGTTATAGTAAACCAATATGTCCACGTAAATATCCAATATGCTCGTGAATTCCACAAACTATATCTCCACGTAAAGACCAATCCACTTGTTAGTACATTCCAAACGTACGTGACTTAAACTTGTGAGAAGTCAGCCAATGGACACTCCTGTCGAAGGACTTCCGGCGGGCCAAATGCGTCTGCGAAGCGCCCCGGCCGGGTATAATGGGCAGGAGGGGATTACTCGACCCTCTGCCCCCAAACACTCCGCGACGTGCGAAGGCGACTTAAAAAACCAAACTTTTAGAGAGTCTCTTAGGACCTCTTAGCCACTTTCCAATCCAAGACCAATTTACTTCTTTTCCACTCTAAGGCCAATTTACTTCTTTTCCACTAACCTTACGGTCCCAATATGTACCAAACACTAAAATATGTAAAATACACGCAATGCCATGTGACTTACCAAAATCCGTGTGCTTGACACTCCTTGCACATGATAGGCTTAAAAGCCCCCCTTGTTTCCACCAATCCGATCGCTGACCAGCTGATCGGCACGCCGTTGACAGAAGGTGAGCAAAATTTTGCCTTCGCTTCGCCACATTGGTCAGGAATTCCAGTGTACGCTGTCGCAACCGTGGTTTGTCGAGGCATAGTGATTGGCTCGTCTGGGTCGATGTAATCACGCTGGGATTGTTGATCATGGAGCGAATATACAGATTCCATGTCAACATCTTTAACCGTTGCCGATATTTTTGACCTTGACTGACAATCACGGAGCGAATGCACTGATTCCATATCCACGTCCTTCACCGTTGCAACACTTCCTGGCTTGGGCTGGTGACTTTTTGTGCGAACGACTGCAAGTGTCGACGGCCTCTCTCTTCCGCCAAAAACTGTTTCATGGCCTTGTCGAAAAATGTTTGCAGCTGTGGGCCCTGCGATGATTGATCATCGTCTGCCTTGACTGATTGCGGTTCCCTCTTGATAACTGAAAACTTAGGTTCATCCTTCTGACAAACTGTCATCCAGGTGATCTTGGGCTCCATACTTCCGGCACTGCTCGACTCCACTTCAGGTTCATCGCCTTCGGAAGGGGAAGATTCGTAACACGATGATTCCGTGTGTTCTGCCACGTTGATCGACGGACCCGCTTCGATTGTCAGCATAGTACAAGGTGGTTCCACTTTAGCGGATCGACCCAGTATAGGTACCAAAAGTTCAAACAGCTGCTCGGTAGTGGTCGCAACGTCTTCAGGTCTGAGATCGAACACTTCTTCGGCATCGTAGGCGCCTGTAGTCAAGCCAGATTGCTTAATCAGACGTGTCATCCCCGACACCAACTGAAGCTTGTCCTTCCCGTCCGTTATTGGTTGATTAACCGGCTCGCTCAGTTTTCCACTGATCGTGACTCCGGGAAGGTTCAAAATTGAATCCATCAATAAGAATTCTTCAGCTCCTTCATATAAAACGTCCTTTCCAAATCAGATTCTGATGGTGGCATACTTGGTCGACTTTCATCGCTCTCCGAACCCGGCGCCTTCAGCAACGCCTTCGGACGGTCCGGGTCGTAGTATTTCACCAACGGCTTCCAATCCAGATCATCATATGCATATGTAATTGGCGGATCATAACTTGCGTTATGATCCGCAGGGGCTTCCGAAGGAGTCTTGGGAGGTGGTTTAGGTTTTTCCTCCTTTATCTCAACAGGATACCTCCCCAGGTCCTGATAACCAGCATTTCCTTTCTTCTTCAGGCATGACGACGGCGAACTGCCTTCCATCGTCACAACCACCACCTCCTTTTCCACCTTTATCTTCACTTCTGCTTCTGCTTCCGTTTTCACGTCCACATCATCGCCATCTTGCGTAGAATCGCGGTGATATCCCGCGTCGCCCAAAGATCCGGTCACGTGCACCATTGTGGTGGAGCGGCTGATCAAAGTTTTTGAGCCTTGATCAGGCGGTACCACGGCGACCGGACTGCCGACTGACGAAGGGGGTCCTCCGGTTGTCCTTGCCTGCTTGTGTTTCTGCTCACCTTGTGTACCCGACGGCTTAGGCGTGGGTCGCTCTCCACGCGGCAGGGATGGCACACTACAATTTTTGTGGCAAGACTTAGCTGACTTGTGGTGAGTCGACTGATGCGATCAGGCGATGATCAGGCACAATCAAGCTTGAACCACGTGCGATCATGTATGATTAACAGTGATCAGGCTCGGGCAGGCACTAAGAGTCGTCGATCAGCGGTGATCAGACTCGATCAGGCGCGATCAGGTGCTAAAAGTCACTGATCAGCTAGTTGGCGTGAGTTGCGAGCAGCTGAGTGCGGGTCGCGAGTCGCAGCGTGTCGATCAGGTGATGATCGGCGAAGGGGTACTCGATCAGGGAGCGGAAATCTTCACTGCCCGATCACAGAGCCTCTTTAAGCTTAATCCGTCAATAGAATACCCAAAGTACCTTGTATTCCAAACTTAAGCTGTAGAGGAGGGTCGATCAGCAACGGGCTGATCTACTGTTTCCACTAAAATCCGCCTAGTGTTCCCGTGGGGCGCTTAAAGCAGCCGAACACTAGGGGCCAAAAACGTGGACCAATAGGAGAAGAGGTGAGAGCGCACTGCTCGATCACGTTCACGAGACCAAAAAACCTTTAAAAGAAGAACAGCTGACACAGCGGGCGGAGTTGCGGGTGAGTTCTCACACTCTACGCCTACCGGTGGGCCAAAAACGCACTCAGTGCTCCCGCCCGGGACGTAGAGGTATTGATTAGAAGAAGGGAGGCCCTAAGTTGCCGTCCTTGTAAACGATCAGCCCGATAGTACGCAAAAGGAGAACTTTATTATTGCTTATATCCTAATATCTACCAAAAATAATATCAACCAATCAGAACTACCCATTCCTACGCATTTTGTCGACCATTCGACCGCTTACCTTCGGGTTACCGTCAGGTAACCGTGCCAGTTGTCGAATCGTCTGAGACGTCCTATACACGCCTCGTCCCTGTCCGCCAACGTTGTGTCAACAGTTGTACCGTCTGGGGTTCCAACTGTGGTACCGATTGTGGTGCCCACTATCTTACCACCTTTTGTACCGACTATTGTACCGACAAAATTTGTGGTACCCTCTACCACAGCTACGCCTATAGGGGTGTCTATAATTATGCCCCTAATTACGTACCAATTTTACGGTACGCTTTACCACATATGGATTCAGCTGCCATGGCTCACACTTTAACGTTTTTCACGCTGTGCAGACGCGTGCATGGACATTGCTCGCCAATACACCATTGATCGCTCTCAGTTTGGTGCTCCACTTGGTGCGTACGTACTCGACAATAAGACCGAGTGTCGTAACCAAGAAATTTTAAAGGTTTTTATTTGCATTTCTTGCTTTCCACAGTAATCAGCTTATCCAGAAAAAGTTGGCAGACATGAACACGGAAGTCGCTCGAGGTCTTCAAGCATGTCTCCATGGGGGCCGTCTCCTCGACGAAGCCAAAGCTCCTGTCGAGCTCATCTCATTGGTGAAACGCAACTCTTGCGGTAAGGCGATTGAGATTGCGCGCAATGCTCGAGACATGCTTGGTGGCAACGGCGTTTTGGATGAGTATCATGTCATGCGTCATGTAGTCAACTTGGAAGCCGTGAATATGTACGAAGGCACGCATGACGTTCACGCCCTCATTCTTGGGCGGGCCATTACGGGCTTACCCGTATTTGGGCCTCGTATGGCTTAACAAGTGGAATAAAAGTGTTGAATGGGAACTGAGCTGTCTGCTTATTGGTAGAAAAATGTTGCTTGACATCTACTGTCGGGTTTAAGGGCGTAATCCTAACCGAATCGATGGTTCCTTTTGTGAAGCTCCACAACCCTTGATGCAAAATTAGACCAAATCCGGTTGGGTGCATCGACGCGGTGTGGCCCTAGCAAAAGTGGGCTGTGCCCCTTGTCGGGTGCTTGATACTTTTATTATTAGTAGCAATATGCATCTCTATTGGTCGAAAGTCACGTGGGGGGTGCCGGTAGGGTGGCGGGGTGCGGGTAGGGCGATCCTATAAAAAGGGCATTGTTACATCGATGTGTAGAAATGGGCGGGGGTCGAATTAACAATTTGGGGGGGGGTCGATTTAACACTCCTTAATTTTTTTCATTTTAACATTTTTGTTTCGATTTGGGGAGTTTTCAATTAGACTCTATTAATTTCTTGTCTATTTTATCCCGCTTCCTTACGCAATGTTTTTATTACCGTGTTAGTAACCATGAAGCCGTTCCTCGTGGCTCGCTAGCAGCCACATGATGTGCCGCTGTTCCGCAGTATCGCATGACTCGATTGGCGCATCACTTGGATTTTTCTATTACCCTGTAGTTGCGGAATGCCAGTTGACGGGTGATCATGAGAAGATAAAATTACCTCGTGCTAGTGATCCACGCCATGAATAAAAACAGTGGAACACGCATATGTATGTACATAGCTTAGCCCGTCACCCTTTTAATATGAGACACTCGTCCTCGCTCAACTCGCTCCTAAATTTGACTGCGAGACCGTGTATCTGTGTTTGAAGTGTGGGACGTCTTTTCTCTATCCACTCGAGAAAGCACATGGGAAGGTATCAGCTCCTCTACTTGTTTCCAGCCATGTGCTCTTGTTGTCCTCTTCACTCGACATCTATTGTCGAGACACGGCGGCACGGACACATCGTTCTTGTGCGCATGTGTGGCCCTCGAGCTTCGATGCCACGCGACAGGGCCATGGACACTAGAGGCAATTGGTCTCAATTCCAATCCAAACTCGCATGCGTCAAGAAATGATTTGTCCAGCTGGCAATCTGGCTATCTACACCGGATAGGTTCCTCATCTGACTGCTCCACTCCACCATACGTGTGCGTGTCGTTCGCACAATTGAATTTCTCTCATGCGAGCGCTTGGAGCGATCATCTTCTTTGCCGCGACAGCTTGTTTCGTATTTGCCAGTGCCATTCCAGGGCTTGCTACGAATGAAACCCATTGGTCAACAAACACTTCCAACGATGCCGTCGCTAGCGACGACGAGCGAATGATGCCACAAGGCGCAAGTAAAGTCGAGGCTCTCGAACGTGTACCCGCGTTGGGTCCTAAATTCAAACAAAAGAGCTCGCAGAACGTGGGCAACGTGAAAAAAGCGCTGACTACGGTGCTATTTCACAAAAAAGACCCATTGAAAACATTGAAAAGCCCCTGGGTGAGGACGTTAGAGAAATCTTACGATACGGCACAGCTGAGCCAGCTTTTCCGAAAGCGTTACGGGGACGGTGCCACGGTAGTCGCGTTAGCTGCTGCAAAGGAGTCGACGGGTGTGACCGGAGATGTAGCCAACAAACTCTGGGAAGAACAGCTTAAAGGATACCTAGCGAAGACACCCCGACTCTCTCCGAAACAAGTGTTCAAGGAGCTCGAGATTCCCACGGATCATCGCGTTTTCTCTGATCCAAGGCTATCGTTTTTGGAACGTTACATTGACGAATTCAACGCGAAGGAACGCAGTGATGAACCTTCCTCCTTGGTGGAAGTTTTGACGTCAGTATGGAGTAGCAACGACATGTTGATGAAGACGGTAGTGACGGCCAAGGCGAGTTCATTGACGAAGACAAAAGCCTTGGAATTCGAGGACGCGTTGATTGCAAAATGGAGGGGCAAGGATCTCCATCCAACACAACTGCTGCACGATTTAAAGATTCAACCACAATTGGAGGCTTTGAGGTCGGCATCCTTGGGAACAGTTATGGAATACATCTCCCTGTATAACAGAATGCACCCGGAGCGTAAGTTTTCACTACTCGCATGGCTCACGAAAAACATCAAGGAGAACGTGTTGGCGGAAGCTTTGGTCGTAGCAAAGAGGAGTGACTTCACCGAGGATGTTGCGATCACGTTGCAGAAGGAGCAGTTCGAGCAATGGGTACAAGTCAAGGAACCACTTGTCCACGCCGTCCAGACGCTCGACATGCACAGTTTTGACGGCAAAAAAGTGCAAGTGTTAGAGGACTTTATTGCCTTCTACAGTAGAAAGAGATTCGATCGGAAAACTGTGCCGGACGTTTTGACTTCGGGTTATGATGACGAAATCAAGTTGATGGAGACGATCGTGGAAGCACCAAAGGAGAATTCGTTTACACAGAGAAAAGCTTTGGAAGCTGAACAGTTGTTGCATGAAAAATGGAGCCGCGACAATCTGCGTCCAGACACTCTCTTGGACAAGCTGGGGCTGCTTCAACGGTTGAAGGCGCGCGACTTTACCTATATGGAAACAACCCTGAAGTATGTTTCCTATTATAACAAAAACCACCCCAACGATGGGTTTTCACTACTTGCGTGGTTTCAAGAGGAGGAAATTCTGTTGGCAGAGGCTCTGGTCCAGGCAAAGAAGTTTCAAGCTACGAAAGATTTTGCTACCGTGTTGCAAGTCGAGCAGTTCGAGAAATGGATACAAGTCGAGAAACCGCTGGAACGCGTCCTTGATAAGTTCGACAAGGACAAGTTTGAGGGCCCCAAAGTGCAGGTGCTGGACGATTTTATTGAATTCTACAATAAAAAAAGACCCCGCAACGACCAGCTTAGTTTGCTTGCAGCTTTGATTTCCAAATTTGGTGGTGACATCCGGTTGATGGAGCTTCTACAGAGCGCAGAGGTGGATGCTTCGTCGGTAGTTAAAGCCTTTGAAGTGGAGGAGTTGCTGTATACAAAATGGACTACATTCCATTTCAATCCAGCCGATCTGTTGATGCTGTTGAAGGTTCCACAAGGATTGGAGGCTCTGGAGAATCCATACTTGGCAATGGTCCTGGAGTATTCGCACAAGTACAACAAAAAACATGCGCACAAGAAGTTTTTACTAGTGGACTGGTTCACGCAAAAGATTAAAGAGAAGGATCTGGCCGAGGCGCTCGTCAAGGCACGCAAGGTTAAAGCCACGGAATCAATTGCCACCGAGCTGCAGACGGAACTGTTAAATAACTGGCTTATCCACGGCAAATCGATTGATGATGTGAGGAAGTTGCTGCAGCTCGACCGTGCGGGCGATGCGGTTCCAAGAAATCCCCCCCCTATGGGAAACACTCCGTAAGTACGAAGAGTTATTCAAGTCCAATTTAAGGGTGGGAAATATATTAGGGTCGCCCTACCCGCACCCTGCTCCACCCTAGGGGCACCCCCCACGTGACTTTCGACCAGTAGAATTAGCTCCTAAGGATAGATCGCTCGAAAAGGAAGCAGAATAGAGCTGGTCAGAGGCGTAACTGCGAAAAAAAGGTTTTTATTACCGCAATCGATTTTAACAGGTTTCTTTCACATGCCTTTTTTACGCCATTGCCTTTGCCACGTACGCGTCATGTAGCTTCTTCTGCTTCTCCTGCTCCTTCTTGAGCTTCTTGCGTTGATTCTTTGTTAGTTCTTCACCCAATGCCTTGTGCGTCGGCAGGCCGTCGTCATCGAACTTCGAATAGAGTTGGGGCTGGTTCATAAACATATCAGCCGGCACGACCTTCCATCTTTTCCATCTACAGCGCCATTTGCTGCATTTGTGCGTCTTTTCGACTTGGAGTGCCACTCGACGCAATACCGCTAAATTCCTCATCGCCCATTGTGATTGTCGAAGACGGGGCATTCGATAGTCTGTCGTGGCTCGAGCTCGACGCGTTTCGACACGTCTATCACGTCCAGGGATCGCCGCAACGGCATGATGTGCTCGCGGCCGCGGGCATCTATCTATACAGCGTCGTCGATTGTTTCCTGGCCCAAGGCCACGAAGCAGCCTCGGATGACGCCAAAGCGATTCTAAACGCTATCTTGGTCACCTCGGCGCTCGAGCGCAACGATCACTTGCTCGATTCCGTGGCGTGTTTCGGTTCGTACTGCGAGTTGGAGGGAAAACGAGACACGGTCAACGACATGCGGCACTTGACGTCAAACGTCTCACTGTCAGGCCTGTGCGTCCAAGTGACGGCGCGCGGCAGCCTGTGAACAACTGGATGGAGCGACAAAGAATCGCGGCAACGCACGTGTTCCGTGCCATGCAAACGTTTTCCTTGGAAGGGTGCAAGCGGCTGCGAGACAAGTGGAGTCTTTGGGAGCGGAGGGTGCGCGCGCGCCGCTTGGCAAGGACCAGGCGCTTTTCCAAGCACGCTTCCTGAAAGGCGCCGTGTTCCCGTCCGACGTCGCCGACGACTTGTTGATCCAGAGCTTCTTTCAGCCGTCCTGGAATCGCTTGATTCGAAACATTCTCGATGGCACGAGCTGTTTTGCCCTCTACAGTGTGCCCGCACACCTACGAAAACAAGCGCCTCTGCTCTATTGCACCCTCTTTGAAGCCATGACGTCCATGCGCGGCCCATACATTACCCATTGGTCTCTTGCGTGCAACAGGGGGCCCTGGACGCGCACCGTATCCGTACGTCTACACATGTCCTTCCTCGTCCACGATCGTCCATGCCGAGGACAAGATCTTCGTGCTGATTAACGTCATCGCGTCCATCGGCTCGCTACGAAATTACAACGTCGCTTTCGACGCCAGCGTCCTCAGCACTCCGAGCGCTCGAGCTGAAAACGTTTTTTTACGTGCTGAGAGTGAATAACAAGGCGGCCCCACGTCGTATCCAGACGGCGGGGTGCTACCTTGAGCGCCACAGCCACGCGTACCCATCTTTCGTCGTGGATACAGATACAATGGATACGTAAAGAGCGCCTCGGGTAGAGTTTTGGCTTCCACGGGACGGAAGGGCACGAAGGGCTTGGTACACAATGCAACTCCATGCGACGAGACGATCGTGCGCGACGTCCCATCGCTCGCCTATGACATCAAATCCATCTCGTGTGGTTTCTCGTAGTGGTGTATCGAGCCACCGTCGCGGAGAGCAACGATCTGATTAAGCACTTTCCTGTCCTTAGTCGAGTCCTGGTCCAGCACGAAATGTTCAATGCGCTTGAACTGAACACAATCGTCTCGAGATTCTTGGCGTAGGACTCGGGATCTACACGTACACGCGCTCCGAGTTCTTGGAGTCTACAAACGACTCCCAGTCCTTCACGTCGCTCGGTAACTCGGGGACCGTGAATAGGTGCGAATATACACGCACTTCCACCTCTGGGCTCGTTATCGGCACCCAAGAGAGTACGCCCTTGGCTTTGGCCGCATCTGTCCAGTCCATCTGGCCCAGGATCTTGGTCACCCGACCGCTCGTATCTGTCTCCAGCTTTGTGCATGTGAACGGAAGTGCGTACTTAAGGCGTACTTCTTTGTTGGGTGCCACGCCATAGTAATCTTTTGCATCCTCCGTTCGCACATCACTGCGGTTCTGGGCGACACAAAAGTATGGTGGAGCTCGAGCCACGCGCTTGTACCTACACGCCGCACGCATTCGACTTCCTGACCCTTTTACTGTTGGAAAAGTCATTCGGATCTCATGCGATTGGAAGTCGCACGATCGAGGTTGCGGCCCTTAGAACTGATAGAAACTTTCAGACTTGGAACATAACGATTTCGATTCACGTGCACTGTTGTTGTTTGGTGTGTTGTGTGCTCCGTAGTAACGGTTCGCACTTTGTGTAGGAGCTAATCTTTAGCAGCTAATTCTATTGGTCGAAAGTCACGGGGGGTTGGCCCTAGGGTGGAGGGGGGGTGCGGGTAGGGCGACCTTATTTTAACGTGGTACCACTAAAAATTACTTGATGGGCGTAGTAAAACGATCAATAATAACGCATAATACGGGGCGCGCTAGATATGATAGAGCCAAAGCAATCGCGCTCCCGATTTATTTTTCGGTTAAATTACCTCCTTTTCTGTGCCGTCCGGTATATGTTTGTATCGGTGCCACCAAAATGAGAAACTATGAGGAGAGAAGCCGGAGGAAATCGCGAGTGGTCAGGTTTTCCCGTCTGTTGAGAATATTCGTGATGTGGCACTCGAGGTGGCCACAGCTGTGTGCAAGACTGCTCTTGAAGAAGACGTTGCAGGGATTCGACCAACAATCCGTTGCGGAGCATCGCTAAAAGACTACGTTGCGTCCAAGATGTACTTCCCATCGTACCACACCCTCGTCGAGTAAGCGACTAAACCTGCCGTTAAATGCGTAACTTTATCAGATGGTGGATGTGCGGATAGATTTCTTGCAATACTCATGTGCTGCAGCATATCTATTCAACAGTTTGTTCCTTGATCCCTACCCGTCTCGTAAAGATCTCACTCCACGTTTAGTGCTGCAACAAGCCGAAACGTCAAGTTCAAGGGATCGTCATGCCATCTTCAAGCTATGGAAAGCTGGCAGTTAGACAGGAAGTAGCACAGCGCTCCTTTGTTTTCCTCGACACCTCTTCGTTCCTATGAAGCATAGCATAGCATCCATCTCACCTTCCTTTACCCCCGTCCGGTGCAAAAAGAGCGAACTTTGACACAGGTCGTCTTTAGACTTGCGAAGAGTCTGTAAACAACCGGTCACGGATCGTTAATATCAACTCCATTAGCTACTCAACCCTCTGACCCGGTTCCAAGAGTGATGTCATGTCCACGATTCCAGGCGAATGTCGTTCAGTGCTATTCGTTTGCCTTTCTCACTCTTAATAAATTCTCGACCAAGTACTTATCGTCTAGACATATAGTTCAGTCAGGAGTACGTGCAGTACATCCCTTTAAGGTTATCAAAATCGAAGCGTTTATACTGTGGTTCGTCATGGTGATTCGATATGTGAAGCGGTAGGTGCCCAAGGCTGGGACGCTATGATTCAGCACGTACTTACTGGTCGCCTCTATACGGACATCATCCGTCACTGTCAGCGCCATCACCAGAAATCAGGGTCAGTAACAGTACTTTTAGTACATTCGAGGGTTCACATTCTTGTAGGTACTGAAAACCAATCGCGTACCACTCGAGCACAGGCCAACTAAAGTTGGTTGAATAATTGACTCAAGATGCAGTCGAAAAGAAATATCATCACTGACGAAAGAATGGAGACCACGTACTCAATTCCTTCATCTATTTTTCGCGCTTATAGTCTACAGCGCAAGACAATCATGGTCATCGTCTCCTCAAATGATAAAATCACACAGTGTTGGCAACCTTGAATCACGTAAGAGCATATTTCTCGAATAGGCGTCTGAATACCCTCACTAGACCGACACGAGGAAATTATTCATACGAAACGCATTATCCCGCAGTCTTCGAGTGATTAAGCACATTGGATTTCCCTGCATCATTAGCGCTTCATTCTCATGATTTGGTAATGTTCCCAGTACCCCAAAATACGGCACCTAAAACTCGATGAAATGTGTGTACCACCTCAAATTCACATATCGGTAGGGAAAAGATTTACACAAAAATGGTGGAGATGGATACGATGTAACCGAGCAAGCCCCACGTACAGCTACGTGAAGAAGAAGTGACACATCCACTCGTTTTACTTAGCATTGTGGATCATTACAATCGCTTAGCGTGAGACACTAGCAAACGAGTTGTGGGGGTTTTGCTGGGCTCGACGTTCCAGGGCAAATGTGACATAACGAATTCCTTCGCGGTGCCATTTGATGAAGATCTACGGAATCCTGGCATTTGGTACTTAGATCATGAATTTCTAGAGAATATGTACCAGATGTTCAAGAAAATCAATGCCAAGGAACGGATTGTAGGCTTCTACAGCTCGGGACCAAAGATCCGGAAGGCGGATTTGGATATTGACGATCTATTTCGTCGCTATTGTCCGAATCCAGTGCTGGTGATCTGTGACGTGCGCCCTAATGTCGAAGGGCTACCTACTACAGCGTATGGGTCCATCGAAGAAGTGGAAGAAGATGGTAAAGCAATCAAACGTGTCTTCAAACACATTAAGTCGAGTATCGGAGCTTATGAGGCTGAAGAAGTTGGTGTCGAGCATCTACTCCGTGATGTCAATGATCCTTCGGTAAGCTCTTTACTGGACAAGTTAAGCACAAGATGACGGCGCTGAATGGACTGAGAGAGCGACTTGAAGAGATGAAAACGTACTTGGAGAACGTCGTGGCGGGACGATTGCCACCAAATCACCAGATCATTTGCAACATGCAGCCGATCTTTAATCTGCTACCGAATCTAAGTGTTGACGAGCTTGTGCGCTCCATGTTTGTGAAGACAAACGACATGCATTTTGTACGTAGAGGAATTGGTTGACGTGGTTTTATATGACTCGAAACGAGATAGTGACATGTTCTTTGCTCTGGCGACAACATGTACAGGTGATTTACTTGTCTTCATTGATCCGCTGCACGATTGCGCTGCATAATCTTGTGAACAACAAGATTATGTACAAAGAGTCGGAAGATGTTGGTTTTACAGAAAGGAAAGACGTTGCTGTGACTGACAAGGCATCAAAAGACAAGACGAGCGAAAAGATTCCGTAGAATTCACGCACGTACTGCACTAGCACAGTATATCTTTTTCCGCTGATGTCTCCTTTTCAGTGGATGTGTGTTATGTGCTGACGAGTCGGCAAAGAGACCGGTGTGTCATCGGTCCATCAACATATTGATTGGTCAGGTAAAGCTGGAGGCCGATTTGCGTACCTGCTTGAGCTTGACCGCGAGATCCTGCTTGAACTTTTGTGGTAGAGCTTTAAATGGCTTGGTGACCGGCTTTGGCGCATCGTTTAGCGTCTTGTTCGCTTGATCGGACTCTCTCGTTTCGTGGAGCTTATAGAGTGCTCGGATCACGGCAGCACAAGCGTGAGCTTTGATCACTAGGGCAGTACCTTTGTTGTTGGTCTGGTTGCACGTTTGGGTCTCGAGCATTGTGTTGAATAGATCCAACATAATTTTTCACTCACCACTTTTCTCTAAACTTGTCATATACGTTGTCGGCGACACAGATTGCCGGCGGCTCTAAACTGCGGCCTGGCTAAAGTTACAATCTGTTAGAACTCAGAAGGATGCGCAATAATAGACACGGCTTGCTACTGGACAAAAAAGGAGGTAATTTAACCGAAAAATAATTCGGGAGCGCGATTGGTTTGGCTCTATCATTTTTTGGTTTCGCTCTAGCGCGCCCGGCATAATACGGATTAGTTCAATTTCCTAATCGTCTCACGTGCGAGAGAAATACCGGCAGAATACGGTATGATCCACCAGAGGTGCAGTATGATATATTTCGGACAATTGTAGTGTAGCCCACAAAACGTATCCCCCCAAAATTGGGAAATTAAAAAAACAGTCATGTCAGCTGCGGAAAAGCGCGCGGCACGTCGGGCTCGCGTGCTGCAGGGGAGCGAGCGTCGCTTAAAGCTATTAAGTGGACAGATATCATCAGTCGAGATACCAACCGATGATTTGAGTGCGAAAGCTATGAAAACCAGGCTGGTCGGGAGTGGCGAGCGCTTAGATCAGGACTCCAACTCGGAGGCTTCTCCAACGTCCACAAAGTCTCAGAAAGAAGAGCTTCAGATCCCGACGCGAGTTGATCCAGCACAGAGACGTCGAGATGCAGCTGAAAGACGTCGTCGGAAGGAAAAAATGGTACAGGAAGTTTTGAATCGCAAGACGGACGCAGATGGTGGTTGGGAGATGACGAACGAGACTGGCGTTGAAGCAAAGGCAGTGTCCGCTGATGGCAAAAACGATCCAACATGTAGTCGGCACCTGACGTCGTTGAGGCTTTCGACACTGGAGGAAAAGCTTGTGTTGCTGCTTATTATTGCCGCTGCAGTTTACTGTGGTGCGCACATGGACTTGAGTTCTATCTATGCGGACATGGTTGCAAAGGACCCAATTTTTGTGAACTACCAAGATCTTATCACCAAGGGAATTCCAATAGAGTCCATTAGACAGCAGCTTGAACGGGAGCATATGCTGCCAGAGACGAGAGAAAAGATGGAGCTTTCATTGAGACTGCAGCTCAAGATGGAGGCACTAGGTACCACGTCAGGAAGAAGTGGAGCTGGCTGGATACCGGATGTATCGGATCCGGGATTCTTTATCTCGTCGCTCATGACACACCCACCTATTGTGTTCGGTGTATTTCTTGTGAGATTAATCGTATCCTATGGCACGAAGGTTATGCATAAAGTTCTGCATCTGCCAAAGGTAAAGAATCCACAAGAGAATGACTTGGGCTTCTTGCCCAATATGGCATTGTCTAGTCGCCCGATGTTAAAAGGTACGCTTGATTTGTTTTGGAGATAGTTTAAAGGCAGGAAAGTGCTAATCGATGAGTGGCTTCTGTCATGATCAGATTTTCTGGTGAAAGGACGAAAGTCGTTCGATGATGTATTCGTCTTTATTTTTGTGCTGGTGATTTTTGTTGCCGTTCGAGCGAGTTGGAAGCAATGGTGAATCGCTCCCAGACAGGTACAGAACGTGTTGAGTTGGTTACCCTCACGTAGGCGAACAATATCATGTAACTGCAAAACCCTTTCATGAATCCCTTACTTTGGCACGTGAATGCGATGAGCATGAACAACGTTTTTTAGAATGTATATTTAAGAAAAGCAACAGTTCTCTACATGTAGTACTGGTGTCAGTAGTCGTTGGTTCGGTGACTGCTAACATGGGTCATAATAATATTCGTACAAGTACTACAGGAATAAGAGGAGCTACTACAATTCGATGATGCGTTTTCGTCTTGCGACCGACGGGACCTTGAGGTCGATACGAGACCGCAGCGTGTCGGCACGGATTAGGTTACCACGCGCTTTTGATTGCTGCACACCAAGCTTGGGCTTGCCCGCAGCGCTGAAGCCGGCCCAAATTATCATCGAAGCTCTCTCCTTGTTGTCGGCGAACCGTCTGCTGAGCGGACCCGTCCGATCCGTCAAGATCCCACTTCTTTCGTTCTGAAAAGAGATGCGATCCCATATGGCGGCCGGTCCTTGCGAACAGCATCCTCCACGCGTACGCTTGTCCACCGTCGTGAATGGAAGCGCCGTTTCCATTTTGCTATGTACAACCCGTCGACGCTCGCACGTACGACAAGCTCGATCATAAACACGACGCTTGGCAGTTGATGTGCTGCTTTAGTTGGACAGTAGATTAATCACCCGTTACCACTGATCGTAGGGGCAAACGAACTTCTCACATCTTCCACACCGACGTGGGCTGGGGCCGACGTCGGTGTGGAAAACCGCGCTTTCTAAACGCTGCCGCACGAAATCAGGTGAGCGCCTAACGCTCCTCGCAATCTCTCGGATACCAGCGCCACTTCATGATACGACCACGTTCCACGTCAGTCAGCGGTGCTCGGTTGTTTATCATATTCGGAACGGCAGGCGAAAATTAATAAAAACGGCTGAGATATCGTGAATTTCGTGGTCTGAGGTAATACTTGGCGCAATGTATAGCCAGCAGATAAGTGAATAAAATACACAAATTTCCACTTCTCAGCCAATCAAATGCCGCGACCCCCTCACTGGCAAACGAGAGCAGAGGAACATGATTACAGGTAGAGGGGGCACCATCGCGAGCGGGCAACCCTGAACCCTTGAGTGCACACAGTGTTAAAGTGTCTTTATTAATTAATATAAGACGGAGTTACTTTTCAATCTACCTAGTTTAATCCTACAATAAAATAAGGGCGTGACTGGGTACCCCCCTTTGCTGCGTACACCCCCTAGGGTTAGGGTTAGGGTAACACCTTCCCTTACACAAGCTCTAGTAAAGACTTGTAATCGTCTTGGAGAAAAGAGCGAGGACACCGTGTCGGTCATGAAAGCTCCACGTCGACACCAAATAATACTTATTTTTTGAGATACAGCTCCATAATCACATTGAAGTCACGTAAAACCTTCGACTACGGCTAATGACAGCACATTTCGCTTCTGTATTGTAGAGAATAGCAACAAAGACATGCGCTTAAAAAAATTACTTCCTGACGCACTTGCTTATGCCTGGCGGTGATGCGTACAACTACACGGCGTCCACGTTGATCAGTACCCCATCAGGAAAGCGTATTACTTCGGACTTTTTTATCGTGAATATTTACATGCATTTTTTGGCAACTGTAGTTATTCAAGCCACTTCGCAGAAGTGCCGAGGCGTCCGAAATTCTGCTCGACATCTCAAGTCGCCTGAAATCTATCGAGAAGGCTACATAGTAAACGGTCTATGTCCCGAAGCCCCGATCTCTACGTCTAGTAGAATCACAAGGGCAGAAACAAGAAAACTGATGTTTGGCACAAGTTTCTATTGGCAAATCTGCACAACGACGGTGTCCTTGTGTTTGCAGTTCATTCCATAATTAATCAACTGTCTCACCAATGTATGTCACAGTTTTAAACATATCACAAAGCCTTGGTGACACCTTCCATGTGCTTGACAACCTCTAGCACTGACTTGAAACTAGAAGGCTCCGTAGCAGCCATATCAGCTAGCACCTTTCGGTTCAGCTCAATACCCGATCCATTCATCTTGCCATAAAGCTTTGAGTACGAAACTCCTTCCTGTCGTGCATCTGCGTTGATCTTTTGAATCCATAAAGAGCGCATGTCCTAGCAATTGCAATTGCAATAAAATTAAGAGCATGGAACACAGCATTTTCTTACGTGTAAGGGAAGGTGTTACCCTAACCCTAACCCTAGGGGGTGTACGCAGCAAAGGGGGGGGTGTACCCAGTCACGCCCTAAAATAAATAGGTGATGTATGTAGCCGGTTGCGTACACGCACGGTGCGGCTAGCGCACAGAGGAAGACTTTCCTTTAAGCGGCGTTCGCCGCTACTTAGCCGATACGCCCTTATAAAAGGGCTTAGTAGGAGAGAGCTCTCCTACTCGGGGCCAAGATTCCCGGGGTGGTTTACAGATAGCTTTCGCTAACCCCTTGTAACAAGACTTCCCTTATAAAGGGAGGTAGCGTAAGGGAGAACTCCCTTAGGCTACAATACTCACTGCGCTCGCGACCGGGCGTGGTCGCGCGCCTAGCTCCGCTAATGCCTTAACGGTAAGGAGCTCCGCTAATGCCTTAACGGCAAGAAGCTCCACTAATGCCTTAACGGCAAGGTTCCCTTACTAAGGGTGTAGCTAAAGGGAGGGCTCCCTTTAGCTACTGCACTCACTGCGCGCGCGACCGGGCGTGGTCGCGCGCCTGGCAGTCTTAAGTATTTTTGTAAACTGAATGTATATTTAATATATAATTAGCCTAAATTAATTTAAACTAATATAAACTATATGTAATACTAAGTAGAATATATCCAATTCGTACCTAGCTAAAATGTAATGTACACACCTGTGTACCGACACGTGGATGGCTGACACACCGCCACCCAAGGGCTCATGCCCTCATTGGTTAAAATAACCAATGGCTCGAAACCTTTCAAACCGGTCAATACTGACCTCAACCGTAGTGTACTCATGTACACCAACACTAAATGTAACTCAAATGTAACCCCGTTACATCCTCCCCCATCAAGACTATCGATTACGCAATAAACAATTTTTTTTTGGAGAAATCCAACGCCAGTTCCTCTGGCCCTCCATATGTACACCTTCAGTGGTGATATGGCGTCTCCTCTGGAAGAGTTAGACTACTCCGAGAACTCGGAGGTGGAATCCCTTGGGGATACCTCCCCAACGGTTAACCGCTCCGACAGCGCCGAAAGGCGTTGTCGGCAGCCTAATCCGTTCCACACACGTGGAGAAAACGCACTAACTCGTGCGCAACTATTACCAACCTCGGATGACATATCCGAATCGCCGAAGGCGATCACCACTACTGAGCTGGACGCAGCTCAAGAGACTCAAAATGCCGCACAGTCGTTACAAGCTTCCTTGCACGCCCCCCATGCGCCCTCCACGGGCGGTATATCGTTTTGGAGGTCCTCGTGACCTCCCAAAGTGGGCCAGGAATGAGGTACATAAGGGTTTAGTCTTCTATACCCCTGGCCTCGCGACTGAACAGCCGCAACACATCACACGCCGGAATCAACTCCGGGAAAAACTGCTCACGCAGAAGCAGTTCACTGCTACCTCATATCGAGAGCGCCTCTAGAAACAGGCACAGGGTGCCGTTGTTGGGAACCTCCGCGAGGTTCCCTTCATTCTCCTGCAAGGAGAATATGCCAAAGAGGCAGAGCAGAAGTTCCGCGCTTAGGCGGAGGGGAGAAACGTCTCCCCGAGTTTTTTAAAGCTGTACAACAGCTATTCCGAACGTGACGTTCGGATAGAGAGGGCATTCTGCTTGGCGTTTGCCAGAGCCAAACCCATGGGGCAGTTACGTGCTCCTTATCTCATGCGCTATGCTAGCGCCCGTGCCCTCACTACGGTGCCGGAGCACAGTGCGGGTTCCGCATCTGCCTCCGGAGGGCTCCCAACTACTGGGAGAGAAGGAGCTTACCCCGCCCCTTTGGTCGTTGACTCACAGCGGGATTCTCCCGCTCGAAAGCGTCAACGACGTCACGGCAATCCTGCCGCAGGGGAGTCTCGAACTCCCACGAGCTCTGTGAATGTGGATAACCCTTTCACTTCACCAAATACTGGGTTTGACGCCGATGATGGAGTCGCGCCATCAGACGCTCCGCCCCGTCCTGCCGTCGGGCAGCCTGTCGGCCACCCTGCCAGGTAGGACCAACAAACAAACGATAGATTCTTCTAGGTCGCTGGAGCCATGGAAGGCGCCCAGTGCGCGAGCCGTGGCGGCTACAAGCGCAGACCCGAGGTGCACCCGGTCGGGCCGCCTGCCGGCCGCCCAGCCGGGTAGGCCAAATGTAGCCAGTGCGTATACGCACGGTGCGGCCAGCGCACAGAGGAAGGCTTTCCTTAAAGCGGCGTTCGACGCTACTTAGCCGATACGCCCTTATTAAGGGCTTAGTAGGAGAGATCTCTCCTACTCGAGGCCAACATTCCCGGGTTAGTTTACTCTAGCCTGTACTAGTGCCTTAACGGCAAGGCTCCCTTACAAAGGGTGTAGATAAGGGGAGGGCTCCCCTTACGCTACGGCACTCACTACAGGCACGACCGGTCGAGGTCGTGCATCTGTACTAAGGAGTGGAAAGTAAACTGAATATATTTAATATGTAATTATTTAAACTAATATAAACTACATGTAACACTAAGTAGAATATTCCTAATTCGTACCTAGCTAAAATGTAGTGTACACACCTGTGTACTGACACGTGGATGGCTGACACACCACCACACCAAGGGCCCATTCCCTGATTGGTTAAAAATAACCAAAGGTTCGAAACCTTTCAACCCGGCCAATACTGACCTCAACCGTGGTGTACTCATGTACACCAACACTCAGTGTTACCCGAATGTAACCCCGTTACATCCTCCCCCATCAAGACTATTGCTTACGCAATAATCAAAATTTTGTTGGAGAACTCCAACGCCAGTTCCCCTGGCCATCCATATGTAAACCTCTAGTGGTGCTATGGCGTCTCCTCTAGAAGAGGTAGACTACTCCGAAAACTCGGAAGTGGATGCCTTTGCCTTTACCTCCCCAATGGTGAGCCGCTCCGACAGCGCCGAACGGCGTTGTCGGCAGCCTAATCTCTTCCCCACACGAGAGAAAAATGCACTAACCAGTGCGGCACCCCTTCCTGTATCGGATGATACATCCGAATCACCTAAGGCGATCATCACTAATGAGCTGGACGCAGCTCAAGACTCCCAACTTGCCGCACAGGCACTAAGGGCTGCGTTGCGCGCCCCCAAACGCCCGTCAAGGGCGGCTTATAATTTCGATGGTCCTCGTGACCTTCTAAGATGGGCCAGGCGTTTGGTAAGGACTATCCTAGCGTCCTATACCCCTGGCGTCGCGGCTGAACAGCCGTACCAACGCGAACGCCGTGAGAAACTCCGGCAACAACTGCTTACACAAAAGCAGTTCACTAGCGTCTCGTACCAAGAGCGCTTAAACAGGCAGGCACAAGGTGCCCCTGTTGAGAACCTCCGCGAGGTTCCTTTCGTTCTTTCTCCGGGAGAAAGTGCCGATGACGCAAAGAAGAAGTTCCGCGCTTGGGCGGAAGGGGAGAATCTTCTCCCCAGCTTCGATGAGCTGCATGACAGCTATTCCCGTCGAGACGTTTGGGTGGAGAGGGTGTTGCGCCTTACATTTGCCAAAGCTAAGGCGATGGAGCAACTACGTGCTCCGTATCGCACGCGCTACGCCAGCGCCCCTGTCTCCACCCTGGTGTCCGGAGACAGTGTGGTCGCCACATCTGCCTCCGGCCAACTCCCACTTATTGGGAGTGAAGAGTATTCTCATGCCCCTCTGGTCGTTGACCTACAGCGGGGTTCTCCCGCTCAAAAGCGTCAACGACGTCGCGGCAATCCTGCCGTAGGGGAGTCTCGAACTCCCACGAACTCTGTGAGTGTGGATAACCTTTCCACTTCACCAGATACTGGGTTTGACCCCGATGATGGCGCCGCGCCATCAGCCGCTTCACATGAAAGTGTGGAGTACTCTCCGCATCGAGCATTGGAGGAGGAGGTCGCACAATTGTGACGTGAGATTCGCGCGCGCTGTGATCGACACAGCCTTCGCATCCATGATCTCCACGATGGGATCCGCGATGAGCGGGATGCCACTGATCGCTTCGAGAGGCGGCTTGCCTCTCTCGAGACGACCGTTGCGGAGCTTCGTGGTCGCATTTTAGCCCTTTCGGGCTTCCTTCGCCCTGCGGTGCCTTACAGCTATCCGCCTTTCCACCCTCCTCCAGGAGGGGCCCCGCCTCCGGGTCCAGGTATGGCTTAAGCATACCGACATAAAAGGTTGGATGCGTACGCGTCACCTTCGGGATGTACAAGGTATACGACAAGCCCTTTAGGGCTAGTACCTTAAAAGGTCCCACAATCCTGGGGCGCAATTTATTCCGCAACACGTTGGAAACTGCATGTGTAGGAAGATTTTTAGCCTTTAATAAAACACTTTCTCATACTTTGTAAACCTTTTCGTTACGCCGTCCCTTTCGTTCAGCTTACTCCTTCTGCTTGTCTTGGATTTCCGCCATGGCATCGCAGACGTGTCGTAAGACACTAAGGCGCGTCGATAAAAACTTATCGATGTGCTTTCGCACAGATACAGGGCTTACATCGGGGAATCCTCCCCTCTCAAGCCCTGGTCCACACACACGTGGCGTTAACGGAACCCTCGGATTCACCAATCCGTTCACGTAAAACGGAGTAAACCCCGTAGATGCATGTACCGAATTGTTGATAGCAAATTCAACCATCGGAAGCATCTCACTCCAACTCTTTGGAGAATCCGGACATAAAATCCGGAGAATGTCCTCCACAACGCGATTAACGCGTTCCGTCTGACCGTCCGTCTGAGGATGATCCGCAGTGGATATGAGGAGCTTGGTGCCTAGAACCTTAAACAACGCTCCCCAGAATTGTCCCGTAAAACGGGGATCCCGATCCGACACAACGGAATCGGGTAGACCATGTTGTCGAAAGACACGGTCTAGGAACACTTTTGCTGTTCCTTGTCCATATATGGACTCTGGCACCGCCGCCAGGTGAGCCATCTTGATCAAACGGTCTACAAAGACCAATATGCCGGTGTTCCCGGCCTTATCCTTCGGAAAACCGAAGATAAAATCCATGCTAATGGATTTCCAACACTCCGTTGGAACCGATAAGCTCGCAAAGGCGCAGCTGAACTTGCAGAGGGTTTAACCCTCTGACACGTCTCACAGGTGCGTATATACGCACCGACCCACTTATACATATTGGGCCACCAATACAAAGCGCTTAAAGCGCTGTAGGTCTTATCCCGACCTAAATGGCCACCGGTAGGGGCGTCATGTGCCTCAAAGAGGACTCTATACTTCAGTTCCTCATCATGAGGAACTACCACCCGCGGAGTGTCCTCCGCGCTCGTGCTATAATATAGCAAACCGTCACAGTAACTGTAACGGTGTAACCAAGCTCTAGCTCGACTTGACAGGGTTGGCTCAGACGAGCCAAGACCCTTTTCACCAAACGCGCTGATAAGCGCCGTACACTGTGGGTCTTTCTCATACGCCTGGCGTATGAGATCCACCACAGACGTGGTGACGAATGTCGCGTGAGCGAGCTCGTAATCGGGACGACGCGACAACGCGTCTGCAAGCACGTTCTGCTTGCCAGGTTTATACTTAACCTTTAAGTTGTACTCCGCAAATAAGGAGAGCCAACGGGCCATCCGTTGCGAGAGATGAGGAGACTTTGTCGCTGTCCGTAAGGACGCGTGGTCAGTATAAACCACGAACGGCTTTGAGCCGAGTAGGTGAACCCTAAATTTGACAAGAGCATACTTCATTGCAAGTAGCTCCTTGTCATGAGCGGGATAATTCCTTTCTGCAGCTTTAAGCTGCCTCGACTCAAACGAAAGTACGCGTTCCCTTCCTGCATCGTCTGCTTTTAACAAAACACATCCGATTGCGAAATCGGAGGCGTCGCAGACGACACTAAATGGTTTCCCAGGGTCTGGAAGAGCAAGAACGGGAGCTTTTAACAAGCTCCCCTTAACCGCTTCAAAAGCGTTTAGTGTTTGGTTTCCCAACACCAATCAACATCCTTCTTAAGAAGGTCGGTCAATGGCTTCGCCATTTCAGCGTAGTTCTCGCTGTACTTGTGGAGATAGTTGGCTAATCCAAGCCACTTCCGTAAATCGATAAGATTTACAGGCGACGGACACTCCACAATGGCTTTCACGTTCGCGGTATCCGCCCGCACTCCATCCTTACCGACGAAGCATCCGAGGAAAGGAATTTCCTCAGCACCAAAGATACACTTGGATGCGTTTGCATATAACTTATACTCTAGCATACGTTCTAGCACTGCTCGAAGGTGTATCAGATGCGTCTAAACATCAGACGAGTCGCCTTCCGCACGACTACGGACGAATATATCGTCGAAGTACGTCTGAGCGTACTTCTTATGAGGGCGGAAGAGTTGAGACACCAAGCGATTGAAAGTCGCTGGTGCATTTGAAATCCCTTGTGGCATAACAAGCCACTCCCACAGCATGCCACTAGGCGTGCTAAACGCTGTCAGCGGAATATCGGACGCTCGCATGAGCACCTGATAATACCCGTCCACCAGATCTAAGGCACTGTACACAGTACAGCCCGCCATAGTGTTCTGGAGGACATCCTTCCGAGGAATCGGAGTCTGCAAGGGTACAGTAGCTGAATTCAGCTTATTATACGCATGCACAATGCGCCACTTTCCGTTCGGTTTACGAACACAAAAGGTGGGAGATGAGTGGGGAGAGTTACTCTCCCGTACCATCGCTTCCTCTTCTTTTTCCTTGAAGAATGCGTCGATGACGTCGCATTGTTCCTTGGGGAGAGGCCACTGCCTAGTGACGCAGTATTTGGTTCCTGGAACCAAATCAATTTCATGTCGGACTCCCCGATCCGGTGGTAACCCCATCGGCGAGTTGTCACTAATGACATCTCCAGATTCGTTTAGTAAGGAATGGTAAGGGTCCTCAGGATCCGCGAGGATCTTGAGGCCGCTTCGGGCATTTAATGCCTGTTTGGTTTTCACCAAAACTGACTCGTCCATCGTGGATGAGGAGTTCAACTCCTCTTCCAGACGCAACACGACGACCTAGTCGATTTCATCTGCTTTCAAAGCAGTCTCAAACTCGTTGAAGGACATCTCCTCCAACGAAAACAGTTCGCCTACCCCAGGCAACCGTTCCAGGCTTACGCCTTCTGTGACAAAACCTGTCACACTATTCAGCATCCTGTAGGACTGCTGACTACTGCCCTCGGGACTCATCCCGAGGCCCAGATGGGGGGAGTCAATTGCCCCATCTACTGGAAGCGCCACGCGCCTATCCACAGATGTCTCTACCTCTACCACCGGTGACTCGACGGTCTCGCCTATACCGGCGTAGTCGTAATCATTTCCGACGTGCGAAAGAGACAAACTTCGGGTCTCTTCGCTTGGAAGCGCCTCGCGCTTAACCACAGGGGTCTC